>JAXRJS010000083.1:1595000-2195000 GCA_037127375.1 Dione juno | reverse complement strand
GCAATTTTTCGAAAGAATAACAGCTTTTGGGCATTGTGCCAGTTTTTCTCAGCAGAAATGCTTTCTACTTCGCTTGTAGCTTCCCGTCATACTGACAATACTGATTTTCTGCATGCCTAATTGACTGATATAACAACGTTCCAACTAAAAGCGTTGTGATTTTTTTACAAATCTTTTCTTACAAATTTTGATAACATGTATTATAGATAGTGAGCGCCCAGTTAGTGTCAAATGCTTATTTTATCTTCTTATATAATATCAATGAGAAAAATATAAGAAAAAAAAATAACTTAAAACTATACAAGCAAACCGTTAGAAGATACACCTGCTAATTATTACAAAAAGCGTACCATTTTCAATCAAACTTTTGAATACATTTCATGGCTACCAAAAAACATAGATCTAATGGCAACAATGGAGATTAGGAATATAAAAAACTGTAGAAATCTAATCAAAAACGGCATTAGCTCCACGCCTCCGACATCTAGAACGCGTTAAGTCCCGCCTACGTAGTGGAATGGTATAATGGTATGTGTTATAAGATACAGCGTTTCAAGAGTTGACCAAAGATACAAGTCACAAATGCCGCTTATCCCGTTTTAAGTAAAAGTAAGTTGGACCTTGATATTGTCTGAAAGAGAAAATGGAAAAAAATTACATAAATCAACTTTGAAACGCGTTACAATTTGTCGCAATAAACAAATTTAAGACATATTTATTCATATATACATAATATAGTACATGTATATATCAATGAACCGATTAAAAAAATAAACAATTACAAAATACTAGGTACTAGGTACAACAATAATAGGTAAATACTTTTAGAAACAATAAAATAATATGGCATTCAATTTTAGTATTCCATTACCCGCTACGTCCCACAACTTAAATCAAAACTTATGATCACTGTACCATAAAATATGGTCGAAAACTGTAACCGATGGTAATTACAAGCAAGACATGTGAACCTATTATATATAGATTAAGGTAGAGAAGCTTATTAACAGAAAAGATAATTCAAAGAGATAAACATTATAAACGATATTAAACGAAGAACGAGAGCTTTCTTGTTTAAAACAATTTTTTCATCAAAACTGCTGTTTTATATAAATTTGATTAAGAAAGTGCTTGATCAACAATACAACTTGTTTTTATTACCAGGCAGAAATATCCAGATTATTTTAACATAGTGTTAGAAAAATTAGAAACGTTTAAGGTAGGAAGGAGTTCGATTCTCACGTGACGGAAAGCGAATAACGGTAGACAGTATCCATAAGATCTCGTGAAGATGTGTAAAATATTAAATTCGAAAGATCTTCTCTGGTTTAAAAACCAGCTGACTTAGTTAAAACACTTGATGTAAGATAATTTATTTCTAGCATGCCCTCATACATCTTTGTATGTTTAATCAGTTTGATCTATAGGGTATCTTGACACCGATCTGATAGCGTACAAACTTATTTTTGTTGGAAACGCTTACAAGACGTTCTAGTAACACTATTACACTTGTTATACACGTGGATATGCTTGCATATTTAATTGCGTTTTTCTATACTATCATACAAATAAGTTATATGCTCGTTATATTTTATCGTCGGTTCATATCTCGCTAAGGTAAATAACATTATTTTTTATTGAATAATGATGAGACGGACCACCTGATGATTCGCCTACAGCATCTACAGTATCAGATAAGCCACATGTTGGCCTTAGAGGTAAATATAGGTGTACACATATACACTGGACGCTTAAAGCCCTCAAACGGTTACATTTGGTTTAATATTTTTTAAACTTATAAAGCTGAATAAATAATATAAATAAAAAAATACAAAAATAATTTACAATTAGTAGGAACTACATACCTGTTTACTATTATAGAATTCAAAATGTCTACTTTAGTAAAATATTTGATATATCACTGTCAATATCATTTAAGGCAATAAAAGAATTATTTTGTGTAATGAAACTAAGAAAGATTTATTATCACATTAAGATATTATGAGCTCGTGCCAAATTAGTTTTCCTAAGTTTCTCATAATAGTATATTAATTTTATTTAACCGAAAGGGTTTGTAGGGATGTTGTTGCTCCATTGGTAATATTTGTATAGTAATAGTATATTATTTTCTTTTACTTTATAATAAATTAAGCTAAAAAAAAGAAAAAAAAATTGTTAAACACCGTATTGATTTAGTTTAAAATAAATTTCTCTACGTTTTTAAGTACCATGCATAGGTAGAAATAATTCAATAACATGTTTCAATATTCGGTAATCTACAACTAGCTCTAACTTAATTCATAGCCACTACGTACTACACTTGATTAATTAATGGCTAGTAAACGTATAATTAAATATTATTGAATAAAGAATTTTGATCGTAATTTTGATAAAACGGAGTAAACAGAAAAAATAAAGTTACCAATGGGCATATATGGTAAACATAATTACTATTATAGAATACAACTTACGATATTATAAAACATATTCTCATATTTGAATAATTACTATAAGCAAAATATCTTGCTGCTCTTAATATACTTTAGTACGGTATTTTAACAAAATAAGGCTTGTTTTTTAAATAAACGTAACCTACAAAACAGAGATATATCATATTATTTTTTTTCATTCACATAATAAGTATATAAGCTTAGACTTTACTTACTTTAAACATATTAAATTCAAATCTAGAAGTTTCTCTTAGGCAATATAAAATTCGATTAGGCAGTGTAGTCGCAGCTATCGTTAAGTTAATGGTTTAATATTTTAAATGTACAAAACCCAGGCACTATAGTAATAAACTGTAATTTAATGAACAAAGTGTTATGGCAGAAAAACGATCCGAGTGCACTAATGATGGGTAACGTAAAGCTGGAATTACAACGCGCCGTATGTGTGCAAAAACTGCGACGTTATTAAATTTATTAAACCTAATGAGTCATGGGTTCAGTGGTTTTATAATGGAAGGACTGGTTGACACAGTTATGGTAGAGTTGGTACGAAGTTAATTTGCGAAGTGATTTTTATTAATTGGTAAATATGAAGTTTATTCATCATTATTAACAGTTTTAGGTATATATGTAGGTAATTTTTTGTGGCATCCACAAAATTGTAATAACAAAAAAATGTATACAAGTTATCTATTGTCGCCGCACTAGGTATCTTGTATGATTCCTCAGAATTAGTACCATTATAAATAATAACTAAATAGTGTAATATTCTAAACTGTATATATTAGCGTGATTTTTCTTAATAAATCCATAAATGTTGATAAGGAAAATAATTAAGCAGACTTGATTATAAGGTCCATTAAGATTTTTACCGTAACTAAGCTTTAGGGTTTCAAGTGTTTATTAGTAGTTCTTTTTCTATCAAAAAACAAATTAGTATAACAGCCCAAATTCTGAAACAGCAAATTATACCCATATTAAAGATTTCACACCAGCGAATATTTTCTTACAATAATTTATTACTTAGAATATTACTTAGAATTAGTGATCATCATCATCATAATCTTTTGTTACTATATGTACATACCACATTCCATACCTCTATATATACAGTATACGTTTCAATACAAATTTACTTATCCCTATATCGGAACTGAGCTCACACCTATTTAATATGTTAGACTTACTAAGGCATAGCGGACATTACATAATCTAGTACAACATATAGAGCATTAATTTCAAATACATTAAGATATGTCTTATAGAGTGCATACTTATTCATGTGGTTAGTGCAATAACTTTAGTTGCATAGTACCGGATCTACGTAATAAACATCATTGTCAGAATATGTTAACTTGGATACGGAGCGCTTTAAGCGAGACGTTGACAGTTGCGCATAATATATAGAACATTTTGAATTGTTCTGAAAATTGTTATATGAAACAATTTAGCGTTAGCTTACCTAAAATCAGATAGTTGTTGGGTAATGTTATCTAAAATCTTCTATTAATAGAATTTTGATAAAGATTTCAAATAGAATTTAGTTTACGAAGCATTTTATTGTAATATATTTTTATTTGTCTTTGGATAAAAAGTTTAATTTTTTGACGCAGATTGACGTCATGTGATTGTTGTGAGTTCATATTACGTTTAGTAAATAATTTAAATATTGTATATGTGATTTAGTTATGTACGATTAGATAAATATACTGATATATGAAATATTTTTATTTGCTTATAAACACAAAAGGTATAATAGTTGTTTAGATAATAAACTAAATAAATACAAACAGCTCCATTGAAACATTTAAATATAATATGACTTATATTATTATATAATATTACACACTAAGTCACTCATTATTTATTTAACCCGTAAAATTATCAACTTCCTATTTTAATGAAGGAAATTTTGATAAGGAAACGAACACCACAAGAAAATAGGCGTTTGTAATGAACGTCTATTTCGAAACATAATTTAATTGATATAAGTTATCAAATAAATATTATAAATAATCAGAGCGGTCAGAAAGCGGTTTTTTTTATATTTTATTAATAGAATCAGTTTATAGTTACAGAAGTAAGTGAAGAAGTGGACTATAGCTTATGAGGAATTTTACTTACACATTGCCACCACCAGCGTACACTCATACTCATACTGTACATACACTCAGAGGGCACGGTGGTTGTATGTTCAGCTCCTTAGATATAATGTTCCGATATGTGTCTTATGTAGAATAGTATCCTAAGAATGACATTCAATACATATTTGGTAAAAGTCTGATAATTGGTGAATAGAAAATTAAAAAATTAACACCTGCTTCTATATCTATATTATCCGTTATTAACATTAAAAATATCGGGAGATTGTATTTTAATATAAACAGTAGTTATTTATTTTGCGAAGCAAATATAAGGTTTTCGAATTATCAGTAAAAAACTGACACACTCTCTCATAGAACCGTCCATATATTATTCATAGTTATACATTTTTCACGGTAGCCGTCATGACCACAGAAACTAATTATTCTGACACCTATTTCTCACAATTTGTTTTTTCTGAGAGGGATTGGCCTTCACATGTATTTTTATAATTTGATATAATTTGACTACCAGTAACACATAGCTTTGTTATGAATTACGACATATAAATATATTTTAAAAAATTACAGACAAATAAAAAAAATAAGGTAAAATCGCACTCAAAAATAAATACCAAATCTATAAAAAAAATCTACTTTATTACAAATTTATTAGTGTAAGACTTGTACCGTTGTTACTTGTACCGAAGCCTTAGTGGCGCAGTCGGATATGTGAGCGCGATGATTGTGGGTTCGATTCTCATACTCGGGAACGAATAATAATATTTTTATTTTCGTTATTTATGACGAAGCGCGGCGTTGATTTCCGCTATTTAATACGCATTGTCTCCAATTCGGGTAGAGAGTGAGAATATTAACTCAATACTCGCATCTTTCTACCTATCCTACTATAAGCGGAATAAAGCGTGGTGCTACATTTAAGGTCTTGAACCGATCGAGGGCGACGTATTATTTTAGTTATATCGTCCATGTAGATTGAATTTTTTATTTTAATTTAAACATTGAAATTAAGATGTGGTATCTAAGCGTTAGTATCTGGTTATGACAGTGACAAATATGCCAATCTTTTTCGTAAGCAACTAATAGAATTTCCTAGTTTCTATATATGTAAAATATATTCCTACTCCTAAATACGTAATAAAAAATCGTAGGTGTGGGTTCAAATTTCTTTTTACACAAAATATTAATTAATACTAAATATCAAATATCCTTTGTTTATTTACGTTTACAAATCAACATAAATTTATTAAAATACCTAGAACTACTTTACATTCCTTAATATGGAAGAGATTATTTTCGGACGAGCAATCTAGCCAATTGAACTGTAAGTTCATAGAACTTAGCCCTATACGATTGTTATCACTGCACTATTGAAAATTTATTTCATAAAACAATCACTTGACGAGAAAATGTGGAAAGAGAATTTATTCAAATATTTTATTTTCTTAAATATTGTTTGACGGTTTCAAATATTTATACGTTTTATTATTGTGCCCACAATTTTTATTTTATTTATTAAATTAAAAAACACAAAAAGATTTAAAGGAATTTAAGTATAAGGAAGTTTTAAGCCTGATTCTTTAAGGATTGTATATCTACACCCTAAAAATATAACAGAGGGACTTTATTAAAGCCGTGGACGAGGCAGGGGTGACGTCACAAGGGCGTATAATCACGTTGTATTGTAAAAATATATTTTATTAATTAAGGAGCATAATTTTCTTTAATAACTCTCTCTCTGATAACTCAATACAAAGAATCTCTGACATCTACAAGTAAAAAATGTAATATGTTAGATATAACCCCACAACAGTAATTATGGAGTTTAATTTATTTTGCAGGCTATCGCCCCGCTAGCCGCTCACAATCAAGAAGTGTTATTAATTCAATAACATTTATATAGTATGTATACGTATTAAAATATAGTCAGATATAAGATTTGCCGTAGAATCGGAAACGTATTCGTAATTATAGCTCTCATCCGAAAGATGTCGCATCTACACTTCCTTGAACTTGATTGAAGATACAACGGAGACGAACAAACAATTTTTACACGACTATAAGTACTCATAAAGTTATAAAGAACCATCAGAATTAAATTATAAAGAATAATTCAGCACAATTCATTCGTACCACGTAAATATACCTATTGTAATGAAATCATTCAACTATCACATTTAAATCAGAAATCAGAGCAATCGATTTTTCGGGAGGCAAATAATGCTTTATTGGTAAATAAGAAAAACGGGAATCGGTACGATTTTTTAATTAAAATCGAGACAAGTGCACGCGATTCAAACATCGCTGCGGTCGAACACAATAAAATGCTGACTGAAATTCGCAATACCATGAAAATAGATGGTGCTCTGAATAATTTGGTGATTTTTGAAAGAATAAAACCCCGCCGAGTCGCATTGACCCTCGTAAAACTTAGGATTTACATTTCTATATTACCATATCTATGATGATGCTATCGTTTACACAAGTTTCAATATATTACTTATACAAGTATATGGCGTTCGTTTAGTCTGTAATAAAAAAATCAATTACGTAAATCTGTGTAAGCCGAGATTAATAACGTATCTTAATAAGAAATTACATTACGTGAAAACAGATAATTTGGAATTTAACCTAACGTTCTTGTTAATAACATTTATTTATTTATTAAAAGTCTACGCAAGGGGTTTATGTGTACTTATATTACATTAATTATTATTATAAAGGTAATAATATATAAGAGTCAAATTGAAACGTAAAATTTATATTATATTTGTACGTAAAACAGAACCTCTTCGTAAATATATAAGTACGAGTATATTGAATATATACACACAGATAAATAAATTTTGTCTTTTCAAGCAAAAATTAAGCTTTATTTACTGTACATTAATTAACGACACAAGAGGTAAATCGTTGAATACTTAAATAAAATCCAAACTTCCTACGCATATCACGTACGTAAGCCCACTTGTTTTATTGAGGATTTATAATGCTTTAATAGGTAAAACCTTGTGTTAATTTTGTTTGTGTCTACATTAATAGTATTCATAGAGCAATAAATTGAGAAGTTGCAGTACATCGGTCTTCTTTTAACCAACTTCAAGAAAAGGAGCTTATCAGTTTGATTTGTATAAGCTGATTTATTTAGGCTTCTATGTAAAATTTCGTAAGTGTAATGTATGTTTGCCCACAAATATCTTAAAACTTATTCATAAGGAGATGATCCTTATTAACTTAACAGTCCAATTTCAGTAGAGTGATATATATATATATATATATATATATATATATATATATATATATATATATATATATATATAATATATATATATATATATATATATATATATATATATATATATATATATATATATATATATATATATATATATATATATATATATATATATATATATATATATATATATATATATATATATATATATATATATATATATATATATATATATATATATATATATATATATATATATATATATATATATATATATATATATATATATATATATATATATATATATATATATATATATATATATATATATATATATATATATATGTAGGTACCGCGACTTGTAAGTCGCCCTAGAAATATGTGGGTACTTAACTGTACTTAGTTAAGTACCAAAGTAAAAAAATTAAAATATATATCAGTCAGGTGCGAGTAGTACTCGCGCACTGACGCTTCCGTACCAATTTCATGTTGGTATGTCAGCGAAAAGTTACTTATAAAATTTGACAAACTTAAATTTGCAATCTCTTTGTACGAAATAAACTACAGATATTCTTTGATAGACTTACAAATTACGAATGTTAAGTTTCTTTTCTTTGTACTGTAAGTTCTCATTTCTTGTAAAATTTGATAAGTCTAGGTAAGCGAATTACAAGTTTTAATAATCGGCAAACTTGAACTTGCGGGTCGTATGCACTATTTTGTATGAAATGGACTACATATGTATGTAAAAGTAAATTTACAATTTTTTCCTTTATTTGTACCTATATAGGTGTTTCGTCATACAGACCGGATATTTTCCTATAGGTACTCTCGAAGCCTAAAACGCATAATACTGTAAGTACTACACTTACAATAATGCGGGAAACGAATATCCCTAAGAGTCATAACTTCAAACTCAACAAGTACTTTGAACTTACTCATGAACTGATCAGGAATAGGTTTAGAGTTAATTTATATGCAGTTGAAATAGGGGCGCTTCTCGCCCCTATTAAACACCGAGAAGTAACAGTAAAACCTCTCTATAGTTTTTTAAAAGATCCCGGCCTGTCCAGAACTATTACTATTTCTAGAACGTACTACAAAGGTAGCACTAGTAGAATCATTTCGAATTTGGTTAGGTAGTGGGAGGAACGCAGACGATGGAGACGAGTGTTAATGCATTTTAAAACTATATTTGAGTCGCAGGTCTTACGCGCTGCTCTGAGCTCCTCATCCATGGAATGCTTAGTAGTTAATTTCAAAATTTTAAGGAAACGAGAAGTAGTGGTTATATCTTTTGATTGATTTGTCTTAGAAGTTTCATATTTTCTATGCTTGGAAGGACCATGAATCTGGATATTTGTCATAGATTTCAACATTTACGCGATCTTCACTAAAATGCTCTTGGCAGACATATAAAATATATTTCAATGACTCATATTTCATATCATACATAGAGTACTCTTTTCTTACTCACCTTAATAGTAAATGTCATAAATTCAAACTCTAAGTATTTATTTATATACCAGACTTAAAGTAATTTCTTCATTTCGCCAATATCAAATAAGAAATACCTGAAACAAAAAAATACACGTTATTTCTTATGTATTTCAATAAATCTTAAACAATTCGTCATAAATCTAGCTATCAGTTGAAACTGGATCGTTTCTCATTATCCCTTGATTAAATCTTGGACCTAATGGATTCTAACCTTTCACAAATTTAATTTTCCTCTCGACCTTCGTTAGTCGTTCTACTGATGCCCGCTTGATATCGATCAATTACGCATACGATGGGAAATTACTTGAAAATTAAATGAAAAGGCTTATACAATTAAGTTTTTGGTATATATAAGTTTTTATAGGTTCACAACCAGATTGTGGCAGCAAAAACGGGAAAATTTCTCCCTTGTTAGGTATCATCACTTTAAGCAAAAACTCTATTACAAAATTATTAATAATGTCATATATATACTTAAATAACACTAGATTTAATTTAATTTCATTCTTGAAATTGTAACAAGGGGTATGACAGGCTAAAGACAGAAAATTCAATTACTTCGAAATAAAATGCCTTCATGAAAGGTTTTTACGTATAACGATGGTATTCATATTTTAATCATCTTATCATAATCAATTTATCTTTATATTTCGTACAATAAGACTAAAATTTTATTGAATCTTATAGAATCCTACCTATATTTATTTACTATTCTTGTTATAAAGATTTTGTCCATCGATATATAAAATAAAATTGTAACTGATCGTTGTCTGTACATGGAATACATATTAGAAAACTATAATTAGGGGCATTTATCAAATAACCCAAAATATTCAACTTTTTAAAACTTTTGTGTTTGTCTGTGCGCTTGTTTTAAAAATAATTTTAATCGCTTAAGCATAATTGTATTATGCATATGGTAAACTTCCCTCAATATGGAGAGGTTTATTATTACAATTATTTAATAAAAAAAATTATATCAATTGCATTGGCTGAAACTTCAAATTTACCTTACCACGTAGACAAAGTTGCGGGCGCAGTTAGTTTAATATAAATTACAGACATATACAATACAATAAGACATTGTTAGTTAGAAGCCAAACTAAACAATATTTTTTCTATCAACACTGGAAAAATACCTTAAATATAAAAAAAAACCTTCTCAAGCTGATTCTGATAGTGTCTTATACTTACTAAATAAAAAAAAAACAAATATTATACAATATACACATATATTACACATCATTCCTAAAATAATTAAAAAGAAAACATAAAGCTTTACTGGACTAACTGCAAAATATATTAGCAAAATTGTATATAAAAATAGCATTTAAGTTAACGTAATAAAGTTGTAATTAGCATTAATGCGGACCATTCGGTGACTAGTTTCAAAGGAAATCATTTCCTCGAACTCGTAATGGTTGGTGCTAGTGTGAACTATTATAAGCGTATTTGCATAAAGTAATTGCACAAGTAAGGCTGCGACTTCGACACTATCGGTGTAATATCTCAAATAGCTATATATCAAGGAGCTTTTTAGATATTCTTTTTAAGTTGTAGCTGGGTGAAGTATATTAATGTTTGCATGAGTATTATATATAGAATTTATAAAGTATATACTAAAATTGAAGCCATTAATAATCATTGGTTGCGCCTTTAACTTTGTCTACGTGGGAATGTAAACTTGAAGTTATAGCAAATTTGATAAAACAGTTATTTTGTAGCACTGTCGTCCTACAAAATATAATAATTTGAATTTTCACAATTATATTATGGTATGCTTGTATTTGACTCGGTTGGGCCGTTGCTGAGTTTAGCGTGCACAAAAGCACAGACAAAGATTTTAAAAAAAATGTTGGTTCAATTACATTGATATATAAATTATAGCAATAATAGTTGTTTTTTTTATATATCTTCCAGGTGTATACAGCAATCCCTTACATTTTTATTATATAGATAATATGTGTAAAATAATTTTTATATATAAAATTACAGGGTATTGAAAACTATTTTCTTCTGCCAAATAATTTTTTTGCCATTTTTTTTTATAACAAACTATAACAAAAATTATTATACAATAACATTTTAGAAATTCCTTAGAATTCAGACGTGGCAGTATATAACGATTGGACAGAATCCAAGAAGAGTTCATATTATATCAATATTTATAATATAGGTACATATACATAATGGTGTTTAATACCTTTTATTGTTTGTTTTGTTATTTTTATTAGAAATCTACAATATGCCTATTATTCTACATCCCTTTAGATGGATAAGTATAAAGAGAAAGTCACAATACTCCACCATTTCCATATACACATAGTAAACGTGAAAAAGTTCTGTAAAAAACAAACAACAATTTCAATAGATTGTAAACCATTTAATCTCAGTTTGTTTCATGATCGATTGAAAGATTTAAATGAGTTTACTGGATAAATAACAAAATAGTAACATGACGATGCGCTGAAACATTGAATTTTTAACAACCTTTTGTGTGGTTTACGCGGATCGAATACAAATGTACGTAATATTTTATAACAATTACTTGATGTCTCATTATCTTCAATGTGTAAAAAGTCATGATAATTAAAACATTTTAAATATGTATAAACTTTTTAATGGATTATATATATATATATATATATATATATATATATATATATATATAATATATATATATATATATATATATATATATATATATATATATATATATATATATATATAATATATATATATATATATATATATATATATATATATAGTATATATATATATATATATATATATATATATATATATATATATATATATATATATATATATATATATATATATATATATATATATATATATATATATATATATATATATATATCTAGATTAGAAAAGGTAAAATATGAAATGACGTCTTAGTGCCCTATCGTACCAATGGCACCTACATGTCAAATTTCATCTATCTACCTACGCTCCATAGTTGCATTGTAAAGTATTATAATAGATATACATTCCTTTTTAACGTCAACTAAGAAATAAGACAAAAAAAAAGAACTAACTTTATATTTTTGCATACACTAGTAGCATACCTTATAAATAAACTCTTATAAGTCTATAACATAGATGTGACAATAAAAATATAAAAATTTCACTCAATTATTACTGTCAGCCGCAAATGGAATTTCAATTTTGCTTCAAAGATCACGCAACGCAAGTGCTCAAACTAAAGTACAGAACTGTATTATCCTAACAGGAGAGCGTAATAAATTTTAAATCACGTTTCTGCCTAGCTGTTGAAAATTCTGATAGAATCGTTTTTAATCTATGTGAAATAATAATTCTTTGAAATTTCTTTGACATTATAATCTCAATTTCTAAAGCTTCGATTAAAAAGAAAATCGATTAAAATTTAAAAACATACTTCATATTGGGGCATTTCAGCTCACACGTTAATCGCTTGTTTTTCTACTTTTAAGAACGATTTAATGATCTCAGGACCTCATGGAGCAGTGGGACAGCGTCCAACTTAAACTCAATGGTTGTAGATTCGGTTTACGCAAGGGAAAATGAATTATTTTACATTTCCTCGATTTCATCATACAAAGCAAGGCGTTATGTTGCGAGGAGCTAAAAAATCATTTAAGAATATAAGTTAGTATGTATATGCAACATCAAAGCTCAATTAAACCCCCATATACCAACAAAATTAACTATAGAGTCGGTTCTCATCTATTGTGTTATCAAATCTACTAAATTACAAATAGAAGATAACCGAAACCACTTAACTAAGAAATATCTACAGTTAACCACAACTGTTATCTGAGAAGATGGAAGTTAAATTTAACTTGGCGTATCACTATTTGATCCACAATTTACTTAGATATTAATCATTCCCTATTGAGACGTGCTTCATTTCGAAACGGGTTGAGACACCTGCAATGATGAATGTATTTATACCATTAAGAGATAAATCTTACTCTATTTGTTTAAGTATGAAAATTGCTGTGCGGACTTGAGATGAACTTGATTACTTGCGATATTTGTGGGTTGAAATCTCACAAGCGCATACGGAGCATACAGTTATGCTCCGAATGTAAATGTATATTATATATAGCATATTGTATGTTTTCGATTACACTTAACACTTTCTTCTTATTAGTATTAAAATGAAAAAATATACTAACTTATCCTATTTATCCTATTATCTTATACCTACAAGCTATTCCTTATAAATTTCCATAGAAGATAAATATATATGTATCTTCACCTAGATCTAAAACATTATCTTAAGATAAACCTTTTAAAGCGCTTCCCTAACGCCTATACGTGCTTTAGTGCCATTTTCATTGGAAGATCCCCACTAAGTCCATGTTCAGGACCAAAGTAAATTAATTCCTAGATTCGAAATTCTAAACACGTTTTAGCTTCAGATATCTATTTTTAAAGCACTAAGTGGTGCTTGTTTTAAAGATAGTATTGGAATGCTTTCAGCCTATTCTGTAGAAGTAAAGAAAATAACTTTGCGGGGAACATTTATCCGATTACGACGAAGTAAATGAAGCTTGTATATTAACCATAATTATATGAGTACATTTATATTTCATTGCCAAGTATAAACTTATCATAGTTACTAATGTCAGTTCTTTGGCATCCAACTATAGTTATTGATCAATTTAAAACTATAATAGGTATTCGCTTATACTGTATACATTTAATATTGAAATATGCTTTCAAATACAGAAACTACATTATCAATACTAGCTTTCTTTCTAAATTACTGTTAGTGTAAATAAAGAGATTCATTAAAGTATATATAGTAGTCGAGAAAATAAAAAACCATTGCTATGTCCTACCAAGTAAAATTAATGGCTACAGCGATAATAAAAATGCAGATATAAAATTCTTTATATATTCAACTCATTAACATCAATTTAAAAACCGTTTAAAGTTCACAATTTGTATTAAGCCAAAATTTCTATGACCTTACTAAGCTTTTAAATATAAAATATAAGCGGAGTAAATGTGAGAAATCATCAAAAAAACACATCTGCTTACTAGACTACACTGAGCTTAGAGCACATGATAATATACCCGTATTTACAGAAAAAACCTTTTACATAATCTGAGCCAGCGACTCTGTGAAATGAAATGTAACTCGCGTAATGACGGAATATTTATACTGTGATGCGTATGAAAAGGTTGAGACTTCCTGTATGTTTGTGCAAATTCATTGATATTTTCTTGGTGTTCATTCAGATGGAAGGAATTATTCTTTTAAATTTTTTTTCTGATGTTTTTATATATATATATATATATATATATATATATATATATATATATATATATATATATATATATATATATATATATATATATATATATATATATATATATATATATATATATATATATATATATATATATGTATATATATATATATATAACTTAGTACTCTAACCATTATCTTCGATTCCATTGCGCAGCTGAGAAGTAACTGTGAGTACATATACAGTGGCTGTGAGTTTAAAATTCATTCTGCATAAAATCTAATGCGGCAGTACGGTGTGGCAAAGTGGCAAATGTAATTTTATTGACACTTAGAAATACATTTACGCTGACCACCCATGCGCTGGGCCAGCCCAGTATTATTAAAATAAAATCAGTCACTGGGCCAGCCTAGCGCATGGGTATCCAGCTTGTATCCAGATAGAGCCTGACGAATGAGTGGTATTGCGGAGGTCTTCGATACAGTCTCCAGTGGTACTGTGGTACGGTATCTCTTCTCTCTATCTAGCATGGTTCCCACCATATTTCAATAGTGAGGTCCTACCCTCTAGTTGTGTCTTTGTGGGTTCCAAGTAGAACATTCGACGGTGTTGGAATCTACATCCAACTTTTTGCCATACTGCGTTCAGAAGTAATAAGTATAGATGAAATTGTCTCAACTTATCATATGATAGGTATATGAGAAGCGTAACTAAATATATAAATACGAAAATAAGAATAGCGTAAATAAAATAGAATAATTTCTACTGAACTATGATAAAATGGAATTATTTTCGTGTGTGTTTGTTAAGTGAAGAATCATTATTACTGTTGAATTTACTGCTAGCTGAAATAACTGTCAATAATGTCGATAAAGTTAAAAATCTGAAAAGGAAACCCATATGAGCAGCTTAAGAGGCAAAATAAACTTGATAACGTCAAGAGACATGAAATGTCATAATACGCTTCGCTCATATATCTTATAGAGAGATACAAGTATACATCTCCAATAGAATACGCAGAAGACGGATATGAGGAGTTTCTAGCAATATTAATAAATATATAATTGTAAGTGAAATAATGAATATAAGAATTTAATATCGAAGTGAAATGTTTCGACAATTACTTGTACCGGCATGTACAAGCCCAATGGTTCAAATTCCCGAATGTATTTGTATTTTTTCTAGAAAAAGTAAGTATTTAGTAACTTTGCTCTTTTAATACCATTTGGATACCTGATAATATGGAAGCAAATATATAATATACCATAGTTTTATATTATAGTTTATTTAAGGAGGTACACTATAGTATAATACAGTTTTTTGAGAGCGCTGAATTATATTTTATATAAAAAAAAGTTTCTACCACCATATTCAGCGTTCAGTTTTTTAATAATTCTTTTTATGGATGTATTAATTATCAGAAAACTTTTACTCTCAAAATGTAAAGTTAAATCATAAATGAATCACATTCAATAAATCGATTTGTACACTGATTCGTTTCTAAGTAACCTTGGAAAAATCATTCAGAAGGATTTCAATAGTACTGAACAAGTTCAGTTAATTAATTAATAAAGTATAAATATATATATATATATATATATATATATATATATATATATATATATATATATATATATATATATATATATATATATATATATATATATATATATATATATATATATATATATATATATATATATATATATATATATATATATATATATATATATATATATATGTATATATAACTTTATTAATTAATTAACTGAACTTTACTTTAACTTCGTTTTTTTACACATGAAATATATATAAAAAAATATATCTTTTGCAGCCTAACGTACTGACCAACTAGTCCTATAGTTACTTGATAAAATTTGACTGTAAAATAACACATCTCCAAATTGAACCCATAAACGAGTTTAGATCAGAAAAAACCAATTCCGACTAGTCTATTAAATATACAATACAGATAGTTAGTGCCACTGCACTATAAATAAACTTTAACAAAGCTGTTAGTTTGGAGAAGCCCTTACAAAGGAATGTCAAATTGATGTGATAACACAATATAGTATACGCCCATAGGGGACATGGCGTTGTCTTAATAACTTGTACTATGTACATTAATCTTCGTGTCGGGGGATCGTCTCAACGTGCCTTGAGAGAATCTATTACTCAATTTAGATTTATCATTTAAAATATTGTAAAAAATGGTAAATAAATGTAATAAATAAAAATATATACAATTACTACAGTGTATTGTGTAATATGACACAAAATAGAAGAACACAAACAGATGCGGGGTAGTTAAGTAAGATACCTATATAATATGTTAGAGTCTATGTTATATATTTAAAAGATGTACTGTCAGTCTTTGTCTGATTGTGCTGTATTTTAAAGGGTATCTTTAACATGCTGCTAATAATAATTAATTTAAAAAACAGTAGAACAGTTAAATTCATAAAAAGATAACATTGGTCAGAATTTATGTTAGACAAATTGCTTTAACCCGAAAATATAGCAATACAAAAATAAGAGCAGGCAGACTTAGCCCACATTTCTAAAAAGTATATCATAATTAGCATATAGACGATAGATGAGGAAATAAAACCAGTCAGCAAAGTCAAAAAAAGCATTACAAAATTATTGTCACCCATTATTTAATCTTACGATTATGCAAAACACTTTTAATCTCGTTAAATTCTTGCTATTGCTCTGAAAATGTGTTTGACGCGTAATTTTATTAAGTAGCGACAATCGAGTTTTACGCCGAGTTTTGAAATTTGATTATATTCTTTCTGCGGACGCTTAATGCAATTGTCAGTTTTTGTGGCGTCCGGACGAATTGGGCCACATTACCCAAATTAAGGTGGGGATTTCTCGCTTGTGTAAAATGCAGTAAATATACCGAAAATATTTCCTGTTCTATTCAAAAACTTGTTTTTGCATTGTATAGGAAACTGCATATGTGAACCTATATATAAATTACAGAAAGCCAATTTTAGTATATAGTAGATGGAAACGGTTAGAATTAAATGAAAGAATAAATTCAGTAATAGATCAACTGTACCAAAACAGCATTGAATTTAAATAATATATCGCTTCATATAACCAAATATTAAAAATATCAGAGTATTAGATATTTTAATATAGGTACAGATATGTGGGATGTACGCCAACAATCACACTCATAATGCAAGCTCACATACATATGCTAAATACGCTACGTATGCAACTCGTTATATCGATTTATAACGTAATAAATATAAAATTTATAAGTACATATAAAATTTAAGTTTATGTAAAAGTAAATTGAGTGCAAACTAATCTAGCGTTGATCAAGTTATTTACTCCCTGTAATATGCGGTTTGAGTTGCGATGGAATGTAATTGGCCACTTATAGAATAAATTTATTTTTTATAGGTTACTAAATCGACTGCATATTTTATATTATAAATAAAATAATCGATCATTCAGAGCAGTAGTTGCGAAAAAAATTAATCCTTAAAAAGCAAATTGAATTTTCTTTACCTAATACAAAATACATATTTTAACTACACAACCTTGAATACACGAAAATATATAGAAAATTATGCTTAATTTAAACTTTATAACACACTGTGAAGAGATTGTCAACGTTAATCACGACCCGAAGGTATGAAAATTCGTTATTAAGATAGGTCTGACGAGATAAACCGTTTCAAAGGACGTAATGAAGTACAATTGAAATTTATTGTGATAAGAATTCAGTAGATATGAAATATAAGGTAAAAAATGTATAATTAAATTATACGAATTCATTGTATATTATTAATAGGTACACGTATATAACAATTTCTGTGTAATTTATTTCTTAATAAAAATATATACGAAATTATATTATAGGATTTTATTGGTATTGGTTATTTTAACACTTAATATATAGATATAATGATTCAAGAGGAAGAGTAATACGTATAGCACATGCACAGTATAGTAGAGGAACACTGTTCATTTTTTGTTTTCTAATGTGATGTCTTTCAGATGGCGAATTGGCTATTTAACCATTTGGCCATCATGTTAGAAAACTTAAAAATGAGGCCAGGAGAGACAATAATTATATCGCTCTTTTAAGAGTAATCTCTGGATTAAATATGTTTGTATTGTGTAATAACAAAAAAGCCGTGAACGTTATATATAATTGTATATAAAGACCGTGCGAAGGGGGGGTGAATCGCTACTTATTTATAAATAGACATTCATTTTGGCAAAAGCTCGCTGGATAAGGAAAGAACTATTTTCTGTTACTTTTGAGCGCTTCTTTTGACTTAGTAACAAATTGAACTTTTCTTTTTTAAAATTCTATATCTAAAATTGATTTAAATAAATAAAAAATAATAGTAATTTGTACATAATCACAAAATATTACCTACCTTACTAATAAAATACTTATCTACATAAAAAACATATACTGCTGAATAATACAAAATTTGTTTAATAACACTAACATAAGACTTACAGTCAGTTTTCATAGAGGTTAAAGGCATATAAATCTCATAACACCTTTATTGGCCGTACAATTCGTCACTAAAACAATCATAGCGTAGGAATATTGTATAGATGTCCGAGATAATTAAGCTTTTATTGTCTTGACAAGACCATGGATGAACGACCTATATATTTTATTACGTTGTTGACTCCGTTAAATATTGAAGCGAAACATTTTAATAGGCCACAAAGAATTATAGGTGAGTCAATTGTTTTTATTGAACCAATATCTGTTTAAGATATACACATACATGATGTCATTGTTTTGATGATTTTGTAGATAAAAAAATATAAACTTTCTAGATATGAATCCAAGTCTTATGAAATTTCAGACATACAAAGTCATAAATCATGATCAATCTACACTTAATATTTTAATGCTGAAGAGTGTGTTTCGTTTACCATTAGTTTCAGGAACTAATAGTACGAATTTAAAAATCATTTTTTGCGGTAGATAGTCTACTTATCGTGGAAGGCTGTAGGCTATATTACGTTCAACGTTTCGATGCCACTGTACCTTTGCACTTAAAATATATCCTGTGTCATAACCCTACTTTTAGTTTACCACCTTCCATTCGACCACGTGGGCGAAGCCGCTTGTAAAAGCTAGTTACATTACAAAATCCGTGTCACTGAAAACTTTAAGACTACTCTATGTTAAACGGAAAAGTTAAGCGTATAGTCGCCAGTCAGCGTTAATTTAATGTACCTATGTTAAATCTATTTTGAACAGACAACTTGGGAGGATAGAGTTCAGTTTTCATTCAATTACTCACATATAAACTTCACATACATTGATGACTATTTGCTAACTAAATTGTATTGCAATTTAGTTTTAGTTTATTAGTAAAATTTCCTTTTATAGTATGTTGACATGCTACATTGTGACCTAACATCCAATATTCGTATTATACGCCAAAATATAACAAAATCTTTAAGATTTTAGAGAAGAAAACTAAAAAACGAGTGTCACTAAAAATCTTTATGACATCTCAACGTGAAACGGACAGCACTCCAGTAAAGCGTATAGCCAAGCCAAGGCCAGCGTAAATAGACATGCTAAACCTATTCTGAACAAGGGCCCTGGACGAATAGAGCCGTATAATTGGAGTTGGACCACTCATTTCAACTGACAACTGAGGAACGTGCTCAGTTTGTTTGAGATTACATTTCCGACGAACATGCATGCTTACGTTTATTTAACGCATTTGATACGTAGAAATAGTAGTTAGCAATGCGGAGTTCCAGAAACTATTTATTCAGAGAATGTGTAAAATGGTCAGGCTTATGTTGTTTCTTGATGATTTTGTTGAGGAGCTATAATAGCTAGATTACGAGATGGAACGTCATTAAAGTACAGTAAAATGGCACCCAAGTAAATCAAGACGCAGATAAGATTTTTATAACATTAAAACAACGGTTATGAACTAAAAACATAAATTTCATTAAGCTTATATTTGATACTGTTCTTCTCATACTTATTCGGTTTTTAATATTAATAATTTAATTTCCAGAACATTTTAATTACTTAAAGGATATAAATATTAGTCATCGTGAATCAATAACTAATATCATAATTTAAAAAAAAACATACCATTCATTAATTGCAATTATACTAAATTGTTTAGAATGAATTTGCAAATCTAGATACATCTCTGAATAACTTGGAAGGCTCGATAGAAAATATAATAATTTACGAGTTCGATTGCTGCTGCCATTAAAAGACATCATTACACACTCAGATAAAAAATAAATATTACTTATTAATTATACTGCCATGTTGTATTTGTAACGGACCTTTTAAGATCGTAGCTCGCCGCGGTAGAACTTGGTAATACAATGTAAATCAAGATGTCAAGAAGATATACTCATGTAGACATTCCTATGTTGCGGGATGCGCTCAGAATGTTAATACAGCGAATATATTTAGGGTTTGTGTGAATTATTCTGGGAATAAACAGCTTTAGAGTTGAGCTTTCTGACACATAATTGTAAGCGTTTATTAAGCAGAAGATCTATTTAGTTGATGTTGAACGACTTAATTTAAGCTGAACTATGTAATTTGTTAATGGTTGAGGCGTTCTCTTTTCTAAGTTGCGGACCTGTCACGTAAAAGCTCAAGCGTTTTTACGACAGTATTTGTGAGTAAGCGTTATGAACATTATTCACTAGGTAAATGTAGGTAATAATTATTGGTAAAATCACACTTTGTAACTGTTATGGTACCTTCTAGTTAATGATTGTGTAATTTCAAGTTATACCACATCGAAAGCAGTATTTATTTTTTTTAACATTATGATGAATGATTAAATTTTGTGCTGCTTTAGCAAATATATTTGAATTTTGCATTTTAATCTTACGTGAAAATATATTTAGATCAAAAATCACATCTGGCAAGCGAATATTTACGTATACGCCTAATCTATTTGGGGATGGAACATACATACACAGATTAAACAAGTCATACTATAAGGAGATGAACGCAGGGAAGTGTGAGCTATGTAGCATTGTAAAGCTAGCCGGACTTTACATAGACTTAAGTATAGGCATACATCATAATGAACGTCGTTCTAGGATACTTATACCTATGTCTGGGTTTTGTAACGTTTAACGGCTATTAATATCCTAGAATACTTAACAAAATATTTGAATCAACACTCTTCTTAATATCGCATATTATCACTAAACAGTAATCTACAATACAGTAACACGCCACATACAACGATTTTGAATATATTTAAATCGTTGGCTATTCATTCATTCATTAAATCATTTAACTGTTAAAGTCCTCCCCAATGAGGTTTAAATGCTTACTAAACAAAACCGTTAATTTAACGTTATCAACGCCATTCCAACTGAAATTATCGTTGATTGACCAAATAATGAATAATCACTCAATTGAACGCTTGCATGTGAGTTATTTTGCCATCAGAAATACTCTACATTAAGTACATTATTCTCAAATTTTACTATACGATATATATAAGTACTAAATACATGTAGTTATTTTTCAAATAATGTTTATTTTATTATCTGTATTTTGAGAAGTAAATTGTGAAAATTTTGTATCCTTCCTTCCTATCTACTTTCCTCTCTATTATAAATGTTTAAATCAATCTTATACTTAAACTGTACTTTCGTAATAAGTTCAGAGATGTGCCACTATGATCAATATATTTTCTAAGAATACAAAAAATATACAAATATTAAATGTACATATTAATAAGATTCGATCTCTAACACATTTGTATCACAACAAACCAATATAAACTCGATCCGACATTTACCATGTCTCAAGATTACCGATTAGCTGTCATCGTATATCGAACACGATGCTATTTGTCGATAGCACAACAATGGGGAGTCGCAAATTAGATGCTGGTAATAAAACAACTTAATGAGATATTTCGTACCTGATAAAATATTGAGGGAGAAAGCTAAGTAGGCTTTGCTCGAATTAACAATGATCATGATTGAGTATTAAGCCAAATTGGTGCAGTTTAGAATTTATTTTATAGCAAGCAGTTTCATAGTAAAAAAAAAATTGCGTATCTTTACACTAGATTTATCAGCACATCTGCCAGATGAGTATTACGTAAACATAAGACTGAAAATGTCCTATTTTAGATTCAATCTGGTCTTGTATGATTTATAAAAGTATAGAAAAAAAAAATTTTCTACACTTTTCAGTAAATAATAAATGATGGCTATTTTAATTTGTTTTAAAATCTAAATGAGGAGTTATACAAAAATAAGTGAAACAATTATAATCTAGTCCTATTGAAGATTTGAACCGAGCGTACTTTCGCCGAATAAAAAGTATATTAGACTTTTATATAGTAGGTACTTACCTACTTTTTCATACCAAATTCAATTTACGGAGGACAATTTATCGCCACAACGAGCCTTAGAGACTATCTAGACTAGCGTTTACTAACTAGACTTGAGGTAGAATATAACAAGATTTTTACTAGCGAACTTTACCTCCTAGGACCACTAATACTGAATGAATATATCCCACTAATATATTTAATTATTCATAGTATTTGAAACAATAGTATGAGCTATATATATTTCACATATACAATACTACTAAGTAATCTTTCCAAAAAAATATATAATATTTTTTTAATATAAACTTCAATAATTAAAATCAATTAAAATGTTATTGATATCAGTATTAAAATATTTCTTGTACAATTGTTTAAACATTTATTTCCTATGTGAGAGAATATCTCTCACATATATTTATTTATTGATTATAAAATATGAAAATATTAATAACAACATATAATCAAATTTATACACATATTCTTTCACAATATCCAGTTCATATATATTTATTTTATATAGTATACTGCTATACTATACTACTTTTTAACTGCACTCTTGAATCATCTGTTTTAATTAAAGCGTATATCCCGTGGTGGGAGAGGTTTTTATATACTACATAGAAAAGATACAAGCCATTAAAAATATTGAAGACTAAGTTAACATTCAAATTCGTCTACTATATCACGAGCATCGGTGGTTCAGTGGTAGAATGCTCGCCTGCCACGCGGGCGGCCCGGGTTCGATTCCCGGCCGATGCATAGTTTTTTTATGTTTAATATTATCTTTTTAATATGAATTTTATCACCGATAATTATTAAGCTCACTTATTACGGCAAATAAGTTTCATTATTTAAAATGTATAGATTTTTTTTATAAAGAGCCGTTGAGCCGGTGATGTGATTATAATATAAAAAAATATAAAATGAGATCAAGGAAGAAATAAAATGTTTATATCTTCCTGTATATTAATTAGCTTGGTGTGCAATAAAGTATTTGTATCTATTTATATGTTATAACTTAAAATACGTAAAAAAAGGTTTAAAACTAAAATATTTTGGCTTGAACTCTGACCACAAAACCTTAATTGCCGCGGGATATTTTCACAAAAACTTCAAAAGAAGCCGACGGCCGTTGTGCCGCTTGAATTGGAACGAAAAATCGCTTCACGGTTCCGTATTGTAAATGTATAGTAAAATTTTAGCTTGCTTGGCATTATATTTTGATTTTTACTTTTTTTATAAATATGTTCTTCTTCTTTATAAATATGTACCTTCTTATAATTTTTTTCCATTATATGATCTGTAGCACAGATATTTAGTGTGTAAAAAATGTTGGCCATAGAAATCTTTATTAAATCACATTATCTGATATACCTTCACAATGTACAAATTGTTCGCCCATTAAATTCATTACTATCCATAGAAACGTATACGCAAAACCTTTAATAAAACATTTAGCACGGAATCCAAATACGAATGTATAGTGCATACACATACACATACTCATACTCATATAAACCATACCCCTGTTATTAAGCACGCACATCTTGTAATTTTGTATCCGATAGTCATTATACGTACGTCCATTTTACGCCTTTGTACGCATCGGTCAATTCCACAATGATGCTATATTACATTCTTTTGTATGATTCCCACATAAAAATGCATTGAAATTGGAACGATTAATGTAAAACAAGCTGTTATATTTCCGTAATAAAGGTTTTATATGTCATCATTTGTTACCTGTTCATATTTATCAACATATCTGCGTATGTTCCAATACAAGAAGCTTTTACGCATTTTAAGCATTTTATCTTTACACGGTTCGTACGGTGTTTAGGGGGAAGAATCCTCAAATGAATTTCTATACTCTCTATTTCTTATATTGGTTTATATTTATTTAATTATTTTGATATATTGTACGTTAGTGGTATTAAATTACGTAAGACGCGAAAAATGTCATGAACATGACAACGAAAATAGTGGTGTGGTAAATGAGATATCACTTGTATTTATTTTGTCGTTAAACACACGATACCAATCGAAACCGCGAAGTCGTTATGAGAACTCCTTACTCGATTTTGTGGACCATTGCAAAACAAACTGCAAAATTGGGTAACCATTGGACTATTATTTGTATTTCTGTATACCGATGATAAAATGTTTGCTACATTTTTTCGGTGTCAGTCTTCTGAAATTATTGCCCTATATCTCACATCGCTTCGCCCAGCTTTAAGAAAATAGTTTTTAATAATTGTTAAAAAAAAACTTTCAAGTGCAATAACATTTTATATAATATTGTTCTCATTTGAAATAAATAACTTTAACTGGATACTGTTTCTAACTGTGCGATTAAAGCATCATAGAATCATAAGATACTTTCGTAGATACAATGAACAAATAAAAAAAATATTTTGAAATTTAAGGCTTAATCCTTAGTGAATTTCTTAATAATTTTAATATTTCTTTTATTATTTTATTAAATTATATGTATGTACATATAGTTATTGCGAAACTGTTATCTATATAACTGTGCGGAATGTATATATACTTTCAAGAAAATATGAAAATATTCATATAGTAAACGTAGTCACACACGCCATGCAAGCAGTATGAACTATGAATAGAATGAAAGCACAGGCTTGTTCTAACTAATAACTAAGTACGCCAAGCAAATATTATTAAGAATAAATTATAATGAACTAAAATTACATTTCTTTAAAAGTTTCTGACAGAGCTTACCTATATAGTCTATGGAAATAAGAGTTGCTAAACAAGTAATAACATTGCATCAAATTTGAACAAAACATATAAGCAGAAATATCCACACAAAACGCTCACAATTAGGACGTTTAACAAGCATGTGAAAGTTGTATATTTCTCTTAATCGTGAACCGAACTGATAACTATCATGTGAAAAAGTTAAACACTCAACAGCAATTTGTTTTTTGATTATTCATTAGTTGATGTTTACATCACTTTCCAGTGAGAATTGTCATCGTTATTCATTTAATTTTCGTTCAATAATATCGCTAACATAATGTATCTGTTCAAGGTTGTTTGATACATTATTTTTTTATCAAGTAGGTACTATCAAATTTTTTACCGTAAACTCATGGATTGGAACTTAAAAGTAATAAAAATGCATTGTCACGTTGACGAAACGTTTTACTGGGATAGTTTGAAGTACAGGTTTTTGTTTACCATGAATTCATATTTTTTGCCAAATTAAAACAGAAGTGTATTATAATTTTAGTCCAAAAAAAAGCTACTGCTAAAATAATAAAAGTATATTGCGAGCATATTTAATATGATATAACATTAACGACTAAAAGCAAAACCAGTGAAACGCAAAATCAATAAAAATATATTTCTTTATTCATATTCTTAAATAGATTTCGATCTAACCTTTCATTCAAGCACAGATAATGTGCCATAAGTGGCAAAGATCAACACTGCACGTTACTTAAGCATTCCATCAAACTGAAAATATATTTAAAATACCTACCAATTATCAATAGTGTGTGAGCGGTCCCACCCCACCACTATGTTTATCTAAACCCAGAAGTCCCACTCAAGACATAATGGCAACTAATAAATCTAAATATGTGGTGCAGCGTTCTCGAAGCGCCTTAACCAAAGAACTGTAATAAAACAGTAAGTACATAAATGACTAAAAACCAAGTCATGTAAAGGGCACGTCCGAAAATTATTTACGTGTGTACTCATTACTCGTGTTTAAACTCTGAATTTCGAATAAAGTTGACTCAATTCGTATTCATAAAGCGGGAACCCAGAAACTAATATAAAACGTAAGCGAGGCTTATTACTTAAAACTTGGGAACATTTCAAACGAATAAATTGCTTTAAGTTTGTATGTTTCAAAACTATTTCAATAGCTCTGGTCGAGTATTTAAGGTGTTTTGAAGATTCTTAGACTCTTATTGCCACCGAGATTCATATTTTAGCTGTTTTAACATTTAATACCCAATTTCGACGACAAATTGGTATTCATATAAGTAAATTCACTTTAACGTTATTTAAAATGTGTTTAGTTTTGTAGAGATCGGGGAATTTGAGTAATATGCTTAATTTACATTTATTTATATAAATAGGTAAGTAAACTGTTAAGTTAGTGGGCACTAAACTTTAATATATATGAATTTTAAGTGGTGTGTGTTTTTTATAGAACGTTAGAATTTTCAACATTTCATAAATCTATCAGCGTTTGCTGCAACATGAACCTGTGGATATTTAATTTCACTTTCTTTTTTCATGTATGTATTCGGTTTAAATTTATAATTGTGATAAAAAATAACAATTAACTAACTCAACTCTTTGCAATGTTGTTACAATGTGTACATAAAAAGGCAAGTCACTATAGTATAATATGTTGTTTGGGACGTGAAGGCACGTGTCCGTCACTGTTAGCGATCTTGACAAACTTGAAGTGTCACTGCGCTTTGACAGATGTCAAATAAAACTGTAGATAGAGTGCGCGTTACTTGACGGTTCCGGTTACTTAGTGTCGTTGACAGAATTTTTCTTATTGGAGAAATAGTCGTACTCAACTGGCACAATCGGGACGCTATATACTGAAGAATTGATCGATTAAAATAGTTGTTCATTCAATACTATATAAGTGAAATAAATGCCAATATGCTTGTTGGAGAACGAACGGAATGTCATAAGAAGTAAATATTTAGATATTTAGCGTAACACTTAAGTCAAATCTAAACAGATATATAAAAGACAGATAAGCGAGTGTTTAGTTATACTCTGAACATTAATACCTACTAATAATATCTAGATTAATTATTTTTAAGTATCTTTCCCTATAGTATCTATAAATAAAAGTTATTTTATGACTATTTCAACAATAGATTGCACTATATAAAGATATAATAAACAAGCTGTGAAACCCACTTCCTAAAACAAACGCACAAAGGCACTTCAAATGATAAACTGAGTTTTAGAGTCATTTAAAACACCTACATATATATTCGTGGTCACTCAAAATTTTAGTATTCTTTAAGTATTATTTATTTTTAGATAACGCGGAGGTGTAATGCTGCGTTAGGATAAAAATAAGTTTGTTCATACATTCTCAAACCCCAATAAAAGGTTATTATTAGTTCACCGAAGGACCATCAGTGGGTAAATAAAGATAAAACGTATAGTGTAAAATTCTATTCATATTGGTTTAGTGCTATTTAAACCAATGAGTTAGCGATAGGAATATCAACTTGTTTTCAATAATCTTGAATTTTTACTTTATCAGTAAAGAAATGAAGAATATAAGTATAATTTCTATCATAATTCACGATTGCACACAAAATGTTCATTTTCATAGTGAACTGTAATACCAGATATTTAAATTTTATTTAGTATTTAATCTGTATATTTAACAAACACCAGTCCCAAATGTTGAATAATAAATGACTATAACTACTCTTATTCTAGTGTATTTCAAGCAAAAACAAGAAATCATTCAAAGTAACAAATGGGACGGGGATATTTAAGCCGACTCTTCACTTCGTATCCGAAACTTGCCACACAAAAAACACGGCTATTCCGAAATCCCTGTAAAATATTCCCACAAATAAACATTAGCTGTCACAGAACATCGTTCCGTTATATTTAGAATCACAGGGGCGCTCAGATCAGATTTTAATGGGCGAAATACATTATTCAGCTATACGAGACGACCGCGTCAAATACTAGATTAAAAATGTAAACTTCTATAGTGAAGATTGACTGGACGTCTTTTAAAGTAACGGTCTATTTAATAAACTATTCCTCATTGTCTTTCATTTTAACATTACATCTTAAAGCTTACATTTCTTTTGCCGAATTTAAATTTAATTTGTAGGCATAATCCCCGTATTCATTTTCTCGATACTAGCCCTATTACATCTCGAAAGACCAACAAAGGGAGAAAGTTCTTTTTAATTTTATCTTAATGGTCGCTGAAAATAATGTTTGCTCTTACAAAAATTAAGTCATGCTCCGAAGATATTATGCAAAAGAGAACACAAAGCCGGGTAAACGAGCAGGCTAATTGTTTGGACAACCGGATGTGACGGACCGGAAAATGGTAAGGAAATACTTGACGGCTAGAGGAAGCCAAATATTTAATCCCCGAATTATTTTGTCAATTTCCGTTTAATTGTTCATGATGTAATAGATATCGTATTCATCAGGTTTCTTGTTTATATCTATGGGCTGTGAAAAATATAAACAGATTTGTACCTTGCTGAGAACCACAATCACAAATATACGTTTCACGCAACTTAGTTTCTATCATATTTAAGACTTAGCTACACAAAATCGCTATTGAACGTGGTTGTCATAATTAAATTTTGCTAGCTATTAAATAACTGAAAAACACAGATGATATATTATTGCAGCATGAGTAAACTGAGCGAGTCTCAGTCTACGAAAAAACATTTTTGTGTAAAGTGAAGAAATAACAACTCTAAGAACTCGTAAGCTGGTGTACTCAGCTGTAATAAGGTTGAAAAATTCACGAACAAATTCAATCAAACGCTTCAATAATAAAATGAGAGGGACCATCTATCACGTTCGGAAATAGGTCGATCCACACGGAGTTCTTTAAAACGGTCTCTTCAACGAAATGTGGATCGGTTTTAACTACATTACCGTTGAAAATGGAGGTCATGGGAAAATTGGCTTTACGCTGGAGAACGAAATTTGAGTATCGCTTGAGTTCGCTGAGCGCTTACGGTATCTCCTGACCTGCGACCCAAGATAGCAAATGTATAGATTACGGAAGCACTTCAGTTGAGCGACATCTGTACATCTGATGACTGAGATAAACGCTCGCTTTAAATCGCTGTCTTAAAGTGTTCAGCAAGAAGGCAATGCAAGATCTTAATACGTTGTTCTAATGTTTATGTGTACATTTAAGCTGTATCTACTTTTTTACCTTAAGAGTGACAAATCACTTTCCTTATATTACATTCAATCTTTGAATTTTGCTCTATAAACGATAAAGAAATAAAATTTGCATTTTACTTGTTTGTTTGTTTATAATGTTATGAACATTGGTAAATTCGAAAACGTGATAATAATTTATGATGTTTTTTTAACATAAATAAGTTATTTTTTTTAAATAGGCTACCTATAGGCTTAGCTCAATAGACAATGTCTCAAAAGCAAAAAATGGGAAACGGGGTGTCTAAACACAAGGTTCCCTCTGCGTACCCTGCTGTATATGGCGTGAAGCTATTTCGTATAGGCGGTATATTATTTTAAAAAAAAATCACGCAGTACTTAAAAATTTAAAGTGTTAAAATATATCTATTTTATATGTTTATGTTTATAACTGTAGTAAAACTCCTCGAGTCTATGTCTGCCTAATATAATTAAGCCACAATAACAGTTATTGTTCAAAGTAGTCGATCAAAGATGATGGTTTTCATATTACTATATAATATAAATATAATATGATAATCATTATACCTTATCTATAATGATCACTATAATCGTAATATTAGATAGTCTATTAAAGTTACTAATACGTAATTAGAATTTTATTTACCTAGCCTTACGAAGCTGTTAAGTAGTTTTATAATGCTGGAACAATTCTTCTATTAATACATATTATTAGTACAAGAGTGTATCTAAACAAACTCCTTTTCTATATGATATACCGTACTGTTCAATACACGTTTGAATACAAGATTACAGTGAATCCGCTTATTATTAAAGGATACCTTTAGGGCTCCTACCTTTTAGAGTAGAGGTTTTGGAATACGGCTTAAAAGTATATGATTCAATATAGAATTATATTTTTCTTATTGAGTTATATTATATATATATTATATATATATATTATATATATTACATACGACAACCTGAGGTATGCAGGTTGTCGTATGTAGACGCGTTGTAAATTCGATTTCCGCTCGGAGAGAGTGAATTATTTCATTTTCTTTGCACTCATCACGCGTGTAGTTCCACCACTCGACTTGCAATGACTCAAAATTGGGCGAAAAGTGGGAAACAGAGTGTCTTAACACTAAGTTCTATTTGTGGACCATGCTACATACGGGAAATAACGTGAAGCTTTTTATTTTTCATATTCTTTTTATATGCAATTGTGTAGAATATAGATAGGAATGTTTGTACGAATATTTTTCAACGATTCAACGATTTTTCTGAATACACAGCGACACAATCCGTTGTTGTGTAAAATAGCACCTAACATGCACCAGCAAAAACTACAGTAAGTTCAAAACAACTAACTTGGTAACAGTGGTATGCATTTTAATGGTTTCGAATATTACGCTGTCAATCTAAAAACTGTTGACAATTTTTCACGTTTGAACAAAGAGTGGCAACTAATTTATCGCCAAATGCAAACCTAAGTAGATAATTTATAGTCTCCATGAAAAAGGGGTTGGAGAAAAACCCCTGGTCAAGGAATAGTAAACAGTCTTTAGCTCATTAGAGTTAAAGTTGCAAATAGTATTTTATATTTATCATGTATTCATTTCACGCGTATAAAATGTAATAAGCTATATAAATCTGGGGTGCAAATTTTATAGTAACTTGTGAAATGAAAATAGACTTTAATAACTGTGTAAGAAAGTTTCACATTCTGTTGCTGTAATGGCCCAAATTTTTGCAAATGTCGTATGAATAGAAACGATAGAAGCCCCATTTTGGTATAGGGGGTGAAGTTAGCAAACAGCGTGTTGTTACCCCATAACATGCAATATTTATTGCAGCTACTGAACTTGGGGATAGATTATGAAAATGCAGATGCTGATTCTAAATTTATTACGTTGTATGAATTATGTAAATTTCAAATATAACGTTCGCTTTCATGTTTACGAGATTTTTAATTCAAAGTGTTTTAAGCTTGCAAGTTTATAATTTCACTTGTAGTTGACAGTTCTTGTAAATTATGAAAGAATCTAAAAATATTTAATTTTATCAGAATGTTGCATTACCATTTAACGCCTCTTCGTGGGAGCGGAATAACTAAGGTCCTAAGTTCATTCCTGGGTTGAAAGCTTGTTTTGCTTTCCAAACAAGTTTCTGGGAGGCGATAACAATTGTTTGATATTGGGAACGATGCAAATGTTTGGCCTTTGCACTGATGTGGAACAGTAATTGACTTTATGTTCCTAATAGAGATGGCAATAAGGATAGAAAATATCAGTAAATTCCTATTATACCAATCGTAAGCTTCGCTGAGAAATAATTTAAATACTTAGGAGATAATGAACGTTATTTACTTTTTCTCGCGTATTGTAAACAGTTCGTCTTATTTATCGTTTAGCTTTGATCGTTGTAATACGGATTATTATACTTAATTAACAGCTTAAAAAGCGCAGCGTGGTTAGAAAAGTTATGCAATTTTTAATTAACTGTTAAAATGCTGATTGAAATCGAATGCGATTTTATTAAAATATATATGTATATATATATATATATATATATATATATATGTATATATATATATATATATATATATATATATATATATATATATATATATATATATATATATATATATATATATATATATATATATATATATATATATATATATATATATATATATATATATATATATATATATATGTATATATCTATATGACGTAATCATAGTACACGAAGACAATATTTACCTACCACCAAAGACTTATGTAGTGAGTTCAAACTCGAAGAGTTGAGTGTATTTGATTGTATAGTACGGCGTTGTTTTATTATTATTATTATTTGGTTATTTCTTTTATTTCAATTGTAAAATATTAAAAAGCTTTTCTTTACTCGCAATTATATAAAATATATTGTATGTTTAAGAAAAAATATAAAGATAGTACGGCAATCCAAGACGAAACAAAATGTAGGGACATTCAATCAATTGAAGTATGTACAAGTTGGTGGAGGATTTAAAGATTTTTAAATTTCTCATTGTTAAGGGGCAAAATGGGGTAGGTATAAGGTTTTAATTGTGTCCAAGTTGTATAAGGCATGGGGTAAAATCGTAAAGACAACACTATTTTAGAATTACATTTTTATATTACAAATAATAATCAAGAAATAACGTGATCTCAAGCGGCAAGTCTTAGATTAGGAAGCAAATTAAGGATAAACAATAAAAAAAAATATATTCTATAATACTTATAGGTATTTGTTTTATTTACATTTTGGCTTTAGCGTCCGATTCTACCATACTGTACTATAACTATATTCTAATATTCTAAAATAAATAAACTATTACATGAACGACAGTAATTCAAGACAGAATTAAGAAGTTAGACGACTCCTTCTAACTTCGTCGCTTGTTTAGGATCCCTAAGAAAATCGCACTCGAGTTATTGATGATAGTTTTTTTTAGAACAAGTAGTTATTGCCCAAGTTCACGAGTTATGATTGTGATGACGAGGGAGCGAGAGCTGATGTTTCATTCTCAGAAACTTTAACATTTTCGCGCGATAAATAGAAACTTTTATTTTTTCTCACAGCCGTTTGTTATTCCGACGAATCATTAAACCGACGTTATTTTCTTTCGTGATCTGCTTCGGCGTTTTATACCTAAAACTGTAATTATAGTAACTTTTGAATTACTTAAGAAAACAGCCACTTACTACACCCAAAGTTGAAAATTCTTATCAAAGACAGTAGCAATTAATGAGTCAAAATATAGAGTTTTGTTGAGCGAATGAGTCTGAAACTCGTCCCATTAAAACTTATTACATCCTGTAATAGATCCTCGGGAATCTACTGAGCCGTTGACACAAGCCAGATGTAAGGACCACTCGAGAACTTGCTTAAAGTTCGTAACAAACTGATTTCGGTTTAAGGACGCTAGAAAGCTAAAGCTAAAGCTCGAAAAGTAAATAGAATTATGATATTTCAAACTTAATAAGTGTTTAAGTAAGTATTTAACAAATTTTATGTTTATAAAAAAAATTGAATAAAACTCGTATCATTCTTTAGACATATGCAAGCGTCAATTTAGCAATAAGCAAATCCATTTCCAACTTTCCGCCTATTTTAGAGACATTGCGTGTTCAACGATGGAACTTTGTTTTGCAACTTGATTAACCGGATGAGGGAAACGAGAATATTACCTACAAATATATACAAGCCTACAACAATCGAGTCATGCGTGTACAGAGCGACATTTTTCAATTGCTAATATCTATATAAAATGTAGCATTTTAAAACAATAAACAAATATTCACATAAAATAAACCACCAATAATATTCAAATTGACAAACACCCAAGCCTTTAATTTTAAAGTCATCAGACATGAGCCCGAGTCGTTTCAACAAAATGAGTATTGTGAGACGTAATGAGCGCAGCTTGCAGCGGAACCGACCGCAATGTTTCATGTACATGCTCCTCTCTCTCTCTCTATACATCTACTTCGTTGAATATAATCATTTTCTAGGCCTCTGGTATGATAAGCTATTGAAGAGATACGACATAATTGTGCTACTTTTATGTGAAATAACAATTCTACTTTTCTTTTCTTAAATAGTTTTTGTTTAATTCTGTGCGTTGTTTTTGCAGTGTTCATATAATCGAATCATTTAACCTTTTATCGTCATTAAATTATTTTTTATTAATATTTTCTATACAAAACATGATCTGTGCCAATTGTTAGTTATTTCATAAAAAAATTAAAATTGAGCTTTTGACATTACTTAAAACCAGATTGACATAACTATATAGATATGTAACATATTATTAATCTTTAATTAACCATGTATATTAACAATACAAAATGAAAAGGATTTCTTCTTAGCCTATATAGACACTTAACACACCAATTATTGATTTTTTACCAGTATAAAAATATAATATATATGATTTATAGCTATATATAGATTATGCACCTTAATTTTTTAATAATATTTTACAAGGATAATAAATCTATAAAGCAAAGACGCATGAGAGCAACTAAAACAAACGAACGCGATGCCAAAGACCGCAAATGTTGACAGAGCTATACAAACACAACTTTTGTGGCTTGTCTGCAATCCACTTCGTTTAGTTTTAACTTTTTAGCGAATACGTTATAATAATAATAAATATTACTTATAGTATATGACAAAATAATAATTGTTAGAAAAATGTCAGTGAATAACGAACTTCCTTGTGCACTGTTTCTAGTTACTACATACTAATACAGAAAGACGGAAATTGCATGGAAATGAGGAAAGGTCAAATTTTTTCATTTGTTTTAATTATTGATTTTATATTATATCTTTTGTTGAGTACTTGATCTCAGTTAAACACTTGTACCTGTGTATAATCTATTGTTCTTTATGTGAAGTGAATTTAGTTCTTTTTTAATTTTGATGTGAATTGTAATTTTGAATCTAATTTAATGTTGTTTAATATTTTCGTTTTATATACATTTTTTTATAAAGTTATCTTGACCTCAGTCGAATTATACTAGGTGTTTGCAAAGCATGTTGTGGTCTACCCGTGACCACGGACTACTGCAAAGTGTTCGAAACGTCGGGTTTCCAAAAAATTATAATATACGGGTTAATCCGGTTAAACTGTTTTATTTAATATGTATAAACATCTCGAAAAACAAAGAACTTATTATATTGTGGTTACCTGTAATTGTAAGAACATTTGAGGATGAAAGTTTACAAATAAATAATATAAGAAAGATTACACTGTATCTTCTGTTGACAATTCAATAAATAAATAAATATATCAATATCGGAATATTTCTTCTTGTTCTGAACCTGAATAAAACTGTGGTGTCATTGGTGACACAATTGCTATTAACATCAAAGTTTACACTTACAGCCCTCGTAGATAAAATTAATTGCATAGTTAGTTGTTTAATTCAATTTATTCATATAATAATAGCTTCTACCAAATATGTTTAATTAATAAATAAATTATTTTCATCATCATCTTTACAAGCCTCGTTAATAATTGACCACCAAACACAATTAACCTCTTAAACTGTCGCTGAATTATACTGAATTTTGTGTAATTGGTCGAGGTGATTCTAGTAGTAATTATCAATAGGGCTTCATGAAATTTTTATTATTATTTAATTGTATTTCCATATTTAAGTTGAAATTTTTAGTCTTATCAAATATAAGTACATGCGTACTGAAAATAATTGTTATAAGTTCTAATATTTTTTTGTTTGTTATTTTAAAATGTTAGTTCACACTTTAGGATGAAAAATTCTATTAAAAAAATATGAAAATATAAAATAGTGCAATTGGTATAAGAATATTAGACATGACGTAATGATAGTAAAGTCAAATCTTATTTAGAAAAATAAAAAATATATATTTCCGATAATAGTGATACACAAACTAAAATGAAGTCCACCTTCTATCTAGTTATTATAGAAATATATACCACCAACAACATATTCGATACTAGTAAGTCACAATTTGGGCAATCAAAAAGAAAGGTAAATGTACTATAACAAATGATAACAAATGTTCTCTATACAAAATAAAATAACGATTTTGTAACATAACATTCAGTGGAAGACATCAAAAAATCATTTGTCGTTGCATTATCGCTAACTTCCGAGATAACTTGCAAAACGTCTGCTCGCATCGGTTGAGTTTCACAACTCATGTCCGTTTTTTTTATTATTTTAGATAAAATTAGTGGATGGAAACCAGAGAACAGAGACCAAATTCTCTCTGGTACATGTGACAAATAAGTGACAGAAGTAAAGCTGAAGAGAATGGTTTGAGTTTATTGTCAGCTATTGATATTTTTTATGGTATGGATCTTTTAAAGTATCATTATTCTAATTTTAAGTATCCATATAAATTTAATAGTCTGATGCCAAAATTACAGTGCATTTACATTAGCTTTCTTTTGCCTATTCCGTTTTCTTTAAAATATTATTGAATACTAAAAGAAAAAAATGATTTTTCATGTTATAAATTAAAAGTAAATAACTAAATGTTACATGAAGTATGTAAATGTAATATTTTTTATAAATAAAAAAATATAAAAAATCGAGCAAAGTAGGCACTTGTTTAATTATAATTCATTGTGTAACTACTTTAAAAGTTTTAAAAACAAATAAGCGCAAATGAATGGCGGATCATGTTAATTTTAATCGTTCTTAAGCTATAAATAACATGGACAAGATTTAAACCTACTTCTACTAATTGTTGAGAAGCGACACTGCTACCACACCATAGCACGCGACAGATAAACATAGATAAGTGTTCTATGACAAACATGACGTACAAATAGCGTTGTGACCAAACAATGAGTCATTCAAAATGTTTGCATTAAAATACCAACGACTGACGTTTGGACTTCAGTCTGCTTAATATTTGTAGTTATAGGCGGTCTGTATCATCTACCTCCATACATACATAGATTTAAACTATAAATAACATGGCGCAGCTATATATTACAGAATGTAATTATGACAATTTATGTCTTGTAAATTATCCTGTATTTAGTACTAACAAAATAATTGCTGACTTACAACGCAGGCATTTTAATACGAGTTAAACTAGTATAGTATTATATGTGTAATTTAAATTACGTACATTTATTCGTAATGGATGAGCATTTCAATTTGCGATGTTTATCGATAATCTTTTAATTCAACGTCAATCGTAAATGTTCAATTTATCATACTTCTTGTTAAAGAACAAAATTCTTTCTTTCGTGTATCAATGCTTATAATTTTTAGAATTACATACAAATAAATTATACATAGACAAATAATTTCTTTATCGTAATGTATATAAAGTTTATATAAGTATGCTTTATAATTTTAGGATATTTTAAATATTTTTTACTGCATACGAACCTACGCCTTCCGATACACTGTATCCTACAAAGGTATTATAAAATTTAATTATATACCATATATAAGAATTCTGTATGAACAGCCAATATACATTTAATTTCAAAAAGACAGATTTACGATACGAAGTTAATAACCGATAATATCCGGTTGTGGATAGGTAATTTTAATAACAGATGCGCTGTCGAATTTATCTCGTTCTTTGGCCGTTGCGGCGAAACATCTTAATACTTAAGAGGTAAAAGATTTTTCTTTTAAAGAACTAAAATTGTTTAAGAATTTTATGAAAATATGGTACAATAAGTTTATTAAAATATATAATTATTTACAACACAATACTACTTCTGTGTGAATATTCCTGTGTATAAATAATAACATGTTAGTTTTTTATAGTAAATATTACGAAACGTAACTGAGGTGTTTTTGACGAAACCGGAGTCGGAGTTTATTATTTTAATTTATCGGAACCGAAGTCAAAATAGGATTCGGGAGAAGTAGACGTTAAATTTGTTAAGCGATAAATCTAAGACGCACAAGAAGAAATGAATGACCGTTCCCTTTACATAAAAAATATCAAGTGCAGAAGCAATGAGGCACCGCCATCGAGCCACCTCCGTTTTAAAACTTCGATTAGTGGTGGTACCCAAGTCGGAATCGAAGTTGTTATATAAATTAAGGGTTCCGACCTAAAGGAACCGAAGTCGAAGCTTAGAAATATCCCTAGTAAATTTTATAAATCAAGCCATCATAACGGACTAGAAGTGTCTGATTGTTAACGCGATGATTGTGAGTTCAATCCAATTCCGTTCAAAATATATAACAGCTTTTTTTCCAAACAAGTTGTTCTCATTAATAAATGAAAAATTGCCGTAATTTTTATATACTATCATAGATACTTTATATTTGTTTAAATTTTAATTTGTTGTTGAAGCAGAATAACCTATATATAATATATAATAGAAATAAGTACATACATATTATAATGACTTGATAATATATTAATTTTATTAACAAAACAGTATTCATATACAATTTCCTAGAACCGAAGAATTCCTAGAAACATAACTCCTAAAACTAATATTTTCTCACAAAACGATACAAAAACTACCTACGTAAGATGCCAACAAAATCGTAAACAAGCCAAGCGTATCTATTTCTTTGGATTATCCCTTCGCCTATCACAGCGTTACGAATCATGATTAGATGGTGATTAAACAATTAAAACCGCACCTTAAGGAGGGTCCGTAATTGAATTAAAGAGTATCCCTAATGATTCTAAGCCAGATGACGAATAGGTATCATAATATCGAATTTTTATAGGGCAATAAAATTTATTTATTTGAATGTCGCGTGCCTAATGAAATATTTGTGGAATTCGCTTTAAATATGTATCAGATGAAAACAAAATATTGAAGTAAATTTATTTATATACAAATAATTTATTAATGACAATACATTGTAATAAGAAGAGTGTTGACTTTCGATAGGTTTTCTTTAATCGATGATACCTTAGAAACTGGTAGAAAAAGTACATATCATAATATTTAATAATGTAAGCAAAAAGCTACCTTAAAATATTACCAAAAAGAAGCAAATAATTTAATCCTACAATTTTTTTTAAATATAATTTAAAGCAAAGTAATAAATAATAAAATGGGTATGTCAAATAGTTTGTGAAGAAATTAAAATTCACATTTAATAAATATGAAGCATTTGTAATGTATGAATTAAGCGACGAGTTGTGTTCCTCAATTATGTATGAAAAATGGATTGGAGGATGGACATGATGCACTGTTACATAATATAATTCATGAATTTTAATATTTATTATTATTAATAATATACTATTATTATATTTGTCTATGTTTCCACATTATCCTTGGTAGTATTAGAAGACAGTAGTATTCACTAACATCTTAATACACTCTCCGGAAGGTCCTTGCACTTTTCTCCTGTTTATTAAGTAAGGTTTATCAAGGTTCCTTTTCTTTCCTTTTTTAACAGTTATGCCTGCAAAACTCTGGTTTTAGTAAACCGTTATATTTTTTATAGGCTTTACATACAGCTCAGGTTAAAAGTTCCCCAAATTAAAAAGTCAAATATAAATTCTTAATTCAAAAGATTTAAGAAATTATTCATATTGAAGCTAGTCTTGTATAGAAATTTCATCTTCTTACTGTAAATATTATTATGAATATGTTGTTTTAAGTAGTAAGCATTTTTATTAGTAATTTATTTTAATTATTTTATTCATTAAAAACATCTGATACAGCAAATTAAAATAAAAACAAAGCATCAATCTAGTTACTATGAACCTTAAACCAAAATGAAATATACATCATTTATTATGGTAATATAAATATATTTTTAATATAAACCAACTATATATTAGATAAAACAACACTAGTAAATAGTCAGTCATATTATAATTAGCAATTATTTTTTCTTTAAATTCAAATGTTTACTATACTGTATCTTATGTGATATTAAATCTAAATTTGTTAAGCAGTAATGTTATATGAGTCATAATGATTAGCGATAAATAGTTTTTTTGACACACATTTTTTTAATTCTAAATTTACTTATTTTTTGTTTAATATTATTTTCTTCAAAACTTATTTTATTGACAAGTCCCAAACTAAACGTTTCTTAAGTAGAACATTCCATCAATTATTTTTTTTTAAATATTCGACTGTAAAGGTATTTTAAATATGAAAATACCTAAAATAGTGCATATTTTTAAAGTAAACTAGAAAACGACAGAAGCGGAGGCTGTATATGGTGCGGTCACGAACAGGTTGAATGACCGTGAAAAATAAAGTACATCTTTTATTTAATATCTAGATAACGTATTGACTATTGAAATCATCGTATTTCATATTAACTGTACAATATAAGAAATGGGTAATAATAGATGCACAATTATAATCGATCTCATGCCGCAAATAACGAAAATAGACTTCTATATTTGTCATCATAATCTAATTTAAATATATTTACCGATAAACTTCTTAACAAAGTTCAAAAAGCCGTAGCTTGATTAAAACTTTATTATAAACTGAACATGCGCAGCCAAGTTAGGAAGTAAACAAACAAAACTTTTCAAAAGTTCACCACTATTTACGTAAGCTGGATAAGAACGTACCTTTTAGAGCAAACTTAGTTAATCCAAGTGAAAAGTTTTCTAAAAACACAATATCCAAAACGGAATTTTATCACAGCATTCCACAATAAACCTTAGAAAACTCGCTTGTAGCTTCTTTCACAGTAAAGTTGTATCACTTTTTAAGAGAAAGGTTGTATGGATCACTATTAAACTGCATCTAATTTATGTAGAAATATATATAGAACATTTTTTTATCAAAGTTTACTGTCAATAATTGTATTTAATAAGTTAAAAACTTTTTAAATCGTAGTAAACAATCAGAGCAACAATCGGCACGCGACGGCCATCTTCCGCTAACGCGGGATTTGAGTCCACGCGCGCTAGAGGGAGCTAGCTGGAGTAACCGGACAAATTCAGAACACTTCCAAAGTTGTATAGTAGTAGAAGTGTTATTGTATTTTGAATTTAATAGGATTAAGCAGTGGTTATCTTATTGGTCTATTTAGTTTCTTCGTTAATTATCTATCTAAAAATTTGTTTATAAAAAGTTAAATAATATTCCCATTTTTTATATTTATTTATACTTTATCTTTTTTATGTTTATTTATAATAAATTATAATTTTTTTAAACAATTGTATAAATTTATGTTTATTAAAGAATAATAATAACACACCTATAATATTTTTTGTAAGTGGCAAAAACTTTGCTAAGAACATTAGGTGGTAAGATACAATCGATTCAGCTATTCTCAACATAAGATTGCCGAGTCCGAGACGTGTAAAAAATCTGAACACTGATCGCTCTTATATAGGTATTCTTTTGAAAACATCACAGTCATGCTATTTTTATACATTATAATATCCTATTGTCCTGCTGTTCTTAAAATAGTTATTTACAGTGTACATGTATTGGTGACGTGCATGATATAATCGATTTAAAATCTATCAACTAGTTTTGAATTTTTATTTGTAAGTGAACTTTCGAAAATAAAATTAGAAAAAATTCTTGGGAATTTCAACCGTTACAAGTCAATCACAATCTATATTAATCGATATCCATAAATAATATTTAATGGTATAAATTTAAAATTAATTAAAAATATACAAAAAAGTAACACTTAAATTACTGAACCAATTTTTGAGTAGGAGAATTATAGTTGAATTGGATTTTTGATTAAGCCTAAAATATTAAAAGAGCAATCTCTTAAACGTCTTCTTAGCTCTTCTCAGTTCTTCCATAGTCGGAAAGTATTTAAAGAAATATTGTTATATTAACATGGCTTTCTTCGACTATATAATGTTAATTAAGTATTATAAAAAAATATTAAATATTAAAATATATACATATGAAAGTAAATATCTTATATCCAATATGGATTCCATCACGGCAATTCGAACTTAGTTAAGAACATCTCTATTCTTGATTGGATTTGAGATTTTGATTTTTTTTAATATATTTTATCTTTATGTAATTATATATGAGTCGATTTAACGATAATTTTCCTAAATCCCTCTATTTTATTAGTTTAGCATGTTTTTCATACAATGCTATGCTAATAACGTTATGTCGCCAATATTAAGTAATAAGCAATATTTTGTAAACTCTTAGATTTATTTAAAACTGATGTATATCTTTAAAGAAAAATCGAAACCCTTAGAAGATTACTTTGTCGTCAATCTGTCGGTTTTTTTTTCCAAATGGTATATGGTACTTGCAGCAGAAATGAATTATATAAAATTTATTACAAATTTATATTTTTAATTACTTTTTTACAAAATAAATGTATACGCCCGCAAATATAAACTTGCCAACTTGTAGTTGAAGTTGTACTTCACGTTGATCGTCATATCATGAAACTCACGACGCGCGAGTAAGACTCACACTTAACCAACATTTTTTGTTATTACATTTTTTTGTAATAACCAGCCTGTAGGTAAACTGAGTATAGGCATTATAAAATATGTCGAGAATGCTATATGGTGCTTCGGTTTGCACATTTGGATGAACTTCCACTTGTAAGTTATTTTTTTCTAGTATAAGATTATCAAGATCAATCAATCAATACGTTATTATAATTTTAGTCGCTCACATACTTTCAAATTCTAAAAAACTAGTCAAAACTAATCACTATAGGTACCTACTATATAATATGTATTTAAAAACTATACTCAAATATAAATAAAAATATAATAAAATTCAATAAAAATTAAAATAAAAGCCATATTTAAAAATGTAATAAGTACAATTTAAAAATCACACTTACATCTCCATAGTACTTAATTTGTATAACTGTCGCGTCTGCCTGAGTTAAAATCTTAATTCGCTTATACCAGTTTTCTCCATTCGTTCGTACCCAATGGAAAACTATTTTCCCGCGTTCATTTGAGTTTGTTCAACGGCTCAAGTGTTAAGAAGCGGCGTCAAGTTAATTAGCTCTCTTTTAATATAATCATTATTAAATGATTTGTATGTTTTTTTTTATATTTAAGAAATGTATCTAATAAAAAATAGATTAGGTTAATTTTACATTTCATTTTCTAATTCCAAAGGTATAATAACCGGCATCGCTCTTATATTCGATTTAATTATTCTGTGCGACCGATTACTCAATTCGAAGCTCACTAGATGTGGGTTCAATTCTCAGTAGGGGTAATATGTCTTTAAATAATTATTTTTTTATAGAAATTATTTATTTATATATTTAGATTATATTTAAATTATTATCTTTTCCGCGTTCTGGCAAGCCATAGTCCCGATTTCGGGTGAATAGTAAAAATCTGGGTGTCTTGAAATTAAATGCTATATCCTTACCCTACTATATGAGGTATAAAGTGTAAAATTGTACTCGATTATTACGTATATCGGTAAAATATATGTACAGGGCGACTATTATTTCCTGAATAGTGATGTATAAAGTAATAATAAATAGGATATAGTTCTACATTTATTAATATTTTTTTGTTCTTTGTCCTGCTTCGTCCGTCTATGCCAGGAAATACAGGTATATTTTGTGAAAGAGAAGCGCGGCATGTAAACACTGTCTTAGTCAATGTTGAATGTGAACTTAATGAGTGTCCAAATTTATTTAGTAGGTATATGCCGAGTTTAGTATATTTATATACATTCTAAATAACCTTGTACCACACATGTAATCTAATTGAGTATAGTGAAGAGCGGTCAGAGAGGCACAAATGAGATTTATCTGTTGAGTCACCGAGCTTTGTTTACTTCATGGAACAGCACTAAACTGACTTAAGTTCACACGCGGGTTGAAGTTATCGGTAAATAGGTTATATATTGTGCTTGCAACTATATATGGGCGTCAAAATATTATTGCTCAATGATTGTGATCGTGGGTTCCATTTTGTAGTGAATGTTATTATATAAAATTATAAAAATGAATTATGATTTTAAGATATTTCATTCGTGTGTCGGGCATGATGTGTCGTGGTGATGTTGTAGTATTTACGTATTCATTAAACCATTGAAAATATCAAAAGGTCGAATTTGAATCTGTCGAAATTGTAAAAAATCATCTATACTGCGACATAGCTAATATTTATATATGTAATTATTTACATATATACTTCGATCAAGCGAGGTGAAGTGAGTGCAGAGTGTGGTGTATCTATCATCATCCAGAGTCATTGCTGGTGTCATTAACCGTTAGCCTAATCACGACTAAAGAAATGTGAATTATCTTATGAAATATAGCATCAACTTCTCTTGACACTTCCTTTTATACTAAAATACCTATAAATAGCTATAAAGATAAAAAATCTCTGTGAAATTCAATCTGTGAAAACGTTTAAATAGTTGAATCCATGCAAGCCATTTTTTCGAACGTTCAGTAATAGTAGCAAAAGAAACAGAAACAAATCCGATCGGCGCAGTTTCTGACAGTTTTCATACGCCAAATAAAACTAATAAAAGTGAAAAACAAACGAACAATAAAAATGTGAGAGCTGCAAAAATGCAATAACTTGAAACGAATCGGTTTTAAACTGGCGATTGTTAGACCATTGTTTGGTATAGCTTTTAATTAGCGAGCGTTGTGGATATGGCTTTATGACGTATGAATAGAAATGCTTTAACACTATTTATTAGAAAATATATTGTTCAATGTATTTGGATCGATTCATGAGGTTTATATAACGTAAAGAATACAAGTGATTTAAAAATACAATATTTTTATAGAAAGTAAATACTATAATAAAGTTATCCAAATAATAAAGTATAATCAAAAACTATTAAGTAAAACATTAATATAATTGAGCATAAAATCAGCGAAGCATACGTTACTATTAATCATTAGACCACATTTAGTATATATTAAATTTAATAAATTAGACTTTTTGTTTTTCGAAATAAAATACACCTCTTACGTTTAATTATACGTTTTTTTTATTTTATTTTTATTGTTTTATTAATTCGATCAAATCATCTTATTTATATCTTATTTCTTCTTCTTCGTTTTGATGGAGATTAATATAATCAGTGCTAACCGTGAGTAGACTTTTTATTCACTACACATTCTTTTTTTTTTGACAATTTTCCTAACATACCTACATAAATTTTCATGGGTTTCTCATACTTTAGCTACTAAAATGTTGAAAATCGAACGAAAATATCTGCTCATTTTTAGTGAATGATTACATATTTTTAAAAATGCGTTATATTCACAAAAACACAATTTATCATTATATTTTGGATTCGCGTTTCTCTTGAGGTCGTCATCATCAGGCTGTTTATATTCTTAAGTATCGACCGCAAACCAAGGAGGCAAGGATAGCGAGCAATAAGTCAATCAAATCAATCAAAAGGATAATGAGCAGTAAATCAAAGAGATGTCTCTTTGAAAGATATGTGAAAATAATTAAAAATTATCTAGAGATAACGACAAAAGTTACTTAGCCGCTTAATTTATTCCAAACGCCATACAGTAAATTATAAACTATAAAGAACTTTAATAAGAACTTGTTTTAATGGTCTATTCCTTTTAAAGCGGACAGTTTAATTTCCGAGTTATAGGTATTGCAAATGACGTATTTCAAAAGTTTTGCTCTTAAAAACAATGGAAAGTTATATATATTTTTTTTTATAATTTCAGATTTAATTGTTTTATAATATATTTTGTTATTTAAATGTCAAGTTTCTACATTGCAGCCATTTGGAAATTATATACACATACTATATAGTACATATTGCATGGCAGACCCTGGCAAAAGCCGGGACTAATGCCACGAAGAAGAAGACTATATAGTACATATTGTTCTGATTGTACCTAGAAGACTATATAGTACAACTATATACTATATATAGTTCTGATTTTACCTAAAAGAGGGGTTCCCGTACGCTATTAGACACAATTTGCTACTGTTCGCCAAAGGGCCACATATCATATCTTAAGACAGCCCTGCACGCGAATATATCATGTATGTATATATATATATATATATATATATATATATATATATATATATATATATATATATATATATATATATATATATATATATATATATATATATATATATATATATATATATATATATATATATATATATATATATATATATATATATATATATATATATATATATATATATATATATATATATATATATATATATATATATATATATATATATATATATAAATTTAAATAAAGGTTCTTCAGAATTGAAACAACAAGCCTTCGTCACATCTTAACATTGAATTCTTATATTATCTTAATTTCTAATTAAATAATAAATGTAAATATAATAATTTAGTATAGGCATTAAGAGAGTATTGACTAACAGGCATATTACACAGGCAGGTTAGGTAACATAATCTTACTTTGAAACGTATTTTACCTCATAGTAGTAGTAATTACTTAGTCTTAAGGAGTCTAAATCTATTTTTGTTACTTATATATTACAAGTTTATTTCATAACTAAATATTACATAAATTAAAAAAAAAATTCAACATTTGTCACCAAAAATAAGTATCTATTGTAATTTATCACATTGCCAGCTTGTCAGCTTTCGACAGGCTTCAGGATTTATATAACAAGTTGATTCATTGTAAAGCTGAAATTTCATTTTGGACTGACAAATGTTTGTCAAATTATATAAATGTTTGTTAAATATTCAATTTCTGTAAAGCTCCCTTGTACTATATCTCTTTTTTTTATAATATTGAGGAAATGCGTTTTAAGTGAAAACAATTTTCATTATTGAGTCCGCCATAGTAAAAAAAAATGTAATAACAATTTAATAACCAAAGTAAAAACCAAATTTAATATCTATACATTATAGATTGAATATTTTTTAAATGTTTAGATATAATACCTCGATTTTAACTACGTATTTTAACGGTATATGTATAATGTAAATTCAAGTTTTACAAGGTCTAACTTTTTATAGTAGTTATTACTTCAATGACGTAAAAACTTCTGTAAAAAAATGATCTTTTTTCCCTTGTGCGCCGTGTGGCCGTTTGTGCGGTAAGGTTCTCGAGTGGCGGCTACGAACTAGATGACGCTCGGTTGGCAGGCCACTACTACGAAGATCTGGTCACCGTCGTTGGAAGATACTGCCGTCGGAGCGTAGGGATCGTTTGTCATGAAGATCCTTGGGGGAGGTCCATAGGCCTCCAACCAGTATCTATTTTGCGTGTTCCTTCTCTTTTGTTCTGTTCTGTTGTAAAAATAACGAAAACAAATACCTTTATAAAATAATTATAGATAAGGAACAAACACATATATGTGTTTGGTTTTCATTAAAATACAAAGTTAATTAATTATTAATTAATATTTCATTAAAATAATGTCACAATACCAAAATAAATATAATATTAATAATAATCTAGTGATAATAAGAGGCGTTGCTGAAAATATTTGCAATTCATATTTTATTCAACATCCCTATGTCTGGCTGTGCAATTAGGCGAGCTAGTCTCATCTAACCCTTCCTGCACTGGAATATTTTATGATATTCGAATATTCTATAGTGGAAAGCTATAATATAATATAAAGCTATAAGCTATAATACTATTTATATATATATATATATATATATATATATATATATATATATATATATATATATATATATATATATATATATATATATATATATATATATATATATATATATATATATATATATATATATATATATATATATATATATATATATATATATATATATATATATATATATATATATATGTATATATATATATATGCTCAATTTGGTAGTGTGGTACTTGTAACCAAATCTTTAAAACTATTTAATTATAAACATTACCTTCAATGGGTCTCAACTGACAGTCGAACTGAAGATCGAACTTGTTAAAATTAGACAACTTCGTTTTGATTTTTCTTTCAAGTAAATTTGAATGATACTTAAAGAAAATATATAAATTTGAACGCTACAGGACTTGACCACTAAGCGGGTCCAAATCCTGCTGCGTTCAAAATTTTTGTGTTTTTTACTTTAAGTATATTTTTTAGCCTTAGTGTGGATTAACACTTTAAAAAAAATTATGATGTACGAGATGTTATTAGTATATACGTACTAATATATAAACACTTAATCGGTACGACCCATATGGAACAAGCCGAAGAATTAGATTTTTTTATTCCTGTTTTAAGAATACTAACCACTATTTATTTCAGGGTTTAGACAGTGAGAACTTAGTGTCAAACACTACCTATATTTTTCTTTGACAGCCCGGTTTAAAATACTACAACTTCTCAACAATTCTGGAATGATATTATTTTAATTCAATAAACTATTTAAATTTTCAATTCATTATAAATTAATGAAGCCTAAAGCGTTTCCATATATAAAACGTATTAATTCACATTGTCTGTCCGTCCGTCTGGCGCAGCAATTAACTCGCTCGCGACAATCGAGTTAGGAGTTTTGACGTGAAGAGTTCGTACACAACATTGCACTCAGACGATTAAGCATACCGTTAATACTAAAATTATACATAGGTTTATTATTGTTGAAAAACTTTTACATATAAATGAAAAATTACAGCTTACACTTTTCCCCGCAAGCTAGTGTTGAGATAGAGATTACTCATTTTCTGTCCAATTTTCGATACATTGTTGAGTTCCGCCACTCAACGCAGAAACTAAAATAATTCCATATAAGCTTTCCTTCAAATGGGAAATATTGTATATGAATTTAAATTTAAGCTTACGAGTTATAATTAAAATAATATATTTAGTCGTGGTGCTAGACAAGGCAGCGTCTGTCTGTTAGCGCGACGATTTGTGTGTTCGATTTCCACTAGGGGAAAATTAATTATTTGATTTTTTTTGCTATGGCAACTAGGCAAAACGCGGCGTTGAGTTCCGCCACTCAACATGCAATGCCTCGAAAGGCGGAAAGTAGTGAACGGAGTGTATCAACACCAGGTTCCTTCAACCTACGGTTCCCTCTGCCTACCCTGCTATGTGCGGTATACAGCGTGATGCTAAATATATGAATATATTTATTCTTTATTGCACTAACATACATGGGTTATAAACATATTACACACAGTTTACTTCACAACGGTGGACTTGTCTATATAAGAGATCTCTTCCAGCCAACGTGTTGTGATGGATGGGTTACTAGCAGCGGGTATGAAGAGAACAATTCAAACTAATATTAACATAACGTAACGTAATTATTGATTGATACATATTATATATTAAATACTTACATACGTATACATTATACATACATACATACTTTATTATTATATACATAAATACTTTAAATATATACGATATATTATGATAAATATATAAGCTGTATAAACATAAGACGAACATGAAGAACCAATTTGAAGTCAATCTTACCTACGTATTTAAATTTTTAAGTGGATATTTTTTTAGCTGGGATTTACAGGAATTTAAAGAAGGGCTTTTCTGGATGGTTGTAAGAAGTGGATTATAGGGATGCAGCATACACTGAAAAGGATTTCTGGTGAAATTTAGAAGGAGAAGAGATTGCGCAAGCATAATTTTGGTCTTAAGAGGGAAAAACATTGGAGACGCCTAAGAGAATGGAAAGAGTAATGCATGCGTCTGCTGATATTATTAATATGTGATGTCAATATAGACAAGACATATTATTGTCAAAAATTAAACCTAAATTTTTAACTTTGACAATAAATAAACAATTTCAACTCCTGAATACAAAATTTTCGGTGTTGAATCCCAATTTATTTTACCATCAGTTGATGATTTGGATATACAGTTGGACCTTGGATAGGATAGGAAGAATAGATATAGGACGATATTCAGTAAACCTAATAGAGTTGAAAGTCTTAGGTAATGGGATAACATATGCATTCTTCCACAAAGCTGGAAATACACTATGGGTCAGTGAAAAATTTATCATGTGATACTGGTGTAATACTTATCAGAACTTGAAGAAACATGTCAAGACTGTAACTGAAAGGCTTAACCAATTGAGCGCCATAAAGACCGGTTCAGGGCCGTTCTCATCCATCGGATTCCGGCGACCTTCATCAGGTCTTCGGTCCAGCTCGTGGGGGGCCTTCCTACGCTACGTCTCCCGGGTCGTGTTGCCACTCCAGAACCTTTCTTGCCGCCGTTCTGCGAGCCCTGCCCTCTGCCATGTAAGTTTGGCAACTCTAAGTTTTGTTAAATATAAAAAAAAATCATTTCTAAATTCGCAAATTAAACTTTAATCATGTATATTACTGAAATATTTGTCATTGAAACTGAATGGAATCGATATAGAGCCAGAACGTCGTGAAGTCGATCCGGTCGTCGATAGATTGTATCATTTATTTATGATTCATGCAAAATTAACATATATCTTGCACGAATCATAAATCAATAGATTACAAAAAAAAGCTTGAGAAAATTATTTATTAACAATAGAAGCATTCATAGTAAGGAAAAATCATGATCGTCAGTTGTTTAATTACAAAATCATTCATCTAATATTATTATACTTTTCGGCAGATCAATCTCACATTCATCGATATATTTATATGTTTCGTAGCCATTACACCACAAAAAATTAAATATAAACGCTACACTAGTTTTCTGTAGATATTTGAAATATTTCCCATACCGAAAGCTAGTGTGGAATTTTTGGCAGTATTCACTTAAAAGTTAAAATTCGGGAACAAAATAGGTTTTCAGCCAATTTCCGGTGTACGGTGTTTCAATTATTCATGTCTTTCCATTTAAACCATACCTATATAAATAAATATAAGCTTTTTTCATAAAATATTCTACATTTATGAACTTTCACGCGCTTCTCACATCATACTAAACCTATATGAACAGTGATGAATCACTACGTAATATGGTAAAAGTGAAAAATTAGATGCAAAGAGTGACGATGCGGATTGTGATGGAACTGAATGCCGATTACGCATGAGGACGAACATGTTTCTTTTTTAATATAGAATATGTTTAGTCTGCGATACGATTGCATTAACTTTTTTTGTGTTGGAGGAGACATTAACGTACCAAAATCCTAACACATTACTGAATAAAAGCATTTAAAAAATCAATCGATAGTTACTTTTCACTTTTTTGGCTGAGTGCAGCTGAAATAGACGTAATCGCATGACCACAGAAGGACAATTAAGGCATGCACATTAGCACTTGATATGCATCGTTGTCAACTTGATAACGGTTTGTTTATTTCCGTAAAATCAGCGTTATATTAAATTTATTCTGTTTAAAATCTCACTTAAAGTTTTCTATTACTCCTCCCCACCATTCTACTACTAATCATGTAACATATATTACAAATATTTTGATGTCTTAGCAAAGCGATGGTATTGAGGTCGATCTTTGTTCGAGGGAATGATTGTAGTCATAATAATATTTTATACTGAATAGAAAGTCGTACTTTGTCTTAACGGGCCAAGGAAAATCGACGTCTGTTAAGATCATGGAATTATGTAAAAATAATAAATTGAAAAAAATATAATGAACTACAAAATTATTCCGATTTCATGAAAGGTAGTGTAGCTTTATTGAAATGGAAAGCAAGCTCGCAATAAAATAAAACCATCATATATGCAATTAGCAAGATGATATACAAATACCTGAATAATCCTTGAACAGTCACAAAGCAAATACGTTTCTGTGTAAAATCGCAGCAATTCAATTTCAATGATAACAAAAGTCCTATACACTTGTAGCCAAGATCAGTTCACCAGCATCAATATGTTTTTTAATTTTTAAAGTTTAATTTTTAACATTATGATTTTTTTTAGTTGTATACACAATTGTACTCAGTTAAGTGCTTGAATGTATAAGTGTGTCTTGAATATGCATCCATTCCTATGCAAGTTATCATGAAGTTCAAATTATCGCTCGCTCTGAAAAGATGAGGTTCTACGTTGGGTTCCCCCATTACCTAAACGGAAAATGGGCTCAAACTTCGCTTTTTATGGAAGTTACCTAAATATTAAAAATAAACAGTAATATACATATATGTTTCTATATATATATATATATATATATATATATATATATATATATATATATATATATATATATATATATATATATATATATATATATATATATATATATATATATATATATATATATATATATATATACGTATATATGTAAATGTGTATGTATTTAGGTGAATATTTATTTATATATTGATATATAAAGCAAGTATACCGCCTACCCATTTAATTAATCCAACACTCTAAGGTTGCCTGGAAGAGATCGCTTATAGCGATAAGACAGCCAGATGTTATTTTGTCTTATGTGGTATAAAATAAAGCGTATTATTGTTATTATTATTAAAATAATAGTAAAAACGATTACATAAGCCTTAGGCAGGCAGTTTGTTTAAGTCAATAAAAGTATATACGAAGCTGATTTTATATAAGTAAAATCAAATTTTTTTCAGATATAAAATTAACAACATCAATTTCCATGTTCTCCTTGACATAAACATAAAAAATAAAATACTTTTTAAATACGTATCCATATTCCTGGCCGCAGGTGTACAAGTGTGTTCGTATCATAATCCCTTCGCCGTGATAGCGCAAAGCTTTTCATCGCAAACCTGTCGATAGTCGGGACGCGTTCCGTACATTAAGGCTATTGTTTGATAATATTGACAAAGGCATTGAAATTCTATTCTGACATATATAAATAAGCTCACGAGAGAGAGAGCTCGTCACGAGACGAGCTAAGCAACATACTGGATTGTGGTATACTTATCATAATTATGACGTAATAATGATAGTATATATATAATCTGATCACGCCGAAGCAATTTTTGCTTTTATGGAATTACTGGGCTGTCGTGGCTCAAAGACTAGACTTAAAGCTAGACGACCGTGGGTTAAATTTCCACCTCAGGAAAATAAACTATTTTCATTTTTTCGCTCTAGTAACACAAAACGCAGCGTTGAAATCGAAAATTGAGCGGAAAGTGGAGAATAGAGTGTTAAAAGTTATAACATTATGTTTCGTCTATCTACCCTGCTATATATTAAGCGGGACAAACATAATTATTTCTTGCTTACTAACCGAACGTCACTTAATGTTTAACTAATATTAAATTGCAACAAAAATATGCAAGTGTATAGTTAAACGTTAATTTACATCTCTGAGTGGTATTGCTATTTTAGTATCTAAGCGTATAATGAACAAAAGTCAATTTCGTATGTTTATTTATGAAACGAATGTCCAATTGTCTAGCTAGAGAAAATGATTTTATGTGGTATATATTTGAAAGCAAAAAAACCTTTTACAGTTCAATGATCCAAACTTAAACCAGCGCTTGTATAGAAATTGTTCCAAATACAATCGTACTATAAATCATACGCCGTATGTGAGTGATGATCGGTGACTTTGCGTAGGTCAGTTGTGAATGTGGACGGAAATTACTTTTGTTTCATATAATAATATCTGAGAATAAATAAAACCTTACTTTTAGCTTTTATTGCGGTCCGTATGTAAAACTTTTAGCGGATTTTTAAGTAAAATCATATCTTTTCTTAATTTGTGTTTTCTTTTATCCTTATTCTGGCGGTTGGCTTTTTTTTTAAGAAGTCGATCTGAAAATCTGAGTTACCTGTTACTCACCTGTTACCTACACCACAACTATCCGCTTGTCAAACTTAAAATGATGTATACGAAATAAGATATTCTTAAAGAAAACATATAAAAACTTTAACGCAGCGGGATTTTTATGCATGTTTTTTTTTGTATTTTTCTATCTGTAGTGTAGATTAACGTTTTAAAAACAATAAAAATAAGGAATCAGATGTAATATTTTTGTATATCTAAATGAAAATATTCTCAGTATTCTAAATGAAAATATTCTTGTGAATCGTGTTTTATTACATAACTTCAATTGCACTACAGTATGTCCTGCTTTTGGAGGGTTCCGTACCTCAAATGAAAATATTAACTGAATCCTTAAAGGATCACTTTGTTATCTGTCTGTCCGACTGTCAAGACTATTTTCCTAAGACCGAGTGGAGGTATCAAGCTAAAATATCAAATATCCAGTCAGCATAATCAAAAGACAATCTTAAATTAGAAATTTTATAATTTTATAATTCAGAAAAGACCTTTACAATTTTTATGTGTATTTAATTTCATATAAAGTAAGTTCATATGTTCGTAAATTTAAGTTTGTCAACAATTAATATATATATATATATATATATATATATATATATATATATATATATATATATATATATATATATATATATATATATATATATATATATATATATATATATATATATATATATATATATATATGTATATATATATATATATATATATATATATATATATATATATATATATATATATATATATATATATATAAAAAAATGTTTCCATTATTGAACGGCTGGCATATACAAAGCACAGTCAAAATGACGCAGCGCAGAAACCAGAATTTGGCATGTGAATTCCTTGGGGGGTGTTGGGGAGCACTTTTTCGAAATTCTAACGAGAACCGGAAACAACGTAAAATCTTAGGTCCTATGGTCCACAATCAGTAAAATATAAAAAACTAATACATAGTATAATATTATGTTATTAATGTAGCCTTATATTTGTTTGCGGATTATTGAATGGAATACGTTAGTGGTAAACCAGAGTAAGCTTGCCGTTGTCTTCAAATATTTGATGTACTCGTATTTATGATATGGAAGATACATTTGTGTTTGTATTAACATTGTTTTAACTGGATTTATATATTTAGTTTGAAGTGTTTACATTTCAATAATATTATTTTGCTTGAAACGTAAAAAATAATTTTAATCTGCTCATTGCTTTTCATTTTAAATTCGAGTTTCAAATTCTCATACATATAGCAGAATTGTGTTACGACTGTTTGCTTTCCTTTTTACACTCAATTATGAGATATTATGTATTGAATGGCGCAACTCAATACCTGGTTTTCTTATCAAACTCTGACTTCATATAATTAACTTCTGACTTTCCAATTTTATAATCACATGTTAAATTGTATTGTAGTACCTTGTATAACATATTGCACGTTTTTGGCTACTTCTTCGTCTACCTGGCATTAATCCAGACATTTTTTGCCAGGATGTGCCTTACTACTAAGCCTACTCCACTTTGCTCAGCATTTAGCAACCTCAGAGGAAAGTCTGTTTGTTCTCATATCGTGGCTCACGACATCCAACCATCTAACTCCAGGAACAGATATATAATGTATTTTCTTCTCACATGTCCCTAGGCCATGCCATACCATCTCAAGCGACGCTCTTGGAGATTTTCTGCCACGTCACGTGTTACGTATGTGGTCGGACCGCATTACGCCAGACATCCATCTCAGCAACTTTGTTTCCGTTACGTGAAGCTCCTGAGATAGTGCTGTCCAGCATTCGCTGCCGTATATAAGAACCGGTCGGATCAAGCTCTTGTATATCAGTACCTTTGAGGTTGGGCATTAATTCTTGGATTGGGTAATTTGCTGTCACAGACCACACTAGTGACCTTCCGTCATTTGGCCCAGGCGTTTATGCGGGCGTGGACATTGAGGTTGATGCCACCGGACTCAAGCGTAACGGATCCAAAGTACCTGAAGTTCTCCATCTTAACAGCTGGTTCATTGCCAATATGGATGGTGCTCGAGTCCAGGCTCCCATGTACTCATCTTTGACGCATTTAGTTTAAGACTGCCGTTGTCAAGTGTGTCATTCCAGGCATTCACTTTACGCTCCAGCATCAGTCGGTTCTCTTAAATGAGTACTATCTCATCGGCATACATCGTAAGCCACGGAGACTGGAGGTCCTCAATGTGAGCCGAGACAGTATCAAACACTACATTGAATAAGAACAGACTAAGAGCCACACTGGCGAATCAATACTGTAATCAGGAAGGGCTTGGTGTCGTCAACAGCGGTCCTAACCACAGAATCATGCATATCTTAGATAATGTTAATTATATACATTTCAGAAACACTGACGAGGCAGGCAGTAAAAGGGCATCTGCAGGTCCAAAAAGTCCACGGGCAGGGCTCTTATTTTTTCTCTTTATCTATCCATCACAATCCTGGGTAAAAATGGCGTCCATAGAGCCTGATCCTGGATAAAACCTATGTTGACACTCACACCCTCGTCGTAGCCTGAGGTCCATAATCGATCAATAGCTTTATGGTGTGACTCAAACAACTTTACATTCTACTTAATATTTAAAATTTTTATTTCCAGAATTTTCCTACCTGCAGATAGGTAGGAATAGGCTCCCGTTCAATGTTCTTCCAAATCCAACACTTGACATACCTCACCAAATTCCTGTACAAATCTTTTTTTGTATGTGCTATATGCCATTAGATGTCATGTGATTTTTGTTGCTTCACTTTGTATCCCACACATAGCAGGGTAGGCAGAAGAAATCGTAAGTTGAAGGAACCTAGTGTTAAGGCACCGTTTCCCACTTTCCGCATTTTGAGACATGGCGTGTTGAGTGGTAGAAATCAACGCCACGCCTTTGCGAGATATTGCTTTTATCGAGATAACAGAACGAAGAAAATGAAAATAATTAATTCTCCCCAAATGAGAATCGAACCCACAACCGTCGCGTTATGTAATAATTCACTTGACAATATAAAAATTTATATAAAGAGAGCTTTTTAATTAGCGGTTGAAGTTTCTTTCCTTAAATAAAAATAAGGTATATAAAAAAGCAAAATTAATTTAGAAGGAATTCATCACACTTATTGAAGCTATGTGGAAAACTTTTAATTAAGAGTATAAAGAATATTATTTATCCTTGTTTATTGAAAACGAGATTACCGTGTACGGCAAAACATCCAACAGTTATTATTATGATTTAAAAAAAACTAATTCGAATCATTTTAAACTAGTATCTAAATATATATTGCTTGTGTAGAGGCTCAGAATGGTCTAGTCGAAACCGGAGTTGTTTCCTTCAACATCTCAGAATAGACTGCCTATACAAATTCAAAATGCTTCATTAAAAATATAAATAAAGATAAGAGGATAGATAACAAATATATAAATAAGTCAATATAAATGCGTTGACAAGTATAAGTATAAGCAAGGAAAGCAAGAAATATAGGTATATAATGAACTCTAGCATTTGTTAAATTGGATTTAAAATAGACCATATTTCTAGAAATATCTATGTCATAGCTTAAAATCAAAAATCTAGGTATATCTGAAAGAAATAAAAACATCAGAAAGCGAAATATTTTTATAAACAAGGATGTTTCATGGAATGGAAATAATCGAAACGAGCAACAGTATGTAACGAATCCCGGTAAATCCCGCTCTGGGAAACACCAATATAACTCATAATACTAAAAATGGTTAGCGAAAATTGAACGATGAGAATCGCACTAAAACATTTATTTTTGACGCCCTTCAATATTTCTCCGGGATTGCAACGGGATTGCAGTCGACGCTTCGACTTCCCTATTCATCTAGGAAGAAATATATTTTGAATTTCATTGTGGCTTAAACGTTTATTTGAAGTTAAAATATCGTTCGCTTTAGTTAGACGGAACTGTTTTATATTCTTGGTTTTAGATTCTATAAATATGTGAGATACTTAAATGTACGTAGTTTATTACTCTGTAGCCAGCTGTATTATGCGATTTTGCTCTTTTAGTGGTCAGTTAGTGGGTTCGAATCCCATTTTATGAAGAGTTAATATAAACACGGCGGCTCAGTTGTTTGATAACACCTAAAATTAAATTTTAAATAGCCTATGAATTTTATTCATTACGTACAAGTTAAGTAAAATACTCATTCATAAATTCATCATAGGTGTTGTTCATTCATAGAACGTCATACATGACAAGTTTGACAGCTCGTACTTGTCTTTGTCTCGTTGAAACAGTCGGGCATTGAAGCTAATGTACGTATAGTGGAGAAACAAGGGTGTTGTAGGTGTCTATCAGTAACTTGTTTTGTTGAGAAACTCTGAAGTTTTTCTTATCGTATTTATATATTTATTTATGCAATGACTAACCTTAATAACGGAAATGAATATAATTTAGTAAAAAGCTTTCTATCTTTCTCATATATAACGAACGATCTTACAAAACAAATACAAGTACATTCTAATGACATCCTAATAAATATACTAATTACGTACATATTTTTGATAACAGAAAATGTGGTCTCATTATTTCGTTAATTACCACTATAAATAAGATGAATTAATTATTCATTGCTTATGGGATTAAAGACGCCGGTAGCTTTGACGATGATTGAGTTGAATGAACATTAAGTAACATAAATGCGTAAGACGCAAAGTGGTATAAGTATAATTTTTACATAAATTACATTAGTTATTATTATTATTATTACGCTGGAAATTATCCTAATATTTGGATTTATCCATTCCTGTACATTTTATACTTCCTATTCGATAGGATTCGTTACTTCAAAAGGGGTACTATATAGGAGCACTTTGTAGGCGCATCGTCCGTCCGCTTGTCTACCGCAAGCTTAAGTTTGTTAACATTTGTAAATTATATTTATTAGTTGGCCTACAATCTTGAAATTGGTACGGAATCTCCGGCGCGCGAGTACCACTGTCACTTAGTATACAGGGAGAATTTAGTGATATTTGTGACTTCTCTAATTTCTAGACATTTCTAAAACAAGAATTATCCATTTTATTTACAGGTTTATTTATATGAATATGGATATGAAGGTGGGTAAATATATATGTTCAACAATTACCAAAAAGAGGTTAAATAATAAGTTTAAGGTAACGAATAAGGTAACGACGGTTTATATTTTTATACTATTTTTTTTAATACAATGTCAAATAAAATTGAGAAACAAAAATAAACATATTTCCCTAAAAGTTAATTTAGATTAGATTAGGCCTCTTCTGTATTATAGCTCCAAAATAGAATAATATTTTTGTTATCACTATAGAGAGTGTAACGATTTTTTAAAGTCACTAAGTGATTTAAACACCTACACAATTAAGCTTAAATTATGTGAAACAATTATGTAATCGAGCGACGAGTAATTAAAATGGTTGCTAAGCAAGATTTTAAGTACTTTGTAATCTATACAAATAAATAAAAAAAGGGACGTAGACAAAAAAAATGAAGGCGAATAATAATGTATCACTCAGTTTAATTTAGGATGAGAAGGATGACTAGCGTCCTGTTCGCTGCTTCATCCGCTCCATCGATGTTCTCGGATTTACTTTGATGTAATAAACATGTATTATGTGTATAAATCTTGTTAGTTTTTCTATTATATTCGTTTTGTCTTTCAAAAATAATTCAAATTCAAACTGTAGGTATCTAACTTACACACACACACATCTACATAGCTCGCCGATGGCCGTTGGCGCAGAAAAGTTCTGGAGTGGCGACCACGATCCGGCCACGACCACGATCACGATCTGGTGAAGGTCGCCGGAATCCGATGGATGAGGGCGGCCCAGAACAGGTCTTATGGCGCTCAATGGGGAAGGCGTTTTTCCAGCAGTGGACGTGTTCCGGCTGATATTATGATGATGAACTTATGTAACTTACATGAAACCGTTAGACGTGAATTAATAAATTGACATGATAATAATTTAAGTAAATCAGCAGCAGCATATTAATAATACTGAAACAAATAATCGTTACTTTATAATCCAACATTAAAAATGTATATAATTATTTATTGACCGCACCAAAGCATTTATAAATCCTTACAATAAAATGTTAATCGTTTTATTACCACTGTCCAATAACAGCGGTGTATTAAAGGTTTACGCTGCTGATATGCAATAGCATTGTTTGTTCATTAGGATTTTTTCAGCATAAATAAGTCCAATTTTGTCCAATTTTAGAGATTTATCTACACTTGGGCCACAATTTCCAGACACTGCTGTGAAGTCTCTCTTTGGCCTGGTATATGCACTATGAATCCATGAAATGCTAAGTAGTTTTGTTCTCTGTATTCTAGATGTTCACGGAAATCTAAATAGATTTTTTTCTCATAAATCAGATAAATTCTATTATATATATATATATATATATATATATATATATATATATATATATATATATATATATATATATATATATATATATATATATATATATATATATATATATATAGCCCTATTTGGGCACGCAGTACCTACGTAACGAATCCACTAATCACAAATTCATACCCGAAAAAAAAACTAATTATATTATTTTACATAATATAAAAATACATATTTGATTGATTTTTAGTAACAACCCTGTCCTGCAGATAATCATAATAATCCATCGATCGCATTTCCAGCTACCAAATGGTGTTGTATTGATATGCAAATTATATAGAGTTGACAAGTTGTTAATTATAGATATAATCATTATGATCATTTATCTTTTATGCCAATAAACAGCTCGTTGTAATTTCAATCTTTCTGATTTATCAATATCCTTTCAAATGGTCATTTCTATAATATTATTTTAATTCTTAATATAAATAGGTTTTAATCCTTACGTTTTCAGTCTTGATGAGACTCTCTGTGATAGAGAATGGAGCGCCAGATGATACCCTGCATACCTTTTTCACCCCATCCACTATTATTAACCATATAATGCCTTTGGGATCCGGATCAGGACCTCAATATCCATGTTTCTAGGTATACGACCTATCATCAATGGTACTAGCCGATTTTTTACCAGATCATAAACAAATCACCGTTAATTCTGTTTCATACTCATTTTTTATCTTCCGTCTCTATTAAACATATTCCCTAGATAAACTACTTTATTCCCATGTAATAATAAATAATAAATTTATTAGTTTATTATTTAATAATAATAAATAATAAACTAATACATTTCCATTCGAGATTTAGATCTTGTACTCTGTTCTTTCTTCACCTCTTTTATAAAGTACCAGAATGAAGACAGCAATTTGCTTGAAAGAACGAAATTAGATAAAAGACTCGATAAAGTAATTACTGTTCAATATATAAGACAAACATTTCATCAAACGTCTACACATTTTCTTAGATAACGCCCAAGCACGTAAGTTAATTTGCATATTCTGTATGTTGTTTTAGGTTGTTTATCTTTCACCAGTTACCTGTCAGTAAATTAGCAATGCATCTTATGTTGATCTTCCGCATGCCCTTTGTCTGGTCAAATTCGATGGATTGGACTCAAATTTATTTATACTACTGTGTCTGTAGTAGTCGATTCAAATTCTGAACATAAATAGCCATAATATTTCCAATGTGTGTGCTATGATGTTTAATGAAAGAAAACATAGCTTAGAATTGTCCGAGAAGATGAACATCACTATTCAGGGGCTTACATATAGAAAAAATGTCATATATATATATATATATATATATATATATATATATATATATATATATATATATATATATATATATATATATATATATATATATATATATATATATATATATATTCTTCTTCTTCTTCTTCCTGGCATTAGTCCCGGCTTTTTTGCCAGGGTCTGCCTTCCGACTAAGACCAATCGGTCCATATGAGTGGCGAAGTGGTTTTTTGTGGAGCGATTGCCATCTGACCTCCAAACCCATTACTGGGAGAAACCAAGAAAGGACAGGGAATAAGAGGCAGAAAGACTTGGAATATAGGGGAGGGACACCACTTACATGGATTGGATCGGGTTATGAAAGTGGTGGCTCGAGGTCCCGGGGTCGCGTACCCGTATGCCGGAAACCAAATATCGGACAGATAATTGGCTTAGACACCCTCTGAGATATATATATATATATATATATATATATATATATATATATATATATATATATATATATATATATATATATATATATATATATATTATATATATATATATATATATATATATATATATATATATATATATATATATATATATATATATATATATATATATATATATATTTATTTATTTTAATTAATCGTTAATCTCATGAGCTAAAAGATAGCGACAGAGGAATCATCACTAAGGTCTCTTTTTTTTGACATATAACATAAACGTACATATTAAATTACAATTATACATATACGACAACATGATCTGTTAGTTCAATGTATTATGATCGTGACATGATATGGCCATGTCGCCGAACTAAGTACAAGATTATGCGACTTGATGTGGTGAAATATTAATCCATTGGTTAAAACTGATATGTCTGATTCATCTGATGATACTCTATTTTCACCTTTATGTTCTTGTTGTAGTTCTTTTCTGTTCTTTAGCTTATAGCGAGTGTGACAGTTGAGCGTTACATTAACATTATCAAAGTAAATTTACTTTGATAATGTCTTGTGCGAAATATGTATGAAGGAGATTGTATGGTAAAAAGGAGATTCAGTATGAATACTTCTTTCACTTACAAAGTAAATTAAGCATATATTTACAAATGTACACAGTACAGTTATAGTTATTAGTGTTAGTAATAAATATAATTTTCCATGGGTGTTAGTTTATATTAATATTGTTATGTTTAATGTACATATATAGAACATAATTTCTCACCTTTTCAATTTTAACTTAATTTAATAAAAATATTAAAAATATTATGTGTACTATGTTTTATTATTATAAACAGATGGGGTGACCTCAGTTTCGTTTCCTCGTTCCCTTATTAACCCATGCTCTCTATTATACGACGTAATCAATAAGCCTTTTAATTAAATAAGACACTTATCTTAATGAATTTAATTCACCGAAGTTTCACAAGACGTTATTATTCAAATTTTAAGTTTCCGAAGTTATAACAGAATAATGTGCTATGTCTATATTATATTTGAGAAATTGTGATATTAAATTGCTAGATAATATATTATTTAATTTTTTATTTTCGTTTTATCATGCAAGATTTGGCAGCTAAACTAAATATACTTATATACTACTATTACAGTAGTAGTAGTTAGAAGTATAATACTGGCATTATTTTTTTTTAAATATCGTTTAACATTTTGCCCGAATTATATCAAATTAGGCTAGATATGTCATTCAGTAATAAATGCAAAACAAAATATATAAACGTATGTGTTTCACAGTTTTAATAATTTAGGATTTCTATACCAAATAGAATAAATTTGTTGTCACATCTGACACAACGTTACTTATGTTTCTAAGCATTTTAAAAAATATATGTCTGTTTAAGAAAAATTGATTGATTGATTTTTTAATCTTTTATGAAATAGAATAAAAATTTGTAAACCATTTTGCAATCATGCCTAGACACCATAGAGAAAATTACGAAAAAACAAACTAAGTAGCAAAAGCTATTAACGGAATAAAGAACAACGTTAATAGAGAAACGACTTCCGGCGGAAGCTTAAAGAAAAACAGTTTCAAAGGAATTTGTTTACCAAAAAGATACGGTTAACATTCTTAATTCATAATTTTCTTTGGTAAGCTTTTTTTAACCCTTGCATTTTTCACTCGTGTTCCATTAAGTAACGTTGGACACAGTGTTAGTTAATCGAACTAGAAATTAAAACAATTAAACAAAAGAGTCAAAATGCAGAGACCGTGGTTGCGCAGTGGCAACGCGACGGTTCGTAGGTTCAATTTCTACTCGGGGAGAATATATTATTTTGATATCTTCTATAGTAACTTGAAAAGGCACATCGTTTAGTTCCACCACAAGGCGGGGAACATAGTGTCTTAACACTACGTAACCTCTGTTTACCCTGCTTTGTGTGGGAAACAGTGAAAAAAATATATTTTTAATTTTTATTAATGTACTTCTACGATGAAAGCTTAGCTTACAACTATAATCACAAAACTAATAAATATGGTATAGTACAATGCTATTCAATAGGAATGCCGTTCTGTGGTCAATATTCGATTGTATATAGATACATTAATCTCATATAAAATCAGATTACAAAACCGTCTCGTGAATCGTGAAGCTGACGTTGAAAAGTAAAAGTTTAAATAAAAACCTTGTGTAAGTTATAAATTGTGTTTCTCGTAACAAGGCGACTTTTTAAACTTCCTCTAACTTTAATTGTCCATTTTTCAGCGTCACATCAAGAGAATTGCTTAAGTTACAATAAAGATTATGAACTTTGCACACTGCAGATACTTCATTGAGATATATTTATAGAAGATTTAAATATTATATTTATATACTAGAAACTACAAGGTTTGACCGTTAGCCACTTCCCGCTCTATTTTCGGCACAGCGTGTTGAATGGCGGTACCCTACGCATTATCTTCTTACCAGAGCGAGGAAACCAACTAAATGCCCTGAGCCCACTCAGTCCCAGAGCCTACTCACTCAGACACCCACTCGCTCGCTATGCACCTGCGGCCTCATAAGGTAAAATTTCATATTTTATTTACTATATAAATAATTTGACAGGCTGAAAATAGAACAAGTGACGAATCACTCTGTTCTCTGTATTTGAACCTGTATGTACAGAACAATGTACAGAATTTCCTTATGACTATTGCATAACTTTTATTTCAATTAATTTAAACTGATAAATTAATTTAAAATTGAGTATGTCAGTCAGTATGAACTTAATTATACCTACATTTAAATAATGGAATTTATTTATATACCCTTTATTGTACTATATTTATATTACAATATTACTAGCAAATACTACATTGGAAGCACAAAAGTAATTTTAATTTATATTCTAAAATTATTAATTAATGTTTTTAATTTATATAGTGTATGTCCTCCATCATGGTGGTGATGCCGTCTACATCCCGACTCTCCTAACTGCAAAATTTACCTCCAACCGTTCCCAACCGGTGTCGCTGTCAAGGACAATAGGGCTAACAGCATTAAACTCACAACAAAAAAAAACAGAAATCCAACCATTATTTTAGCATTTTGTGAGTAAGGTCATAAGGCTGTAATAAAATTAAGTATATTAAGTTGTACAATTAAGTTAAATTAAGTCAAGCACTTAGTAGTACTTTAGATCCTGTGATGAAGTAGTTGGTATTTTTAACAAATGACTGGACCTCGAAAGAATAAAATTATATATATATATATATATATATATATATATATATATATATATATATATATATATATATATATATATATATATATATATATATGTATATATATATATATATGTATATATATATATATATATATATATATATATATATATATATATATATATATATATATATATATATATATATATATATATATATATATATATATATATATATATATATATATATATATATATATATATATATATATATATATATATATATATATATATATATATATATATATATATATATATATATATATCTGCATGTGGCCTTTTTGGACTTGCAGAAGGCCTTTGACTGTGTGCCACGTCAGTGTATCTGGTGGGCATTGCGATCCAAGGGGATCCCTGAAGCCTATATTGATCAGAGATATGTACAACGACTCCGCTTCAGTGGTTAGGACCGCTGTTGGCGACACCAAGCCCTTCCCGATTACTGTAGGGGTTCACCAGGGCTCAGCTCTTAGTCCGTTCTTATTCAATGTAGTGCTGGAAACTGTCTCGGCTCACATCCAATGCCAGCCCCCGTGGCTGATGATGTATGCCGATGACATAGTACTCATCGACGAGAACCGACTGATGCTGGAGCGTAAAGTGAACGCCTGGAAGGGTGCGCTTGAGAACGGTGGTCTCAAACTGAATGTGTCGAAGACCGAGTACATGGCTTGCGGGAACCCGGACTCGAGCACCATCCATATCGGGCCTGAGCCAGCCGTTAAGTCGGAGAAGTTCAGGTACCTTGGAGCCGTTATGCATGAGTCTGGAGGCATCGACCACGACATCCATGCCCGTATAAACGCTGCCTGGGCCAAATGGCGGGAGGTCACTGGTGTAGTCTGTGATAGCAGAATACCGCCCAAGCTCAAGGGACTGATATACAAGAGCATTATCCGACCGGTTCTTTTATACAGCAGCGAATGTTGGCCAACATTATCTCGGCACACTCAGGAGCTTCACGTCACGGAGATGAAGATGCTGAGATGGATGTGTGGCGTTACGCGGTCCGACCGCATACGCAACACATTCATTCGAGGTAGTCTTGGGGTCCGTGACGTAGCGGATAAGCTCCAAGAGCGTCGCCAAGAGCGTCGCCTGAGATGGTATGGCCATGTTATGCGCCGATCTGAGAACTATGTCGGAAGGAAGTGCCTTGACATGTCTGTCCCTGGAGTTAGACCACCCGGACGCCCAAGGAAGCGATGGCTGGATGTCGTGACACAAGACATGAGAGCCAATAGATTGTCCACTGAGGATGTTAAAGACCGTGCAAAGTGGAGTAGGCTTAGTCGGAAGGCAGACCCTGGCAAAAGCCGGGACTAATGCCAAGAAGAAGATATATATATATATATATATATATATATATATATATATATATATATATATATATATATATATATATATATATATATATATATATATATATATATATATATATATATACAACACTTCAAAAATATAAGTAATCATATGTTTATTCTGTCCATATCTAAACCACTTCCACCGCGTATGCGTATGATAAATCTAGTCTAATAGTAGAATATTACCAACAAAGATTTAATACTTTTAGGATTTTAGGATGAATAAATGTCAATGAGTTTTTAGGAAAGATTAATTTAATCATAAATATTTATAAATATGCATAAAATACTATATTAAAAAAAAAAAAACTAGAACTGTCCATATTTAAGCGTTATGAAGTATTAGTGATGACAGACTTCATGTTAAAGTCCCTTTAATATCGTATTTAATATCGAATGACTGCAAGGACAACTGCTTATGAAATGCATTTGTTAAAATTTTTTGTACCACTAATAAAACTTCGAAAAGTAAGACAAGTTGTTTTTTTTTTCCATTCACTCCCAAATGTAACATTAACATGTATTTATATTCAGTCCCCTGCGGCAACAACCTCGTACTTTTCATATTTCCTTTTTATTTTACGTGAGTGCTGTTTTCCTTTTTCTGACAAATATTTCATAAGTAGAAGTGCACATCTATGAGGCATTATTGAGATAGTATTCTTTATCTGGTAGTTTTTCTGTCTATCCTTTAAATATTATTTAGTAGAATAAGTCAAATATGAATATTTCTCCATGGTTGTCCCATTTCCAATTGTTCTCTAGTACTTATGTAATACGTTCCACTTGCCAATTTAAGCTATTAAACGTATAAAATAGTACAATATTATTTATCATATAATTCGATAGTGTATCTTTTGTATGTAACATATACATATAATTCATATTCTCTTAATGCAGGTTGATAGATAAGTTTTCAAGGTTAAAGTTCGTCAGGCCAAACTATATTTTCTATCCATTCTATGTACTTTGAAACACGAATATAAATTCCTGGTGCCATTTTTCTCCCACAATCTCGTCCAAACGATGTTATTCCTACTATTCTATGTAAGGGAAATGTCGTAACACAGTCCACTCTCTCGTCCATAACCTGCAAGGGTCCTCCAGAGTCTCCTTGGCATGTGTCCTTACCTCCATGTTCATAATCTCCTGCACACATTTGATCTTCTGTTATGCCGTACCTTAAAATTTTACGTTTTACCAAATATCGTACTGTACGATTGCAAATTTTATTATCGACTATGTCTAAATCAACTTTCATCAAAGTTTCACTACCAGTATAAGCTTGAGATGACGTTTTCCCAAAACCTATAGCGGTTGCCTTTGTTTCGCCAAATTTGTCATTTAAATTTAAACACGCAATTCTTATATCTCTGCTTAGTATAAAATCTGGTGTTGCTTCCATCAGTGCTATATCATGGTATTTGGAAGGGGGCTTATATTGGGGATGTGGTATAATCTCTTCAATATCTCTCTCTTGGATCAGATCATCAACTTCATCGAATTCAAAGGTAGCTGTGCCGATTCTCAAAACACTCGCCAGGCCTAAAATTGGATCTTCGATGCAATGTGCTGCGGTTAGCACCCATTTTTCACTTATCAGTGACCCACCACACTTCCAAGCTGCAGCATCTTGTTTCTTCTTACGAAATCCTATCAATACCATATGAGGAAATAGCAACAAGTCTATCGGCACACGAACTCTTTTCTCTGGATTCAAAACATTATGACATTCAAGCATAGTTAAAGCATGATTTTCACAAGCTAGAAACGCTTTTTCTCCAACACCAACTGTTTTCTTTATTACAATACACGATAGAAATATAGCACTAATGGATTTGAAATACTTCATGTTCAATCAGGGATGTAAGTGTGATTGATTTTTGTACATGTTCTGAGCTCTTATCTGTAATTCGCGTCGCTTACTTACAAATAAGCATTAGAAACTATAAAAATCTTGCGTTTCTAATTAATGTTACTCCAAGGTAATAGTGCATTGTGAAGTTATATTTTTTATAAAATAATAAATTTAATTAAATATGTATTAAGTCCATCGTGATTTGTAGTCCATTAGCGTCCGGCTGTAGTCGTGATGGTTCTCTATACCCACACACGGAATTTATTTATTTTAATTGCACTGCTCTCTTTGACACATGGCGTAGAGTTCGGCTTCGCTCCCGTGGTCGAATGGAAATATATACCAAATTTCAAATAATAATATAATCACAATAAATTGTCAAATATTATATTACTAATACTACTGCTATATTCGAGATACGTATGAAACTATTAGATTAAAATTAAAAAAAAAACGTGATTATAAAATCCACTTGATGACAGTTGTGGGTCGGAAACCCGGGGAACAGTATATTGCTTACATAACTGACTAGGCAAAGTGTAAATTTATTTCAATACCTTATGTAAATAAAGCACAATCTTTAATTAATTTCAGTTAAATATAAAACAATATTGTTTCCACCAACCTTGTTAAAGTTTACGTCTCATCATAAAGTAAAACAAAAGCTTCAACAATACTTAAATTTTGACCGCGTTACGCATACTTATTGTTAGTATTGAAACTTCAAAATATCCTAGTACCTCATGAATATATCTACGTGACAGCCGTCGGGGAGCTAACAAGTGCTAACATAAACTTTTAATAAGGTTGCCAGCCTTGAAACTTATTTAATGAGAATCTTCTTGAGTCAATACGATGACTTAGATCTTTAGATCTGTAAAATATTACAAGTAAAGTATAAAAGCTAATTTTATTGGGTGTGAAATGAAACGAAATTATACTTTTACGAAATTATGCTTAGTTAGTGTTAGCCTAGACACTGTGCGTCAGCTACTTGGTGTGTGACATGAATATCTTCTTTTATGTACGAGGTCAGGGACTTTAAGTAATTAAATAATATCTTATTTCTTTCCTATGATTTACAGTGTTTTACCCGCACTACCTGTTCGTTTGACTTTTGAAACAGAATATACCTTCTTCAGATATCCTTCTTATATATACTTTTATGTAAATGCCAATTATGCTTCCATCCTACTAAAGTAATAAAACATTGTCGGATACTTTACGCGAGTGACTAACGTCTGCATTTTATTTATCGTCACTTTGAAAATATTCAAATTGTGATAAGTGAAATTTGAAACCGTAACTATCGCGTGTTACGTGAATGAGGCAAGTACCTGCGCTACGTTGGTATCTATTCCAAAACGTGTGGTTAATTTGTCTGTCTGTGGTTAATTTATTTGTCGATCCATCCAACCAACTACATCCCACAATTGACAGATTTAAGTATAAAATAAATGGGTAACTGATCTAATCTGATTGTAACTATTGTGACACAGAAGGCATGAACCCTACTTGAATACGATGGGTGCAGGTTTCTGGTAAGATCGGAGAGAGACAAGGTCGCGCTAGGACGTCAAAGAGAGGCAAAAAGTACAGAACTAAAATAAGTTATGTGATTAACATTTTGTATATAGAGTTATATTTATTATTTTTAAAATATTACTACACACTATGTAAAGTACTTAAGGAAAAGTATAATTTTTTTTTACGAAGCGGGATTCAAACCCGCTTTTCTTGATAATAACATAAAAATCTTACATAACATAATGATCTTATTTACGATAAGATGAAAAAACTATATAAGAATTCCGATGTAACTTGATGAGAACGTATGCTGTCAAATATTGCTATGTTCCGGTTTTAAAATGCAGAGTTGTTTTTTATAAGTATGATATTCTATTACTTTAAGCTTTCAAAATAAAGCAGGCAATTGTAAAATTTTCCCTTACTTTTTTTTAAAATTGCAACGGGATATAATTTCTTGTCCAATTCCATTTAAACTTGAATTCCTGTATCTTAACATAATATGGTCTTAGTATGAATCTAAAAGAAATTACTAATATATGTATTTAAATAATTACATATATATTGAATCTGAGATGTCCACCCACCATAGCTATTTTGATCTCGTTAAGATATATTGACAAATTGGGGTAAGCGACAATAAGTATATAAAGTACACTCCACGCAAACGTAGAGATTTTGTGTCCAATTACTTTCACTAGATACATATTATAAAACTCCTTAGTTGAGAATTTGTGTTCGTGTGAGTTTTATCAGTAAACTTCCTCGCAATTGTACTGTGCTATGTTAACGGACGACTGACAATCAGTGTCAGTGTCCCGTGTGCGATACTGATGTTATTGATTTGCTTGTAAATATTGACGGGGAGGCCGTATTATGAACACAATCAACAAAGATAATGTTCTTCATCGTTGTGAGGTACCAGTGACCGCCACCAGACACAGCAATTCTCTTTCCTCTGCTGTGCCGTGATGGGAACAAAATTTACTATATTATTTTTAAAGTGTCAATCCACACTAAGGAGAGAAAAATAATTTAATTAAAAACGTTTGTACAGTGCCTGTAAGAATAAGATATGATGGCGACACGGCTCGATGACTGCCTAGTAATGAGAAATAAAATTGAATAATTATTTGTTTCACCATAAAATATATATACTACATACATCTTTACATTATTTTCATTTACATTCATATATATATATATATATATATATATATATATATATATATATATATATATATATATATATATATATATATATATATATATATATGTATATATATATATATATATATATATATATATATATATATGTATATATATATATATATATATATATATATATATATATATATATATATATATATATATATAAGACAAGGATGTATAAAAATATTCATCAACATCGTCACAGCCGTTGTTCCATCCACCCACTGCTGGACATAAGCCTCCTCCAAGGATCTCCATGGCGATCGGTCCGCGCTACGCTGTGGCTTCCGGTGACCTTGACCAAATCGTCGGTCCACCTAGTAGGGGGCCTGCCTACCAAGCGTCGTCAAGTTTGTGTGTCGCCTCTCAAGAACCTTTCCACCCCAACGGCCATCGATTTTCCTCACTATGTGTCCAGCCCATTGCCACTTCAGCTGCACTATTCTTCGAGCAATGTCGGTAACTTTTGTTCTATGGATGACATCATTTATGATTCAAACACGTAGAGAAATACCAGGCATTGATCTCTCTCAAGTGTGACCACGAGCCTTCTTATGAGACACATAGTTAGCGGCCACGTCTCGCTTCCGTTGGTCATCACTGGCAACACACACTGGTCAAAGACTTTCGTCTTGAGACATTGCGGTAATTTGGATACGAAGATTTTATGTAGTTTCCCGAATGCTGCCCATCCGAGCTGGATTCGACGAGAGATCTTTTTCTCGAAGTTAGACTTATCTAGCTGGACTGCTTGTATTAGGTAAACATAGTGGTCAACAACTTCGAGTGTAGTGTTCCCAATATTGATTGGTGCAGGTAATACAGGATTAATCTTGTTTTATTAAATTCGTCAAAATAGTAATACTTGAGGTCTTGATGTACACATAATTGGATCGGTATTTTATGACTTAATACACTGAAATGAAAGCTTATTTCTTTATTTACGGCCGTTATTCAATTGAAGTTTTAATTATACACTTTTCATTATACACATTTGATTATACGAGTATCTAGTAAGTGTGAAAAAAATAAAGAATTTTTACTATGCTTCTGGACAGAATTTTTACTGTGGCCCGAGTGGGGAACCAATCAACAACAGTGCCGTTTAGGGTCAAACGCTGTCCCAATCATATGGCTTTAATATAATTTATACGATTTACAAAAACCTTAAGTTATCCTCGCATTTTTACTAATCATGTTCATATATGATATGAATATTTAAAATGGTTAGTTTAAAATGTGTAAAGCTGCCAATTTTAGCATATGATAAATAGGGCCAGGCTATGAAATAAATTTATTTACTATAAATAATTATATCTATATTTATAATTTAGAACTTCAATAAAGATACTGAAGTTTAATAATTTTATTTTTAAAAATCACAATTTCTGAGAAGAAATTGTGATTCTTCGAAGTATAATTATATAAACACTTTTGTCATGTATAAATTGGTTTCATTTATTTTTTTTATAAGTTACTGTTATCGAGAAAAATAAAAGGAGCAAAAGTTGTATATGAAATAGAGAAGAAATTTTTTATATATATTACCTTCATTTTACCAAATTTGAATTTGAAATTCAGTACTAAATTCTGACTAAACTCAAAATAGTTAAGTAAATAATTTTCAATGGCGTGGTGCCATACAAACTAAAACCTTAATTTTATATTACAAGTAACCAGACTGTGATATATATTCTAATACTTTAAAAATATGTATATAATATGTACTTGACACGAGATGAACTTTCCCAACTCTAATGAATCTCAACGTTATCCATTTGAGTGGAGTTAAAAGTTTCATAACAAGATCTCCATACGTTACCAAGTGAAGTTATTTTATCGCCTTTCACCGTATTTCAAGAGTATAATAAAATACAAATAAATATTTTTTACATTAGTTACAGAAAAACATTAAATTAATAATTAAACAGATTTATATTTTCGCATATAGCAGTGTCGTTAGAGGGACCTAGTGTTAAGACACTTCTCCACTTTTCGCTCAATTTTTTTAGACATTGTGTGTTATGCGAAGGAACTCAACGCTGCAAAATGCTTTGTTCATACATTCCTCTGTGTGCAAATCAAGCCCACTACACCAGCTTGGCCATATAATACAAACAATATATAGGTATATTACTGTATACATAGGTACATTGCTGTAATAACTATTTTATTTATTTATGCAGATGCAGATGTACTTAATATTGTCTGTGAACAAAATTATTGTAAACATAAATTCATATATACACTATAGCAACGCACGAGTATATCACTATACTATATAATATTTATTCTTGCAGATACTTTCTGTAATAGATATTGCGAAACGTTGTCTGCTTTTATGACAGGTGATTTTACAAAATGAATTATAACTATATTGATATTTTTTTGGTTCCGTATACGTCGGATTCGAAACATTGTGTACTGTTGAATGGTGGAAGGAATTTAAGTTAAGGACTACAAATCTAAACACAATCATTCCCCCGATCGTGAAATGAAGTGATATCTACAGCTGTTATGGACACTGACACAGACACTGTTCCACTATGCCACTATGAAAGATACTAGTCTAAAGTAACGTAATGTATAGTTTTTCGTTTACAATACAATAAACTTATTAAACAAAAATGTTTTTTTTTTCTAAAAATCAGTGTATGTTGAATAATAGTAAATAAGAATAACGTAGAGACCGGCTATCTAGCGCAGATACGAAGGCTGTATTAGGCGTATAGCCAAACTACGCTGTAATAGAGTTAATGCTGTGTAACGTCAACAAAATAGTAAATATGTTAAAATTATATAATATACTTAAATTTTGTATAAATTCACTTAAAATTTAAGTTAATTAAACTTGAGGAGATATCGTAGAGGGGTCTCTACTCAGGAAGTAAATCATTTTTATTTTTCCACATTAGAAAGAAAACGTGGTATTGAAATTTGCCACACAAGAGGCAATGGAAAGAAGACAGTGTCTAAGCACTAGGTTCACTGTCTATCCTGCTTAGACAGAAATTAAATAATATTCTTGAATATATCGACGCTGGAAAGCGTATTGCTGTAAATAAAGAAAAAATATACAATTTGACACCAAGGCTAAATAGCGTTCGGAATTCTGAAATAAAAATCATAGCTTAACATCGCGTGAGTATAGTAAGCGGCGTCGGGTTAAAATGTTGTGATGGTAAAAGTGTTTGGGTCCTAATACAAATAAAATGCGATTTTAAACATGCTTTCTATACTTTGAGGTACAAAAACAAAATATTCTACAAAAAGATTTTGTATTGTAAATAAAATTTTAATAAACTGAGTTATTAAATATATGAAAAAAAAGGAAATTATTTTGGAAAATTTTGCAGCATTTACGCTTTCAAGCGTCGATATACTTATTTAATTTAACCTTATAATTAGTAGAGAGTACATTACAATATGAAGTGATATATCATTCTGCATATAAAGTCTATCAATGAAGCAAGTAGCATATCCATTTTATATAACTCTCAGGACAATTTTATTATAATCAAATTATAAATGCTTTCCAATACATTTTTGCTGACGGTCTTCAATTTTTGGTACCAAGAGACCGAAATATGCTTTCCGAGATACGCATTAGTCAATACCATTGGCTTTTGCTTTTTGTCGGGACGGAATATTCGGAAATATTAAACAACATGTTGGTATTCTCACAATAATATGGATTTTATAGATGTATACAAATATATGTATACAAATTTTAGCTTAATGTGTCTAAATCTACTTAGGCATATCCATTCCAGTAATATAACAAACGACTTATTATTTTACTAGTATAAATATAAAGAATCATAGATTTCATAGGGTCGATTCTCACTCGAGGGATTGAATTGTTTCCATTTTCTCGGGCTGGAAAAAGATGAAGCATGGTCTTGAGTTTCACCACCCTTGTCTGTCACAATGTCTCCAAAATTGAGCGGTTAAGTGGAAACGGAGTCCTTATTACTAAATTCCTGCCTATGTATTTCAATGTACTCGTTAAACAGGTCAACCAAGTTAAGTCAAATCCTTATTTTTTGAAGTTGGGTAAAACTTATTATAAGTGTATTCTCCTTGCCTCAAAACTTCTGAGGGCAGCCGTTATGGGATCAGGAAAAGTCATAGGCGTGGTTGGAATAAAATACATTCAGCATGCAAAGCACTTGTTTGACCCAATATTACTTTTCGATGCGATACAAATGTTTTTGCTTATAGGTTTTTTATATATTTCTTTATTTTTGTATAATTTCCACAAATTAGTGATTCAGTGATACATCACTCAGTTTAATTTTCAACTTTCGACGCAAAAAAGTGGTGTTATAAAAATTTTTAGTGTTTGCGTATCTGTCTAAGGTATCAAAGCTCCTAAACAAATGGATCAATTAGTAATTTATCATTCGGTACGTCGTGGTCTTGACAGTACTTGCCTTGTACTTTAGGTACTTCTATCTGAGATTCAAAAGAATGAAGTGAATAATAATGGATTGATTAGATCCGAACATCCAACAGATGATGTTTTTAATTGCATACAAAATAAGAAACGGAGTGTTACATCACTAGATCACTGTTCTCTAAATATTTTAAGAGATGGGCTATTGTTATTAGGTCAGGGCTTGTTTAATATAATTAATTATAGAAATTAAAGTGTCACTTGCAAACATTGATATAAATATTCACCTCAGATGTATTTGAAGCCGTAACCATCGTGTATATTATGTGGTCCAACATTTATGTGGTGGATATCACAATGACAGTATAATTAAACTTACTTTAGTCATTCCATGTAACTTAATTAAAAGGAGCATACAATTTGTAAGCGTTAATTTAAAAGTGAACCGTTGTATATATCCAGGCGTGACACTATTATTAAAAAATCCAATCATTATTGAATACAATAGCAATTAAATTTGCTACAGACGGTTAATTAATCAAGGAATTGTAAGGGATAAGGGCTAAAACAAGTGTAGCGATTTATTATATAATAATAACAAGATTTTTTGGTGTAAATTCCCTTTAAACTGATTATGTTTTTTCGTTTCTGTATCCATTTCATATGAAACAGGGTATGTAGAAAGAAATTAGTCTTTTTACAAAAATAATGATTTTTATGTAATGATATTTTAAATACATACAAACATTTTACAACTTCATTATGGAAATTTCGCATTTTCCTTTTCCGGGAAAATAGCTAAATTAATTACTAAATTTCAACCATTTTTGTTGCGAAACTCAATGCAGCGCTTCTTAGTGAATAAATGAATTTTCCCCGAATAGGAATCGAACCCACAACCGTTGCGTTTACAGACACTTAGTCGCTGCACCACGACGCCGTCTAAAGATACACGATGTATAGTTAAATATATTTTTTTATTTTCTTCTTTCAAGAAAACGCTCTATGTAAAAGTATTAATAATTCTGCCCCATTATTCTGACGGGGCTATAATAGGAAGTTCGTCGTTACGATGTCCTGTCTCTGTAAGTGGTTAATTGACGTTTTGTTACCACAAAATTATTAAATACCTTTATATATGATATTTCGATTGTTTTTAAATGTTCGTCTTTTTTGTAATTCTAGGATATATTTTTTAACAAATAATATAAGAACTCTTTAGTTATATAATATTAAAGTAGATTTTCGGAGTTTAATTAAAGAGCAATAGATGTTGTTTAACAGTAATCTATGAAAACAAATTTTCTAAAATATATATACATATATATATATATATATATATATATATATATATATATATATATATATATATATATATATATATATATATATATCACAGCATTTCCCAACTACGCCTCGATTACTACGATTACGTTAAAAAGTAATCTGGTCATTTAGAAATAAGCAAAATACCTTACTAAACGGTTCACCCCCTTTATTCCGTTAAAATGGCTAGTTAGGCAGCAGTCTATAATTAGTTTAGTTTATAATTTAACGACAGTTTTCTTTTCTGTCACCTATATTTATTATAACAATGATATGTTATAACCTTAAGGAACTATTGTACAAAAAAACAGAATGTTACGTTTTATAGTAAAACTTTTAGGCCAAAATATATAATTTTCTGTAAAGCTATAAATAAAATGATCCTATTCAAATTCCAATCACTATTTAGTTAACCACCAACACAAGCGTTGCGAAAATAACTGTATTAGTTAGTTTCACACAAAACCATTACCGAACGGTTATTTGTCTAATATGCAGTTAAATTTGACGTTTCTGGTTGTATCAACTAAACGACTGTCGCGGTCACAGGATAAACTTTAATGGGCCAATAAATTTTCACATAGCCTAACGCTATAGAGCGATATTTACAATATGAGTGACATTTAGCAATGACGTGACGTTTTTTTTTGCATTTTGCGATATTTTATAGACAAAGAAATAATTGTTATGTAAGGGAATAATACAAACGAGGCTATTGTGGCGCAGTGGATCAGCGTTTGATATGAAACGGGTGCGATTCTCACTCGAGGGGGTAAATTATTTTTATATCTCACCTCTGCTAAAAATACATTTTGAATTCCGTTGAGTTTCGCCACTCAAAACACGATGTCGTGATATGGAGCGAAAAGCAGAGAACGGAGTGTCTTAGCACTAGACTTATTCCACTCAACAATTATAAAAAACAACCAAAAACATTCAAAAACACAAAAGATATTTATCATGTTCCAAACATCAAATATCTATAGGCACTGTAGATACTATATTTAGATTCTAAAAATATATATAACATCGCGTGCAATGATTCATTATTCAGAGGATCGCAGGTTCGAAGCCGTAATAAATATAGGCGCACGCAAACTTCACCGTGTTATTTATTGACTTGTATAGCATTATATTTAGGGTATGTTTTCATAGAAATAAGTGATAAGGAAGGTTGTGTCTTCTTTGAAAATCTTAAGATACATGTATTTTTTTATCTCAATCCAGTATTTTATTCTGAAGTATAAAAATTGTCAACCGTTTGACTTGTAATAGATTAACCTCTTGATATGTTATTCTAATATTTAAAACACTATCTAATCTGCCCCATCCAAGAACCCTAGGGCAAGAAGACCTAAAAGGGCCGGTTTCTTTAGTCTTTATTTTTTTTATCTCCTCTGATTCCTTCTCACTAATATGTTAAAAGTATTGGTTTTTTCTTTTTAATAATTTAATTTTAAGTGTTTGTTAACTCATTTCTCATATAACATGAACAAAAAAGACTTTAATCACTATGCTCTTTGCCTACGTTGCCGCTTTTAAACGTAACACTATTATATATCATTTTCTTTGATTACAACTTCTCTCTGTATGTCTCATATTATAGCAGGGAAGGCAGAGAGAAATCAAGACATTGCGTGTTAAATGGCAGAGATTAATGTCGCTTGGTATACCAGGGCAGTTAGCAAATATAATTATTTTATTTAAATGTAGGTTATCTTTCCCCTAATTTGGAATCGAACTCAAGACCGCCGCGTCTACCACCACATATTGTCTTGTTTCAAATATAGAGACTTTTGTTGGTATATATTTATTTTTCTATATCTTTTGGTCCTATATTTATAAATACAGAAAGCCGGAACAAGACCAGACAGTGTGTAAACGTAATTCCAATAGCTGGAAGGCAGTAGACGTTTTGTAGTACAATTTTAATGGCAGTTTTTTTGCGCTTCAATACGGGTTTTTTTTCACTCCTCTACGTTCATGATGGTGTACTGGAGCATTGAAATATAACAGACACGTCCACCTTACTTTCAGTTTGACTGAAAATAATCGTCGTAAATATTTTGGTGTAACATGACTGTGAAAAGTATTAATTTACAATAATATTTAAAATATAAAAAAAATATTTACAAGTATTTTAATTGCTGACTCATCAATATATTATACAATATAATACTTCAATGAAATTTTCAGAGTTCTGAACTATACTAGTAAATTTATAATTCTTTTTCAGCTTCACGCAATTCAATTTTGCTTCAATTGTCAAGCCATATCTTTCAACGCTTTTCGTCAAAATTTGAGACAGTGTGAACATTCTTCTTTTTTTTATCGACTTGTAAGAGCGTATGAACAGTGATCAGACTCAACCATCTCGTTTTAGGTCAGACAGTACTCGTATTGTCATATTATTATTTTAATAATCATTATTTAACAACGGAAACAAATAATATTTTATTGGGATTTAATTTACAAATAAATCTATGCTGTTTATTATTGATCATTTCTCTCTTTCCGTTGGAGATATAACTTAATAAATAACTTTAAGTTTTATCGTCTTTTTTAAAGCTTCAAGCTGGATCTCGCTTATAGCAAGGTAGATGGACTCAGGTATTGAAATACTCTGTTCCCCATTTTCCATTCAATGCCGGGCTTTGTCTTATTACCAGAGCAAGGAATGAAATAACTCATGCCCTCAAGTGGGAATCGAACCCACAACCGTCGCATATACAATTAGACACTGTGCCCCTACGCTACGACAACCTCAATTTAATTATTATCAGTTTCAAATAATACTAAATATATAAAGAATCCTTTAATTACTCATATTTCCAGCATAATGTAGGTACCGGCGATACATTGAAGCTGACATTCAGTATCAATGTATAGACTGTCTGCATTCAGTTACTGAATTTTAATTGAGTCTGAACCGGAAGGAATCCAGACATCGTGGATTGATTGCAGTTACCTTGCATATGTTGGCATATGTTTTTTTTGTATATAATAGGTGTACAATGTTCGTGTATATTTTTAGGAAATTATACTAGGACGGTAGTGAGATTTAAACCCGTACATCTTAAACAAGTTCCTAGTCTTTGTATTCACGCTCTTTCTCGCATAGCAGAAGCTAGCGTTGCATGTTGTGTGGTGGAACTTAATGCCGCGCTTTTTCTACCAGAGCGTGGCAATTTAAATAGCTTAAATATAATAATACTTCTGAGTGAAAATTGAGCATGTACTGTGTACGGATAAATCGTATTTACAAATAATAATAATTGGCTCGTAAATTAAAAAAAAAGTTTAAACTTATAGAAAAGCAATAATAGTAAGCGGGTAGATGACAGTTATTATTTTACCCGAAATATCTTTCATATTAAATGACTGTAACAGTTAATTAAAATGTGATATTCGGAATGTTCTGAGAATTTGGTTAATTTGTTGATCGCTCAATTATATTTTATTAATTTATTCTTTATTGAAATGCCATTATTCGTGGCTTTGGGGAAATAAGCTTATTGTGTTTTCGTCCGTTCTATCTAGTTTAATGTTAATAATAATAATCTAGAGTTTAGGCAGCGCCATGGACAGATGAAACAGGTGGAGGTGACAATCTTTGACTTGGGAGCTGCCAAGACCAGGATGGTTGGCGCTCTATAAGAAAGAAATACACTCTACTTACATACACTACACTACCCTTATTTTTTGTTATTTAACTTCACGCAATATCCCGCATATTGTAGGGTGTCTGCTGAATACCCTAGTAGAAGGAACCTAGTGTTAAGACACTCCGTTCCCTTCTTTCGAGTGAGAGAGATTGCGAGATAATGGTGGAGTTAAACAACAGTAAGGAGGTTTAAATAGTTATCTCGTATATCTTCGTAATCATATAATATGGACTAAATTGTTTTATTGAAAAAAACTAGGCATGTAAAAGTCAGTAATATGAAATTCAATCTATATGGATAAGTATAAGCACTAGTCACAAATTCAAAATTTTACTCTGCGCAATCTATTTGCAGCAAAATTTTGCGATACTCTTTTTATACGGAACAGGGTTGCGTGTTATTGGGACCTGGCATTCCTCACGCTATTGAATTCGAAAAATGTAGAGTGGCTTGTCATGACAATTTTTATAAAAAAAAAAACTGCCTAAAAGGAGGAAGATATAAAGGAGGTAAATACCTACTACTAAATCTATCCGTTTGGCGGAAATCCAGCTGTGGGATGTCAAATGACAAAGCTGAGTTGAGCGTTATCAGATTTGTGGATTTTGGAAGTTCTTTTATGTTAGAAATACCATAGTTGTGCAGGTTACTGTTCGTGTCAATAAACCTAATAGTAGTGATTTCAAGTACTACGTATGCTGTCCTCAGCATATGGATAATTCGGCTTCTACCACATACTATTTAGTTATCTAAATAGGAACTAAATAAAGTATTTCTGCAAAATTTCAGTTATCAGCTATAACTGAAATATTATGATAAGAATTACAAATTTGACAATCAGCAGAACTGCCATCCGAACCGGTGGCAGTCACATGTTCATTCGACGATTCGAAAGTGCTTGTAAAAGTCTATTTAAGTAAAGAATAATTTTAATTTGAATTTTGAATATCATGTAGGGATTGGCCGGTTCAACCTCGAGAAACTTATTCGCTGGGTGCGAAGTAGGAGATGGGAGAACACGAATCGACCGCAGCGCGCACCGCGGCTAAAACGGAAACGCTGTCGGACGAAATGACACTTTTTTAATTACACAAAAATTGAAAATACACAAAATGAATTATAAAAGATCGTCAGCAATATGTATGAAATGCGTTATTCGATTATATTTGTTTGTTTATTTTCCGTAATGTCAGTTCCATAAAAAAACTCGTATATATTACCTGAAATTTACTGATTGTGACATTTTAGACTGAAATTAAAAAAATAAAATCATTATTAACGACACCTTAGGTTTACATAATCGAATAAAATCTCAGTAAATTACGCTATTTCAATAAAACTATTGTTTGTTTACGTGCTATTTGTACTAAATGCCACTCATTTGACATTTCAGTGTCCGACATAATTGTAACCGCTAGTTGGCGCTACCATCGTGCACCTAGCGAATACTAAGAACACTAGATTAATGGTTTTTAAAATTCATTCATCCTTCATCATTTATTACCAGAGCAAGGAAATAAGTATAATGAATTTAAAGTTAATAATTTTTTAATGCCTCACCTTAAACATGCTTTATCGAGTCGAGTTTACTATTGAATATACAATTTATAGTAGTAATAGGTACTTCCATATGGCTACTAAATTAGCATGTTGTATTTAGTATAATATTTGCATGATAAAATTTCAATTAAATGAATTTGATTGCTATTAATTGCATTAATTAATTGCACTAATTACTTATGTTCATTTAAACAGTGTTATTAAAATTTCTATTGAAAGAACTGCGGAGAAAGTTTAGCGGTTTCACCTACATGGTCAAATAGAAATAATATGTATGTCACATGACACATTCTAATGACCGTAGGAAAGTTGGTTTACATTGAAGTAATTAACGTGGCTAACACCACCACCATAGCACCATAGCCTATAGCCTGTTACAATAAATGGACTATTTATATTATATATTTTTTATTTAGACAAATTGTACCTGAGTATGACAAATTCAACATAAAATATTTTTAATTTTTACATTTACAATATTAAATAATTACAACAGAATATATTTCGGTACATATACTCGTACATACGCGAGAGTGTATGTAAGCCTACAAACATTTTCAACATTCCGGTCAGTGCGGCCTTTACAAACTAAATAACTTAGCCCCTTGTCATGTGTCAAAGAGACCTCGACCCCGAAAAATTGGTAGCATCTAATATTAACTAACTTATTTTATTATAGACCTTCGTCCATAATATTTTATTAAAGTAATTTAATGAATATTATGGCATAGTGTTTGTCTGTTTGTGTTTGTCCAAAAATCAAACACACAGATTCAAAAACTTCTAAAATATTTTTATTCAAGAGATCTGTGCTTTGTTTAAAAAAAAAGAAATGCAGAGTGTTTTCTCACTAGGTTAGTGTTAGATATAATATTACTACCACTTCTGTTTTTTATTGTTTTGTTTTAGAATATAATAGCAGAGTTCAAAATAATCGTGTATGCACAATCAAATAATGTGATTTAGAACTCTGTAACACTAATCTCACTCTGTAACGGCATGGTTATGGGTTCGATTCCCACTCGGGGAGAATGGTTTATTTTCATTTTTTTCGATTCGGTAACATGAAAAAGCACGACGCTGAATTCAACCTCTCAACACGCATAGTCTCGAATGGTGGAAAGTATTATGATTATATGCAAAAAAAGCAATAATGTCTCGAAATTGGAGGTAAATCGGAGAACGTTCTTTCTGTCACTGTGCAGGATAAATCATGAAACTGAATTAAAACATTTTATGCTCTGATTCGGATAGGAAAAATAGTTAGACGGTTATTTGTACCTTTAGATATATAGATATAACATATATATAATACAGGTATGGTATTAAACGACAGATACCATACCATACCAACCATACAAAAAAAAGTCAAGTGAAAAGTCAAGTGGAGTAATCGTGAGACAAACATACAAAAAGTAAAGTCCAATCGATCCAAAAGTCGAATCGATATATATATATATATATATATATATATATATATATATATATATATATATATATATATATATATATATATACTTTACGTTCCATAATTTATTATACCAGAATTAAATTAAAACATCTCTAATACTAAGATCTCGTAACGGCTCCTCCGTAACATTAAAGTAAGGTACAAACTTTTGTTTAATAGTGTACGTATTTTACAGAGATTTAAATTATTTAATGTAAACTTAGATGAGATAAGTTGTAGTTTTACTACAACATGAAGTAGGAAGCTGTATTGTATATGATTTTTTTGTTAATCTTAACGATAGAGTATAATTTAAACTTCATCTATATAACATGGTAGAGACAGAGAGAGCTTAGTTTCAAGATAGTCCATTTTGTGCTTTTCAGATGAATTCCAGATATTATTTGTTGAATAGCGGAGCTTAACGACGCAGTTATAGAAGCTAGATTACCGTTTCCGAAAATTATTATTTCCTTAGAGTAACTTATTTATTAAATTCTTACAAAATGCTTAATTTGTGGTAATTTAAAACAGTATTTCCTAACAACTTTCTATATAATATTATTTCTATATTAACTAAAATAGCACAATACTGCTGTAAACGGCCTCACGCTTCAGCAGTAAATTGTCCATTTAATAAGATCTCTCCATTTTCCCTACGGAGGTACATTTAAGAGGAGATAGGGGTCACTTAAGTAGGTCAAGACTACTTTGGGCTGGCTGTATAGGCACTTGTACATCCGATTCGGATGAAATAACAAATTTGATTATCTCTTGACGCCTCGCGTTTTATACTTTTTTTTTGCTTTACATAAATATTTTAAGGATTATAATTTTTGTTTGTAAAGGCACTTTGTGAGTACACATAATTTAGTTTTTTTTATATTTGGTACTTTCTTTAGTGAATAGAAATGTGAAAGAAAGTAAATATTTAATGTTTTATGTAAAAACAATCCCAGAGAAGCTTAGTTTTCACAATCACTCGCTGTCTCACTCGAAATCCATTTACAATCTGAATTTTCCTCACACCTTGTACTCGTATAGTAGTTAAAAATCATCAATTCCAAGTCCACAGAAGACAGGTTATTCCACTGAGTTGAAAAGTCGTCCGGCATTTTCCCTTTTTTCCGCTTCATTTGCCAACAGTAATTTTGCGAGTCACTCGTTAATGTCTCTACAAAAACGTGATGGAATTTGACGTATCTTTAAAAGGTTTTCGGTGGAAACCCAATTTTGGCTTAAAAATACAATATAATAAACGCTTGTGTGAAGGACGTAACGTACCGTAACTGTAAGAAGGAACTTAGTGTTAAAACACTCCGTGTCCCTCGTTCCGCCTTTCGAGGCATTGCGTGTTGGTTGAACTCAACTCTGCGCTACGACGGTCCTCATCATGATGTAAATTAGTTATAGAGCTGTTGGATTATTTAGTCAAATTGGAAGGAGGTATAAGTAAGAAATGGTTATTTCTTATAGAATTTTATACAAATTAAGGTAAATGAAATAACAATAAAAATTAAAATATTTGAATGTTTGCATGCTGTTATACTGTATCCCGCCTATATCAGACTGTAGAGCTAACTTAGTGTTGAGACACTTCGTTTCTTACTTTCCACTTTAACTAACTACTGCGTAAAATGGTGAAATGAAGATTAATTTAAATAATATAATCATTCCACCAAATGGATTACAGTCCTACATCTACTACATCCGCTTACAGTCAGACCTTGTGCCACTGCGCCAAAACGGCCTAGTCACCGTCAAAGAATAACAAACATATATGTAAGTATTAGATATAAGTATTGCTTATAGCCGTCATAGAACAATTGAAATGTAGACTGTGCATGATATTAGTGGGTTCGATTTATATATGGGAAAATATTTATCTTTAAAATATTTTTTAAAATTTGGCCTACTTATGAGATAAAGATTGGTTTCCGAATTCAGTGTATTTTGGCGGAAAGCATGGAATGAAAAAGGTTTTACTCTGAGCTCGTAATGATTGTCTCAAACATTGTGGGCAATATTTGAAGGTAACTCTCATCATATATTTAAATTTATTCTGAAAATAATTTATGTGATGTGATATAGTCTTTCTTGATAAACGGACTATTCTACACTGGAAAAAAACAATTTGAGCTAGTAGTTCCTGAGCTTAGCGCGATTAACCAAACGAAATATTGGGCTTTATAAAAAAATATAAAATATTTTTTTTTATTTCTAGTATAAACAAAGAAAATGAAAATTTGTTAAAAGAAGCATTTTCTTAGTATTATTTTCTTACGTTTTAATAAAAAGTGATTGGAAACAAAAGGATGGCTGGTGATAAAGGAGGTCGATAATTAAAAAAAATATTTATTGACTAGTGCTGCTTCCAGCTACAACAACACGTTTTTAATTAAAATTTTCTAGTGTCTTCTATGATTTACTTGTACGAGTTGAAATACATTTTTGAAAATATTTTTAAAGAGCTCCATAGTATTCGCGGGTACTAAATCTGTTTAAGATGTATTATATACCTATAATAAAAAGAAAGAAGAATATATCTAGAGATAACTATATAGTTCCAAATTTAGTATAAGTAGCACAAGGAAAATAATTATAATATACGTAATATAATATACGTAGCTAATAATCTAGAACAAAAAAGGTATAAAATACGTGTATGTTGTGATAAGATAAATAATAATTAATAAAAAATAATTTTAGACAGTGTGTATAAACACTGTCTAAAATTATTTTTTATATTAAAATTTTCTTCAAATATGTGAAAAGTTACAGTATATTTTTTACATATATTTCAAAGTAAAGAAAGGGTCTGCTTAAGATGTATGTAGTCTATGAATAATATTGTCATGCAAAAAAATATATTTTAAATACAAATGTCATTTATGGAAATTATCGTTTGATTCTTTATATTTATAAGCACGATGAAAACCAATCATATTTCGCTTTATATCGCTTTTAAAAAATAAAATAGCTTAGCAAACTTATTTGCTCCAAATAGGTTCTTTCCAAAAAGATTTTTCTATACGTAAGGTCATATTGAGCTTTCTTATAGTATTGAAGTTTGTATTTTTTTCAATTATTGAAAATTGTAAGATCAGACGACAATTGTATATAAAATTTTTAAATGTAATTAGATTTGAAACCACACACCCTTTACTTAATACATAAAAGCTTAAGAAATTAAACTAAGCAAATACATTTTTTACTATAACAGTTCATCTGCGTGAACTTTATAATGTAAATTCCATTTATTTCCACTCTTGTAGGATTTTTTGGGAAATCCTTCCCATAGTGCTACCTACAGTCCATAAGGATGTGGGTACATACCACACGATACACACATTAGTTTAAAATTTTAGGTTGTTTGTCGATTCGATCAATTAATAACGGTGGTGTTATTTTTTTTATCAAGGTAGGCAGTGGGTTGAGGTATATAAGGTCTTTGATTTTTGCAATTTTTACACATTTTAAACGGATTAAATAAATTGGACAGAGTAAGAAAGCTTAGAAAGCTAGCGGCTGACCTTCGGGATTGAAGAAGCACACAAAGAAGAAGAAACGGATTAATCACGTACATTGATTTTTTTTATAACGTCTAGGATAGTGAATATATGCAACTAATCTAATTAAATTATTTCATTTAAAAGGTCGATTAAAGTGTTGAGTAGCGGAACTCGAACAAATACTGGCTTAGGTACCATCATTCTCTTATAATGTAAATTGAACTCACCCCACTATGATGATCCCAATGAAAGAATTTTATAGTATCACAAGGTTTTACTTGCAGCTTCGTCTTGTAGTTTAATGGAAATAACTTGGAGGCGTGTTTAAATACGACACATTCTAAGTGTCCAAGCTACCATTGACCCCACGTACGTATTATGGTGTACTGTAATATAGCCTTCCCATATAAATGAACTATGAAATACATAAATATTTTTAATAATATATAATAATTTTGTCAAAGAAACTCTGTAACAGCCTAAATTACACATTTTGCTTATGTATTTAATATATATTTAAAACTGTTCTTCATGTATTATATTATATGTAGTAGCAAATCCCATGTTAAAGTACATTCTATTAATAAGAAAACATATGTACATTCAATTTTAAATCATAACTTAAGGAACTTAAGTTTAAAATACAAAAGCAAATAGTTTCCTTACTAAGTTTCACTTTTAATTAACCATTAGCCCGAGACGATGCGATACGGATTCGATTCCCAGTCGGGGTCAAATGTATCGCCATTTAACTGGGTGCTTGTTAAACCTTAATTAGCCAGGCTCTGTTGCTGATATAAGATCGGTGAGAAAGATCTTTGTTTTTAAACTCATTAGTGCGCAGGTGTATATGTTTTGCATACAACTAAATGTTGTCCGCTCTATGTTGTTTTATACTTTTTGATGCTGTCTGATGGTACTGCGGTAAATGCGAGTACCGAGGCTTTGAATTACTTATTACTTTAGAAGTACTTAATTGGTAAGAATACACACCGCGGCGTTGAGTTCCGCTACTTAACACATAATGTCGAAAGTTGGGCGGTAAGCGTGAAACGGAATATTTTAGCACAGGTTATTTGCCTACCCTGCTTAGTATAGGAAAAAGCGTTAAATTGTGTTGATTTTAGTATACTTATTTTTAATATAGAAGTGACTATTCTCATAGTCATAAGTCGTTGGTTCGAATTTTCGGAAAAGACTTTTAGAGAAGACTCAGGGATGATTTACTTAGGTAACTATTATATAAGAGCATTATGGACATAAATAATATCTTTTTACTACGTGATATTTTTTTAATCCAACAGTCCAAATTAAAATAAAATAAAGAAATAGTGAGCTAGTACTGGATAAAAACTAAAATGAAAAAAATTTAAAGTTAAGAAACAATACAATACAATTACAATACAATTACAACAATACAATAAATTACAATAGTTAAGAATTTTCTGAAGAGTATTTGCACCACTGATATAATTAAGAATCATCAAAATTGGTCAACCTGTTTGGTCTCTACAATGACACAAAAATAAACAAACATATAAACATATACTATAAATACACTTTTATTTTGCGCAGTCGGGTAAATATATAATATATTTTTATAGTGGCGACAAAGCTCAGGAGGGACGTGAGTGCTTGCACTCGATATTAATAGATTTGAATCTCACTTAGAGTTTTTAGGATTCTGTTCTGTTCTGTGAACCTCAAATTCTGCTACTGCACTTCGCGTTGAATATAAAATTTATTCCCATTGATCAAAGTTATGAAATTTGGCACGAAGTTATAGTACAGACAAAGGAAAAACCCCGAAAATTAGTAATTTATAAGTGTATCATACAAAATACCTACAAACTAATTTGTATACATAGTTAATTTCATACAAAATCAGTGCAACGGACTGATTTTGTATGAAATTAACTATGTATTTAAGCTTGTACATTTTTGGTAACTTGTATTTTCGCTGATCTACAATGATAGAATTGATACGGAACCTTTGGTGAGCGAGTACCGCTTGCACATGACCAATATTTTCTTAATTTTATTTACTTAATTTGGACTAAGTTAATAATTTCTCTTTACCTACTCCACATGATGCAAGATATTCGTATCTCGTAAACCAAACTGTTATGGCTGTTTTGTAGTTTTTCATTTGGCTAGGTATATATAGGTATATAAATTTAAACTTTTACTATACCCAAGTCGTATCAGATATTTGACACTCTGGCTTTTATTATAATAAAATATACATATTTTATACATTAAAATCCTTTGTATAGCTTGAAAGACTGAAGAAGAAGAAATAAAGTATAAAGCTTAGAAAAGTACAACAAGGCGAACTTACCGCTCAAAGCGATCTCTTCCAGACAACCTTTGTATGTTGCAGAAGTTGGAATCAGTGGGATGTGATTTTATACTCTGTAAAAATATCAAAATAAAAAATAAGATAGACAAATAGAAAACCCATAGTGAAACTTTTGTCAATAGCTCATGGGATTGAAACCCCTGTAATTTGGTAACACAATTACGGTCTCATCTGGGGATGCCTAACTAAGTGGTAACTCGGTAAATCAATCGACTTGCTTCAATTAGCATTAACTCGTTGCTGTTACGATACAAGCGACAGAGCTTGCAGTAAATAAATTTAAGTTTTAATTGACATAACCTTCTTGATATATCTCTAATATATATTTATATATATATATATATATATATATATATATATATATATATATATATATATATATATATATATATATATATATATATATATATATATATATATATATATATATATATATATATATATATATATATATATATATATATATATGTGTAAAAAAAGTGTATTAAAGCTTTTTAACACCGCAACTGAAATGTATGACTATAATTTGTTCTTATCATTGAACTTTTTCTACTTTACTTTACTAGCTACAATGGGTTCCTACTACAAAACCGCGCCATACTGGGCGTGGGTACGCAATGATTTAAATAATACTATACCCAAAATTGACAAAATGACAGTCCTTTAGGATTGTCATCAAGTACACATGTTTTAACATATCTATTTGTATATACACTACATATCTAACATATCTAACTGTATGGTGGCACAAGGGGTTTCTCTCTGTAAGTGATACCAGCATAAAATTGGGAACAACCCTGTTTTATCCCGTACAGCTTTGCACCAGATGAGCTTGATAATGTGGAAAAAATATATTAAATATCCATAAAACATGGTACTATACCAATTTTGTTTATATTCAACTATAGTAAATTAATTACGCGTTACTATAATAGATTAGAACCCAGACCCTCTTTTGTGTATTTTAGTCGTCAAAGACTTTAAAATAAATAGAGATAGTTAAATTCAAACTATTCCAAGAATTGAAAATGAAATTGAGAAAGCTTTCACACTTTGTATTTCCAGAGTGAACGCTAAATGTTATTTTTAATTCTATTGTAGTTATAAATATAAGGCTGAGTATAGATGGAAGACTGTTATTTATATTTATTGACTTTGGTAGCAGGTTCGAATTTTGTTTAAGTAATTTCATCATTTAGTGATAAAACGTAGGAAAAATCTAAATATCCAGTAATTTTGGTAATTAATAACGTTGTAATATAAAAGTTACCGCTTTAATGTCTAAAACTAATTTTGATTCTTTATAGCTTAAATATAAAATCTAATCTACATATTGTGTTACAACATATTGTATATTTATTGCAGTAATTGTTATCTTCTATAATCTAGAATATATCTAGAATAAAATATATTTAACAAGCCTTAAGATCACATCAAATCTCAAAGGAATCAATGCCTTTTGATTTAAACGAATTGTGTTATTTTTAATTGTGGCATATCTACGTATGGAAAAAAATTTCTAACCTCTTTCCTATATGTAGTCTATAAGCAAGACTGAATGTTTCAAGAATAAAATTAGAGTTATTTTACAATTAAATCCCTTACATTTTGCAAGTAAATTACTTGATGTTTCTTAATACGAGTGCATTCTGAGTGAGTCTCAACTTTGTAGACTCCCCTTTCATAATCTACTGGGAAATTACAGCTGGAGTTTCAACTATACCGTGAAAATTTAATAACTATGGAGCTACTGTGCGGTTATCATTTAGAAAAGTGAAATTAATTTTTAAACAAGCTAAGAAAGTTTTGTTTGATGGTCTCATGACGCAGTGCGGAGATATCCAACTAAATTCGATTATTGTAGGTTCAAATCCTGTTTACCTCAATTTTTTTATATGTTTATTAATAATAATATTTAATAATTTAAGTAGCTTAACGCTGACAGAGTAGGCAGAGGGAACTGTATGAACCTAGTGTTAATACACTCCGCGCAGAAAAAAATTAGAATCACTCATTCTCCCCGAGTGGGATTCGAACCCACAAACCGTCGCGTTTACAGGCAGAGGCTATGCCTCTGCGCCACGACAGTCCGCATGTATATAAATAAATCTAATAGAAGCAGTCGTAGGGTAGCGACAACTTACAACAGCGTCTTACTGTGAATGCGACGGTTATGGATTCAGTTCCGGAAATAAATTATTTTCATTTTCTGTGCTCTGGTAACAAGATCAAGGCACTGTTCCTTGTGTTAAGTTCAATAGGTGCGTCACAAAGAGTCTCGAAAATTAGATGGGAAGTGGACAATGGAGTGTCTTATCACTAGGTTCCCTCTGCCTACCTTGGTATATACGGGATAAAGCGTCAAGAAAACAAATCTGACATAAGTATACTCTTCTATTCGTTATATAAAAAAAGGCCATTTTGGCATTTGTTCTTTAAATTATAGTTTATCACTTATGGCTAATCCATACCATACTAGCGGGAAGTCAGAAAGAGCAGAGCGCCATACGCTGCTGTCCCTGCATACCACTTTCGCCTCGTCCACTGTCATTAACCTCTTCATACATGCTCTCCGGGAGGTCCTCATGATTTTTACGTGACCTTCCTCTTGTATCTTCGACACTGTGTTTTCGAAGGTCAACCGAGGTCTCCCCTGGCTAATCGAGTTTCTTATTCTTACAATAAATAAATTTAAATTTATTATTATTTGTTTTGGATTTTTTAAATTCTTATTTAGAACAGTAAATACAGAATTACTGAACAGATTTAAATTAAACATTACTTATGTATAGCTAGTTTTAAAAGTACATAAGTTATAATTGATTTTAAAGACCCCTCATGAAGCACGATAAGTTAAGTTTTTTTTTGCCGACATTCATTCTTTAATTAAAAATCCGAAACCTCTGATGTGGAACTCCATTTTAAATGTAAAAGTCATAAATCAGCTTGAATGAATTTGCGGGCACGAATAAGTTATTAATAAATTAGGATATTACAATTGTCGCCAAATATTCTATTGTACTTGTATTGAAATTTTTGTTTTTAATAGATACACTGGGCAACAGTGACATGGTAACTGCTAACACATCTATACGTTTCAACAGTCTTTTACTACTACTACTACTACTACTTTTCGATATCTAACCGTATATAACTGTATGTCGGCCTTATTCTTCTCTATATACCATAACGAACTTTACCTACTTACTATCCACATCATATAACATTCGATATTTTATACTTCTGCGACTACCCTACGGCATTCGCGACAACAATCATAAATCTAAGACTTATCAGGTCTTATCAGGTTGTAGCAGGAGGGACTTGGTGTTGGGATGAACAACTATATGCCTCGGTTCTTATATGCGGGAAACAGCGTGAAGCTAAAAACGTTACCTTGGTCTAGTAAAATAAAAAAGATTTTGTATTCAATATTGAATGAAATTATGAACTAAAACGGCTACTGAGTGGTTTATAATATGAAATTAAACTTCAATTGTTACATTGTTGTTTGGTTATTTGCATCTAAATGGATTTGATTAAACTGAAATAAGCTTTTATTTATGTATTAGTTGAAAATTGTTCTATTGAACTACTTTATGTGACATGCTCGAATGAAATACATCTATCTGTTTTATTTTGATTAGACTAAAATTTGAACCCAACATTTATAGTAAAAGTTTGAGATAAAATTTTATGTTTTACTTTTCAACGTATGGCTGCTGGTTAGATGACTGGGGAATTTCTTTTCTCTCTGCTCGAAAAAGATAAAACACGGCGTAGAATTCCATCACTCAATACACAATGTAGAGTATGGGCGGAAAGTGTAGAGCGGAGTATTTTGACACCTTACTTAACGGGATAAATCCTGAAGATGAGAAAAAAAAACATATTTCTAAATTTAATCTTCTAGCCTTCCGTATTTTTTGGTGAGAATTATTAATAAATTATTAATAAAAAATCTTCCAGCTACCGTCATTCGTTAATTTACATTTAAAATGTGGGAAACATTTCATTTCTTCGAATGGACTGACATCGTGAGCTGTCAAATGCACTTGCACATACCAAAAATTATTTATTTTCAATTTTCAATATGATTTTTGCGTTTTATCCTCCTGATTCATGTAGTTTTTGGTGCAAGTTATGTTTATTGAATGTTTTTTTATCGCATTCGTCTTTCGCTTTTTGAGGTTTGGGCAAAAATAATATAGTATATAAAAAATTACTTATTAATTGACGATATATCTTACTTACATTTTTTACAATCATACCTACGAACCATATCATACGTGTAGATTAGTGTAATTTTTTTATAATATTCTATAGAAAAATTCCGAACCATATCTGGACAAAAAAACAAACTCGATAGGCTAGCGATGCAAAAGTTTATTTTTACTCGTGCGTTTGACGGGCCTCTGAACACCGCCCCATTTTTTACTTTGTGTTGTGTTGTATTACAAACAGTGGAATATTGACAAGTTTTTGTGGTTAATTTTGCTTTTAGCGGGAATCAAAGCTGCTACCGCCTGCTTAGCTGGTTCCGTCGCTAAATTTGCAATGGTAGTGGAGAACGGGGTTACACCTTCTTGTTAAGATCGTCAGAACAAAATCATAGACGTTATAGAATAGAATAGAAATAGACCAGAATATAGAAATCACTAGATTTTTAATAAGACACTAAGGGGAAACAGTTACGGTCTGAGAGATTGAGTGTTAAGTGGTAGGGTTTAACGCTGCACCTTGTCTTTCTAGAAAAAGCAGGGAAATACTAAAATATTTTTTTATGAATGTCCCGAATGTATCAAAATATAGAGCTTTACCTACAATGTCACGGCAAAATCTTTTAAATTATACGATTTTTACTTTACCTACCTACTCCGTAAGCCGCAAACCAATCAAAACGAGTGTGATCATCGTAAAATTTTATCTGCAAATATAAATTTGGCGTGAGAGAAAAATGAACAAGTATACTTTACAAATAAATAGAGAGAGTTCTGTAGGTAATTTTTATTTTCTGTAGTTTAATCAACAAAAAATCACATTTGTGCCAATATGGTAAGTTACACAAAGGAGCTCGGCAGTGGGGGCAGGCGTTAATTCTCAAGTCAAAGGCCCTTTAAATCTAGACTTAGATCGTCCTAAGAACTGCTCTGAGCTCCTCTCGGACGGACTCTATGGATGGTTAATACATGGAATTCTTAAAATTTACGTATCTATTCTTTAGAAGTACTAATCATTAATGAAACATTTAAATCATATTTAACCTTAACCTATTTAGCTGAATTTAATAATTATTTTTTAACCGCGAGCCACAATTATTTTTCATTTTGATGCTGTACAACGTAGCCATTTATAACATTGCTCGGGTAACATTTGCTATGGAATTTCGCAATTTTGTATGTTTAATTAGATTTTTATATTAAAAGGTAGCGTAAATAGAATTTTTATAATAGCTTAGTGCTATATGCTGTAGACATATATTTATATATATATATATATATATATATATATATATATATATATATATATATATATATATATATATATATATATATATATATGTATATATATATATATATATATATATATATATATATATATATATATATATATATATATATATATATATATATATATATATATATATATATATATATATATATATCTATATATCTATATATATATATATATATATATATATATATATATATATATTATATATATATATATATATATATATATATATATATATATATATATATATATATATATATATATATATAGATATATATAACGTACCATTTTTTATCTGAACTGATAGGCTTATATCAAATGTGATATCGTTTTAAATAATCCTAAAATAATATCTTTACTATATATATATATATTATATATATATATATATATATATATATATATATATATATATATATATATATATTATATAATATATATATATATATATATATATATATATATATATATATATATATAATATATATATATATATATATATATATTATATATATATATATATATTATATATATATATATATATATATAGTATATATATATGTATATATATATATATATATATATATATATATATATATATATATATATATATATATATATATATATATATATATATATATATATATATATATATATAAAGATATTATTTTAGGATTATTTAAAACGATATCACATTTGATATAAGCCTATCAGTCAAGATAAAAAATGGTACGTTTAGACTACGACTGACAGTGTACCATTTATAATGCTGGAGTCTAAGCGTACCATACATGATGGTAAGCCTACCATGACACTATACACAGGACATTCAGTCTATACATACATCGAGTGTCTCTGTACACCATTATTAGTGTCGCATCAGATGCTAAAAGATACTGCATGAAGTCAATGTTGAAAAGCTGCAGCGTTAGGTTCCGCAGTCTATCGAACGAATTACTTTACTACATTATTTTTACATATACAGAAAAACTGAATAACCCAGAATATTAATCTGGTTTAACCCATTTCAGAGAGAACCCCATTGAAGCGATCTGCAGTCACATAAATTTAGCTGAACACCTTTTTGCACTTATTGCGTTGTTACTGAGTTATTGAGATGTCGTCGCATGAAGGTGTTTTCATTAGCTGTATGAAAGGTAGCGCAGCGCTGGCATCTAGCCATTTTAATTGATTTTATTTTGATACTTGGTTTTAACTGCGGTTGTGCCTTTTATGTCTCTATATGCATATGGAAATAACTTGTTAATAACGAGTTGTATATGACACATGACACAGTCGAAGTGGTCAAGTAAACTTAGGTCCCAAGTTCGATTACATCGAATCGTTTAAAGAGAAAAATAAACTTAAGTAATAATAAAAACCTAGCCTATCTAGCCGTCTGATAAATGGACTGTCCGGACCAAAAAGCATTTTTTTTTAAATTAAACCAAAAATTAACGTGCTCAATCAAAAAAACTCATCAGTTTTATAGTATTAGTAATTTTGGTCATATTGTAAACATGAAGTCATTGTGGCCAAGTCACTTTAATTGTTCTACGTCGGAGTTTTACCGTTTTTAGCAGATACACGTATGTATAGTAGAGTAGGCTCTCTTACCAAGAGCAAGAAAATTGAATATTATAATAAATTCCTTCGAGTAGGGAACCTGCAACTATGGTAGTGGACAGAACTTAGTAAAACACTTCGTTCTTTGCTTTTAATTTTTTATTATTTTATATTTTATTGTTATTTTAATTAATTAATTTGATTTAGATATAAATAATCAGTTACGCCGAGTGAGAATCGCATATAGCATATACCCTTGCTTTCAGTCAATTACTTTTCAAGTGCATAAAAATAGCGCCACTGGTACTGTATATAATTATTATACTACGGAATAATACTTAAGCGGAAATCGAACCCATTAAAATGAAACATTTAAAAATAGGCTCTAAAATAAGAATAAGGGTCAAAATGTTAGTAATTTTTTCTTTGTCATCATTAAGAGAGTGGTGTTATCAATCTTTTTAAAGAAGGCAGGAGTTATTCTAATCAGCTTAACCCATTTCTTGAAGTTGGTGTGCTACAAAAAGAATAGAAGTGTCCATCTATTGTATATTTAAGAAACAAATTATACATACAAATTATATTATATTTATATTATAGATAAATATAATTTGAATAATTTTAATATTTTTTACGACTAGTTCTGACTACTAGTCAAATTTTATAATTCTTGGTCAACGGGTGCCCTATAGGTATTTTTTGAGAGCAGGTCATACAATATTCAGCACAAACATAGCATAGACTGCTGTATCATTTTATTTGGTTTAGAAATTTGACATATCAGCTTGATACATGTGATTTTGAGAAAATGTCTTGCCAGACAAACGGAAACTCCGACGGAAAGATTCACAGATATATGGAAAACACAGTGGCCCTTTAGCTTTGAGGTACGGAACCCAATAATCTACAAATTAATAAAGCAGCATAGTGTCTGATTGTGGACACAGTGTTCGTGGGTTCGATCTGGCTTGGATATGACCCAGTCCAGTAAAAGAAAGTGACAGATTTTCCATATTTCCTTATTTTAAGAGAAAGACGAGTAGATAGAAAAAAATGGTAGAAGAAGACTAGAATCTATCCAGTATATTTTATGCCACGTTTCATAACAAGAGGTAACCAAGTCAACATCTAAGTATATAAATTATAGCGACTCAGTTACAAAAAGAGATTAATGTTCTGTCTAAGAAAGGTGACTGATTTGCTTTTGTATATAATCGGTGAAGTTTATTTTTTGTAGGAATATATTTTTTGAAATATTAGGTAAAAATAAAAATTATGTTTACACGCATCTTTGAAGTTTATTTGTTTATGTAATTGACAATGACTTAGTTAGAATTGACATATTAGTAAAGATTTTTTTCCCTGATACACGATCCATATTTGTTATTCTTATAAGATTTATCTTTATTTATATAAAAAATTATATATAATTTTAATATAATTTTAATATATTGAATGCATCTTATATTGAATCTTTTATATCGAAAGAAAAAAGTTTCATATATTTCTACGTTAAACATAAAATTTAAAACTGTTTCGTATCTTTTTGTTTAGATAGCAACCAGCATTATCAAGAGAATGCCAAACAAGGCTTTCCAGGTGTCGTCGCGCGAAGCAATCGTTTGAAGTAGTGACACTTGACTCAATATACGAGTAGGTAGGTACCTAACATACGTTTTATTTGATCTGATATTGTATCCTTTCTAGGGATTTACTATTGAAAATATTTTTTTATTACTTGTGAAATTTTGTTTAATATATGTAGGAAATTGTCAAATTGGACAAGTAAAGGTGGAATGGTTTACTGCTAGTCTACAAAAGATTTAAAATTTGAATGGTGTTTTCTTTATTTCACGTATACTTACTTTACTTACTTACTTACTTAACTCGCATATATGTGATATAGCAGGCTTGCTAGTATTAAGTTAAAAAATCCATTTTCCACAGTCTGATCGTATTGAGGCATTGCAATTGACTGGCGGAGTTTAACGTCGCGTTCCTTTGCCAGAGCGGGAAATGAAGAACTACATTCTCCCACAATGATCTTGTTTATAGAAGAAAATAAATACATTTAATTTATATGTATTCTAAGAAGTAACCGTGTAACTCTGTTATGTATAATAATTTTGTTCCGAAATCGTATACCGTTATTAATTATTCTTATTTATTAGTTAGAAAGTTAAATAATTTGGTAACCCTGAAGTTTTATCATTAGATACTTTAAGGGCTCTTATAAACTCAAGGCCCAAATCAGAGCAGTCACGCGTGAGGAGTGTTGGGGTTAGCTTTCAGTATAGGGAACTTACGTTTTTCAAATGATTATTTAAAAAAAAAAACATTGGAAAAAAATCCAATCGAAAGCTAACTTTGTTATTCAAAATAACTTTGTTGTATATATTATTTAATTCTAGTCAAGAAATGTGTCTGAAACAAGACGTATTTTATATGGGCCAGATAACTCTGACGGCAAATTCAGTAGGTTACATCTAATTATAGCCTACCTTTGTAAACCTATCCAAGACAAAATATCTTTTCAATTCCAAAACGTGATATATTCTATTTATTTACAACTTATATATAAGTTTCAACTGATTATACATAATCTGTTCAAGAAACAATGTATTACAATATTATCAAAATCATTGAATTCCAATTAATTCCCCATATATATCCCCTCAATACATGGTATTACCAAATTTTAAGCATCCCATAACTCATTTTCAATTGCAGAATTGGACTGTCCTTTGAAATTTCACATTTATTGGTGGCCTGCAATATTAAGATTGCGGGATGATGCCTTTATAATGTGAAACTACTGTACTGGAATATTGGAAGCAGTTCAGAATTTAGAAAGCATTCACTAGAATGTTTGTTCGATAAAGAAAACGTTATATGTTGATTTGTCATAAATAAATATAATAGAATACTGTACAATATTATCGAAAGAATTTTTGTATCTTACTTGTTGTTGATATAGTATATCTATATACTTTTATTATGAGCAGACAGACATACGATCAGTCTTAAACTATAAACAGATAAGTCGAGAGAACAGAAGACTCGTATTGAAGATTTTTATTATAATTGATCAATTAATTATTTATCAGTTTTGTAGCTTCAGTCGGATAGTTAATGAGATTTTTGTTGCAGGTGAGATGTGTATAGACAACATATAACAGATAGATGTTTAAAAATTATCCTTTTCCTTTGGCTATTTAAATCGTGGATTTCCGCGAAATATAGCCCTTAGAGCGATAGACGAGTTGCGTCAAATACAATACTCAACTCTCTAGATGATAAATATGCTGGAGATTGCAGGTGCTTCCCCATAATTAGATCTCGTACATGGTCTGGAGGATTACTTTATAGATGACTTATTTATTATACGTTGAGAGTTTTGAGTTGTGGGCCAAGAGTCAGTTCATGCCCAATAATATGTTTGATTAATTTTTTTCTTTAAATATGTTTCTTCCATATCAGTCAGAAAAAATAATATAAACATTAAAATATTGTAAGAAGATCATCTCACTATAGCGAAGCATATACTCACGGGGCCAACAGGTCACCTAAGTTACTTCGTTCATTAATTTACTAAGTTACTATTTGAATTTCACAAACAAATGTAGACTAGCTTAATTTCAAATTGAGTTTCTCTCTAGAATAGAATTTCTAATAAACTAATTATTTCCGGTCACAACCGGTTCAATCTGGTAACTTTCTGTTTGAAGCGGTAAAGTACTGGTAAATCAACATGAAACCGATCGCTCAGGTTGGGAGTAACTTTAATAAGTAATACTTGTAAAGCTTTTGATACAAAGTTCTAGTCGTTTTGCACTGTATAATATATTGTATAGTTGAGTAACCAAAATACATACATATATGAAAATATTTGATGAATGATGATTATTGAACACGACGGTTTGGGATCGTATTTTATTTGTAAATTCTTTAATTTTATACTGGTAGATGCATGTTTAAAATCGGCAAATAAGCCCAGATAGACTGAAAACAGGATAATTAAGTAGAAACTTTTTGTTACATATCTAAAATATACGCATTCCTTAACATTGTAACATTTAGATCTATTACTTTAATTATGGCATTCCAAACGTGCCAAAATCCCAAATCACTTCGCCAGAGTCACGTTATATGAACAGATGTGTCATAATATTGAGTAAAATGTTAAAAATTATTAAAAGTTAAGTAAACCGAGAAATAATTAATTTATATTATATATATCTTAACCCTTCACCCCACAGTGTTCAACATATATATAGCATTCAATATACCATAGAAATGCTCGCATTACAAAAAAATATTCAAATGGCGTTAAATTGATTCGAATAAAGTATTAAAAATGAATTTGTAAATTAATTTAGAAACAGATGGTAATAATATTAAAAAAATATTATTTAATACTGTCGGTGACTTGAAAAACGCTTATTTTTTTGTGTAGTGGCAAATACAATAGTTATTATATTATAGTCAATGTAAAAAAAATGCATATATTTTGCATATTCAAAAAATCTGTTTTTAAAGTGGACATGACTTGGAACTATCTGATGAGTATAGTGATGATAATATCTAATCATAATTCAAGATCTGGTGGATATTTCTCCTGGATGAAAAATGGATATTACTTCTAAAATATTTCAGAAGCACTACTATAGCAGTGTAGTTATGAAATGATCTCAGTGGTTTCTCACAGTGAAGTACAGTACCGCTACAGTACGCCCTCGATCGAGCATGTAGTCATCGTGAACCTACGATCTATCCTATCTAAGAACCTATTTAATGTCAATAAATATGCCAAATGAATGGCACAGTAGATATCTATGGACAGACATTTAGATAAACAGTCGAAAACCAAAATCATACAATTAATCAAAAACGGTAGCTATACTGCTTCCGTGTTTAATTAATTGATAATAATGAATATTGTAAATGTTATACGCGTATAACTGTATAGCCAATATATGAGCGGAGTTGCGTCGTTGACTAAAGTAGTCTTGGTAGTAGTAGACTGGGAGAAAAAAGAAGAAAAAAAAACAATACAGAATAGATAACAGTCTAATGTCTATTTCTCTAATAAATAGATGACAACACAAATATATACACACACACATGTATATATATGAGGATAAAATGTATGTACTATTATAAAATTTCAATAATTTCAAAGTTGCTTACTGTGAGAAAATATAGTTTACAAATCTATAAATAATCTTACCTGTATGAAAAGTAAAAAAAAAGTAAAAGTATAAAAAAAAAATTAGTATACATAGAATTAGTCCTAGAATATACATTAAATTCTATAAAACAGCGAAGTGAGGAATACGGTTATGAGACAGGATTAACCACGAGTCTCGTGCCTCATCTCCAAACAAATGATGGAATTTTAGTAAGATGAATCGCTTCACTTTGCAGAAACGTCAGCAAAACAAGGTTTTGTATGTGTGTATAATTTTACTTTTTCTTAATATTTTATTATTGAAAATATATATGTATGTATGATATGGTTTATTTGTGGTTCGACTTCTTGATCGGTTAAAGAACTTGTTTTTTTTTTAAATAAGAAAACATCCGACTTCAAAAGAGCTCAACTTACGTAGAAATTATTATTTTTTTTCAGAAATATATTAATATATTTTTAATTTTTTTTATTATAATATTTTAATTATATATATATACATATATATATATATATATATATATATATATATATATATATATATATATATATATATATATATATATATATATATATATATATATATATATACATATATATATATATATATATATATATATATATATATATATATATATATATATATATATATATATATATATATATATATATATATATATATATATATATATATATATATATATATATATATATATATATATATATCGGGGGTACTATATTGCCTCATTCATAATCAAATTTAAGCATATGAATTTAATAATATGCAAACAAAATTTTTATATAAATTATCTTAATTTGCAGACAGTAGTCACTCAAAGCGGATGTCCAACGAAAACAGCGTTCATCTCACAATTTTCCAACGTAAGGGAAAAAATGATTTCGAAGAAGCAACCTTTTCAATTTAAATGATTTTCAAATCTATTTACTGTCTCCCATTTCCTTTCATGTTTGTGACTTTCAAAGATTGCTCGAGTTTTTTTTTTTGCTTATATTCAGGTTTTCGTTTCAGTTTTTCAATGTAAGTAAATCGTAGTAAGAATATAATACAGTAATTCTGAATTAAATCAGTTTGCCTTTACCCTATGAACAATTGTTTCAGTCAAAGTTGAATAGAGACCATCATGGCGCATCGGCAAATCGTCTGACGGTTGCAAGTTCGATTCCCACTCTGAAAAATGAATTATTTTCAATGCCTCGCTCACATTTCTCAACATGAATTGTCTCTCATTTCGATAAAGGTTCTTAACACTAGGTTCCCTCCGCTTACCCTACTTGCTTGCAGGATACAGCGTGAAGCTTTGAAATGTCAATTATGGAATTCTATCTGGCTTTATAGTAATATAATATGCATGTATTATGCATATACATCTTCGTCTTGAAATCTGTCTATTTGTAAACGGCATTAAAATATAGTACTTAAAATACATTTTATTAAAAAGATCTGTAGATGTTATCTGAAATAATCCATTTTGATAAATGCTGTCTCTGCCAGATCTAAGAGACAATAGTAAGAATTTTCATTGAACTGTTTATTTGTAGAAGGAAATGGAAGAATGTTGTTGCACCGAATAGCATATTTTTATAAAAAAATTATTTCTAGCCTTGTTTGACCAAGTCTTGATATCAATTTGGGTTATAAAATGTACAAATGTGCTTTATTTTATGTTGTTTACGAATTACGAGGTTTAAGTAGTAGAGGTTTAATATATATATATATATATATATATATATATATATATATATATATATATATATATATATATATATATATATATATATATATATATATATATATATATATATATATATATATATATATATATATATATTTATCTCTAGCTAGGTAGTCAGAGAGAATAGAGCCTCTTTCGCCTTGTTCACAATCATAAACCACCTTAAACATTTCCTTCATGAAATTCACATGCATATTAAGTGACCTTTCTCCCGTATCATTCACTTAAGGATGATTTATATTTTGCTACACATAATGTAGGTATTCGGTATTCTCGATTCAAAGCACTAAGCAAGTTCAATGAACTCGAGGCACTTTGAAGGCATACAGTAACTACACTCGGCACACTCATTGCATTATTAACATAACGTAAATATTCTACAGTAAAAAATAATCACTCTGGTAACAAGAAAAAAGCGCGGCGTTGAGTTCCACCACTCAACACGCAATATATTCTTCAATATATTCTTCAATATTCACGCTGGACAAATATTCATATTTGATATAAGATAAAGGATTTGCGATAGGCAGAGGGAATCAAGTGTTAAGCTCCCTGCCTACTTGCCTCAGCCCACTTTGCCATGTGCGGGATACACCGTCAAAAAAAAAAGAATATAAAAGCAGCGGTGTAACAAAATCCAAGGAAAATATTCAATATGAAGAGGAAAACTTTGTTTCCTTAGTCCCCGTCGACTTCAATTTGTTTCCGGGTTAAAGGCGATACATACGCAAATTATAATTTGTTTTGGTTGTTTTATATAGGCCACTCAGCGTCGGGTCACCGATTGACCCGAAATTATGCGGAAATGTAAGCGCCCTTTTATATTTCTCCTTTTATTTGTATTGTTCGATAACTACAAATAGACGATAACATCCATATCTTAGGGCAAATTTGTCTCATATAAAATTGTAGTACAATGAATTAGCTAGGTGTTTTTTATTAAAGTGTGGGCAGAGATAAAATAATATCAAAAAGCTGTTATATTATATCCTATCCTATCCTTATCCAAGCGCTAGCACAAGGAAAATCTAGAAGGATATTTATTTATCATGAATAAAAAGAAGTTCTGTGTCAAATAAAAAATACTTAAAGAAAACATATAAAAATTTGAATGCAGCGGGATTTGAACCCGCGCCTCAAAGGAACCGTCCATCCTACTATATACAGGATAAAATATATAACGCCTAGGCCTAAAAGGTCGTACAAATAGTGAAAAGCTCAATATTATAACATTATATAATCAATTTCAAATCGATTAACCAATCAACCCTTTAAAGGGGTGTTTTAATAAAGTGGCAATATCAATAATTGATGAAGATATTAGTTTCATGCAAATCATTTGACTCCATTACCATAGTAGGCACCAATAAGGCATCAGGAATGGATTTTGTAATAATCGCCTGTATTTTAGTATATTCATAAAAATTTAATTTTTTGTGTTAAATAGATTTTTCAGATTATTCAACTATAAATTTAAAATATAATTATTAAAACTTAAATTTAAATGATTATTTAAAAAAAATATTCTTATACTTCAGTCACGTGACACGAAACAGCCAGGATTGGTCAAAGTTTACAGTTTTAATTTTAAAGTTGATTAATTCAAATTTACAACATATTTGTATTATGTCTATTTGTATAGTGTACTATATGATACGAGAAATGAATACAAGAAAACCAACAACAGAAACTTGCCTAAAATTGACGCCATTATTGTCGGAGTATTTTTTTTTAAATATAATTGTTTATTATGCTATTTTTAATAAATTATTATAATTAATTTAATAAATAAATAAATAGATAAAATAAATAGATAAGTGAAATGATTTCATAGATAAAAATTTTTTAACTAGGTGTTATATCATCACAATTTCTCCGAGAAAGTGGTATCGACTTTAGATGCATTTAGATAGTCTTGGGAAAACACATTTAATTTATTTATTAAATATTTCATTTTTTTCATATATTTTTTATTATTTTTTTCAGACTCCTTATTGACGCATATTTACGCTTTGGCACTGCATGCCATTTGCAACTCATTTTAGTTCAGAAACCACTGTTAAAATTTGACACAACTCGCAGAATTATTAATAACGCATGCAAAATTTGACGTTTGCTTACGTGTTGACAAGTATGTTACGTCACAAGAACTAGAGCGACGCCATCTTACATAGAGAAATGTTATCACAAGATATTTATATTATGAATATTTCATTTGAATTACTGATGCAAATAATTAAAATTTAAAAAAATTATAAGTTTTACAGTCACTTACAAATTATCTGATATTTTATACAAATAATTAAAAATAATTCATTCTCCTCATTGGGAATCGATTGATCACTTACAGTAAGACGTCGTATTAGGAAATATTCTTGTTAAATATATTTTACAATATTTTAATTCACCCTAATAATATAACAATGATATATACTTATTTATCTCAAATAATAATAACAATCATTAAAATCGCTTGTACGTAGCAATCATTAAAAACGCTAGTGTCTTTTGTTTGCGTCGACTTGGAAGTTTGACTTTTTTCTATGTTCCAGCCTCTTGGAGTTAACCTGGACTTAGATATTTTTTTTATTATCGTTTTGATACCTTCAAATGATCTGGACAACAACTGCTCCTATAAGACTTCCGATTTTCTTTTTGCGTTACAGAGCCCTATACATAGGTACAATACAGTACTGGCTTCATGAATATCCGTTATTTTGTGGGTACAGAGAATCTCAATTTACCGGTACAAAAAGTAAAGGTAACCGAAAAAAAAAATGTTAAAGAGCAATACTTACTACCCAGAATTGACTACTTTCCAGAACTAAACTAAACTATTTTCTCAAAATATTTAAAACACACAAATGTATAGAATTATCATCGATTGAAATTCATGCAGGATAGCTACCATTAGTAATAAGTCTTGTAACTTTTATATTGAAAGGAGCATCTGTTTCTTACTTGACTTGACTTTTACTTCGACTTGACTTATTGAATAAATAATGTTTTGAACATTGACTGCTGGATAACAAAACACTAACTTCACCATTTTCTTTAAACCGGAGCAATTACTCTATATACATATATATATATATATATATATATATATATATATATATATATATATATATATATATATATATATATATATATATATATATATATATATATATATATATATATATATATATATATATATATATATATATATATATATATATATATATATATATATATATATATATATATATATATATATATTGCTAATGATCGTTTATAGTCAGCTAGATATAACATAAAACCTGAGCAATGATGGCGACAATAATGGAATGCAAGTCATCAATTATGAATCGTGGCTATTTGGAGTGGTCGAATTTTTTTCCCCATACAACTTTTTGGGCGTGTGAATGAATAATTGTTTTACGCACATGGCGTCGTGACGTCCCATTCCAATTTGAAATTGAAAATTTTGCGGTATAAATTTGTGACGAAAAATCTGCATACTTTTTGACATAATTGAGGTGTTTATTAAATCATTCTCTTTTCGAATTTCAGCTCAAATTGGGTCTATTTCGGTTTTATGTTGACCCATATATCTTTTACAAGGTGTCGAAAATCATATTACATCATATTTTTTTACTTATTATCAAGAAACATGTTAAACTCAAAGATTTTTCCCCTTCTTAACATTACTGTATCTTAATGCGAAACTTGTAAATTTAAGGTTAAATTGTAATTTTAAACTACACAAACAACGATACTATATAATTTTATTTATATGCAATAATGCTTACGTCAATTCATAGTAATAAATTATAATAACCACTTTTAAATTGAAACTTGCAAAGAAAATATACATTATAAAAACAGCTATTTTCGTTTGTTTTACGATATCCAATTTTTGCTTCATAATTAAACAAATGTTTACTTACAATTTGATAGAACAGTAGACTAGAGGAATAGTTCAAATTTATTTTATTGCCACTAACAAGGTACAAATATTTTAGATTTGTTGAATGGTCTATTGATATACTATAGATAAAAAAATAGAGCTTTACTCTATATCCTGCATAGAGTAGGGTAGGTAGAGGGCACGTAGTATTAAGACACTCCGCATCTCACTTTCTGACTAATTTTGGAGGGTGGGTTGAACCTCGAGCGAGAAAACGAGCCCGCAATCGTCGCATATACAGCTAGACGCTTGTGTCGACGTTTGGCACCTATAGACAACTAAAAGAAAATAAAATATATATTTTTTAATTGCACGCTTAATATCGTATAACGGTAGGTATATAGGTAGAGAGAACGCAGTGCCCCAAATTAAGACAAACAGTGGATACTGAAAAGTCATAGAGAGCTTATGTAGTACTGGTTTTTCTTATTCTACCTTGCTACGTACAGTTCAGTTCTTTCAGTTCTGTTATGGCATTCTCAGACAGTTGAGTGGAGATCTAAGTCTAAGGAGTTTGTAAGGTAAAAAAAAAGATACCTTTACACAAAAATAGAATGCATGTAAAAAAAATAAAGAAAACATACAGCTTATATACAAATATTAATAATATGTACATAATAGTAGGGGAATCATAAATAATATTTTATATGAGTATTAGTTTATAATTTAATCTTACTTTATATATTTACTTAAGGACTAAACACAAACATTATTAAACACTGAATATTAAGAGGACGAGAGTCAATTTTTTAGGAAGGTCCTTATATAAAAATAGCCTTCATTTGAACAAAAAAAGGAGAAAAAGGAAAAAAATAGAGAACTATATATCAATTCTACTTTTTCTTTGCCTAAAAGTAAAAATACATAGAAATAAAACTGCAGACTGACATTCTTATTTCTATTGTCCATAACCGATATATTGTAAAGTATTGACTGTCGGAGTACCATTAGCGTTTTATTTAAGCTCACTCCGACCACTTACTGTAACAATGAAAGTAAATGACTCAAGTAATAATCGAATACCTTTTAACAGCTTTTTTTTATCATTGTCAGTTGCCAACAATTATTGATAATCGTCGTGATATTGTGAAAGTACAAAAAAACGGAGTCGCCGCGACGCAGCGTCTGGCTGTTATCGCGCGACGTTTATGGGTTCGATACCCATTCCGGAGAATCTAGTTCACTCTAAATCACCAAATTTTTAAGAGGTGATTATTAAGGCTCTGGTAAGAAGATAAGAAGTTTTTTTAAATTCCGCCACCCAACTCGCAATGTTGTGTGAAAAAATTGTGACGCAAGCGAGGAACGGAGTGTCTTATCACTAGATTCTCTCTCTCCATTCTGCTATATACGAGTAAAAACGTGAAGTCATTTTGTTTGTTTGTACAAAAAAAAAATGTATATTATTTATTATATTAGGTATTATTTTTAACATCGTCATGTAAAATACCTACTAGTTTCAATTAAAAGAAACTATATGGATATATGAATGATGATGGTTCATGTAATTCATTTCTCTTTGGGTTTTAGTTTATTTTAGTTTAACGACAAGATAAAATGTATGGGCAAAAGATATATTAGTAGAAAAGTAGTTTAATTTTTACGCTGAATCCCGCATCTAATAGCATAGTAGGTGTGGAAACACCTCTTTGTTCGATTTCTGCCCGAATTCCAGAATTCGAGTGTTAAGAGGTCGAACTTAATCCTGCACCTTGTCTTTCCAACATATATATATATATATATATATATATATATATATATATATATATATATATATATATATATATATATATATATATATATATATATATATATATATATATATATATATATATATATATATGTATATAATATATATATACATATATATATATATATATATATATATATATATATATATATATATATAATATATATATATATATATATATATAGATATATATATATATATATAATATATATATATAGATATATATATATATATATATATATATATATATATATATATATATATATATATATATATACATACCTGGAGTGGGAATCGAACAAACAGACGTTGAATTTATACTTTATACACAATCTACCCCATTGTGCCACAATGGTCTCATGGTATTTTTAAGTAGTGACAAAAAATTCTAAATAAAACTATATCAATAAAATATAAATAGACTTCAATTTTAATGATTACTTTACTCTATGAGGTAGTTAATAAAACAATGTTTAAGCTGGTTCGCGGATTATTGTGACTTTCATAAAAACTAGACGCCTCATTAACTGTCACGTTCTCAGAACACAACAACAGCTTGGTTAAGGAATAGCGCACACTTGCGACATAAAATATTTTCATTTAAATTTTACATTTCAAGGCCGTCGTGGCGCAACAGCAGCGTCTGATTGTAAATGCTTCGGTAGTGGTTTCGAGTCCGACTTGGGGAGAAGGATTAATTTAATTGCCTCGCTCTGATAACCACACAACCGCCACTAAGCACACAATGGCCCAAAATTGGGCAGAATGCGGGAAGCGGAATGTCTTAACACTAGATGCCCTCTGAGTACTCTGCTATGTGTATAAATTTTACGCTGTATGGAAGTTGTGTTATCCGTCGCTTTTCCGGATATGCTGATTCTAAGTGATGTATCACTGTTCTTTTATTCTATCGATATTCGATATATTGAAGCGCAAAATTAGAAAAGGAATATGTAACAACTTAAATGAAACCAACAAATTGCATTCATTTCTTAAGTATCCTGTGACGTCACTATTTATCTTCAGAAACAAAGAAACAAATAAATTGTATAAAAAAACGGTTCATTTGAAAATGAAAATATAATAGCAGTGGGATATAGACTTCCGAAGTGGAAAACGAAGTGAATAATGCAGTGACTACACAATGTAGAAGATGTCTTTCTCAAGATCTGTTTTTGATACATACACGTGCACTACATAAAACCAGTTGACTGTCGTAAGGATCACCATTAAAGGCATTTTCAAGAAATATTTTAAACTTGTCTAAACATGGCTAGCTTATTTGAAACAGTCTACAGTCTACACTGTAAGGACCGTACTAAATAGTAGTACAATTAGAGGGAATGTCGTCGCATGTAGACGTTACAAGTTAAAGTTGGTAGTTTTATGTAAAATTAGGTCATGTGTGGTTTTGTTTACACGGTATTAGCTTTTATTATATAGCTAGATATTTATTAAGAAAAATAGTGATATTGATTTTAATAGCTTATTTTCAACTTTGGGCGTGTCTGAATGTAAAAGCTTTGCTTATGGATTCAATCCTCACTTGAGGAACGAATTAGTTTTATTTTCAAGCAGGACAAAAAGTGCGTTGACTTCATACACACTGATATCATGACAATGATAAATGAAAAATGTGTGTTTTGACGCGAGACTCTCTCTACCTATGTAGGTATTACAAAACCTATAGAAAAATTTCTTTGTGGGTCAAAAGAACCTTATTTTTCGTGTTTGCGTTATCTGTCTATAATAGTAGATATATCAACCAAAGTACATAATAGATCATATATATATATATATATATATATATATATATATATATATATATATATATATATATATATATATATATATATATATATATATATATATATATATATATATATATATATATATATATACACTTTTTACTGCAAAGGTTATCTCTGACAGAGATTTCTTCCTTAGCGATTTCTTCTTCTTTCTTCCTTCTATTTACATCTACATCTACAGTAGGGATCTACTGTACGGCAGGCTTAACCAACCACTGACCTGCAAAAGATGTTGTCGAGTCTAAATATTGCCTCAAGGCGTTGGACTCAGGATGAATTAGACCAAAGTCATGTTCAATCAACAAATTATCCCTGAGCTGGTCTCCATCAAAGTTGTAGCCCTTGAGAAGAATGTATACCTTGAGCAAACATTGCAGTTGGGTAGAAACAACTTCACTGAAATCACCAGAAGAGTGCAGCAATGTTTGTAAGTAATGCTTGAAAGTAGTCGAAGCTGGCTCTTTTTCAACAGATCGTCTCCAGGACTATCTGGATTGTTTCTCATGGCGTTACCTGTAACGAAAGGCTGTGTTTGAAAATAATATGATTGCTAGGTATATTATGTCAAGTGTGACCGAACGGTGTTTAATACCTTCTTCTTGGAAATACCTCTTTGTCGTAAAGCTTTTAATTTGCTTTCCACTCCAACTGTCATCCCACTGCCTTATATTTGGAATAGTTCGTGGCTAACAAAGCCCAAATATGATACGCATATATTTATCTATGAATACTTAAAGTTTGCTGGTTACTTTTTCCTTGACAGACAACGTCGCATACTCATAAAAATATAGACATGATGTTAGAACTTACAATTGGTATTTTAAGCTTTATAGCCGTTAATCAAAGCAGCTTAAAAAGCCTGAACGGTAACCGTGATGAGAGCCATCGTCCAGACTTCTTCTTCCTCACATCCTTTTTCTTGTCTCAAATTTATTTTGTCTATTGTATGATGTCCTTCCTCATAAAGTACCTGGTCCTGTCAATGTTCCGCTATCCATAGATTATTGCATAGAATAATCATTTGGCAAAAGAGAATGCTATTTATTAAATATTTTTATTATTTTTAAAGAATTAATCTATGCTAAGGATAGGAAAATACTTAAAGAAAAAAACGAAATGAAAAGTACAATAAATAAAGTACACATAAAAGCTTACGGAAACAGTGTATTCTATTTATCACCATAACTCATATTAACAGCACGCGAGAAACAGCCCGTACAGTTAGGGCACGTATTTAATTCGCAATTTTTCACCCCTTCCCAGCCTAATTAAATGAAGGGTGAATCGTGCTTTATCGCTGCCTATCGGTAAAATCTATGTTCTCATGATTTAACCAATATTGGTATATTTGAAATATTGCCCAAGTTACCCATTTTTGGTAAATTTCTTGCAAAAAATTTATTGGATGTGCGAATAGTGCTTAATATTCTATTAATAGTATTTCGTTTTGGATTGGTTCTGTTTTATTTTTAAGTAATGGCATTTCGAGTGTGCCAGTTGAGCACAATTAACTTCGCCAATGTTACGTTGAATGGAAAACACACGAAGGAGATTGTACGGCATAAAAGAGATAACATTACAACAGATACAATTATAGAATACATGTAAGAAAGAGATCCAGTAAATATACTTCCTTCACTTATGACAAATAATACATATAACTAAAATATGTATCATCAAATCAAATTTTACACGAGTGTTAGTTTATTACCTAATTTTGTTATGCTTAATGTACTTAGATAGAAATTTACTTAAAGGAATAAACACAAACATTAACAAACACTGAAAATTAAGGGTACGAGGGTCTTTATAGGGAAGGATATCATAAATAGGACGAATTAATTTAGGGCAGGAGAAAAGGACATGGGAAGCAGAACCTTCGTCGAGGCCACATTCGCAAAGTGAGTGGTCCCTGAACCTGATCATTGCATTCCAATAATTATTCCAAGAAGCATCTAATCTAATATTTGCCAGAGACATCAAATCTTGGGGTGAATTGGTGTAATGTTCTAAAGTTCTAAAATTTCATTGCCACAATGAATAGCATTTTTTGCACACCAGTCTGCGGTTTCATTTCTCTATATTCCAGAGTGGCTGGGAATTCAAACTAGTAAGACTGAAAACTCTGATAGCATGAGAATAAAGCCCGCAAATACTTAGTATAATAGAACATTTTTTCTTACAACTAAAAGCATTCTCCCTAATACCTAATAGGCAACTGAGAGAAACAGTAAAAATAACAATCTGTAGAAAATCATGAGTACGGACAAACAAAATTGCTTTTAATATAGCAACAGCCTCACCTGTAAATAACTGTAAATTGGACAACATTAAGGGAACCACGAAATCTCTTAATGTTATTCCATACAATAGAGGAAGTAAAGCGAGAGCTAAGCGATTTACCACAGTTCGTCCACCCTACTTTGTTTTTTCAAATTTTTTTTTTTAATTTGGAAGTGTTGGGTTTCCGCTGTTACATATGCCGGATATGATACTTCAGCAGTAGATCGTTTGTTGAGTCAGAACGTTCCTGATCCCACCAAGGATTGGAAAGCAAATGGTTCTGAGTGGAGCTTTTCTTTTTGGTTGGTTATGGAGATCTGCAATCAAGCCAGAAGAACCGAGAGAAAACCTTCATAATATAAAACGACATTATCACTATCAATAACACTCGCAAAAGCTTCAGTCATACCATCAACAGAATAGGAAAAGTCTAACCAGTTTGCCTTTTAAACATTATATGGAAACTGAGGTTTATAAGCAGGAGGAGATATATATCTTGAAAGAGAGAATGATGGAAAAATGAACACTACCATGGGTCGATGGGAGAACATTCTATAATAGTTGGGATGCAAGAGAGGGAGAGCAAAGGGATAAGTCCTGGGATTCTGGTTTGGGTTAACTCTTCGAGTCGGTGAGCCATAAGTAATAATGCAAAGATTTACATTATCGATCACGTCAACCAACAAAGCAGAAAATCTATCACAGTAATAACACCCTCATAAAGTGGGACCCGAAATAGAGGATAGAGGATTTTTATCATTATCCATTGGATCACTATCTATATTTAAGATAGCACAGCCATTGGGTAATGAAGAAGGACAATTACCAATAATGGCTTGGTGGGATTGTCTATCCTATCCTTTGCCCATAAGAACATGGTGACGTGTTGACGTATAACTGTTTTACGGTATGAGAAGATTGGTGTTGGTGTAGGATCAGCCTTGGAGTAAGTAGGAGGGGTAAAGATTTCCTTTGTTACGTCGCCATAGGATCTTTGGACAGGAGGGAAACGGGAGGAAGGAATAAAGGAAACGGAGAGGAGGCATAATTTTTATTGATTGTTGTCTTAAACTAATTAAAAATACACAAAAAATAATTAAAAACTTACCTTAATTAACAATACAAATATACAAATATTATAACTTAACACCACCCAATTAGAACAATATTACATAAAACCATCTATTTAAACACTAATAAACATTAATTTTGTAACAGAGACGATAATCAAATATACGCTAGCGAAAAAAGTACCTATTAATAATTATAATAACATACGTTATTAAATAGACGGAAGATTGGAAAATTTTACTAAATCCCTTGTCAAGTGAAGTGAAATAAACACACTTTACACTTGTAAGTGAGTCTAATTCAAAATGTATCTATTTTGCGAGGGAACATTTCGCTCGTAATTCACAATATCCAATATTTCTTCCTTTTTCACTTTAGATTGCCCGTAGCATTGAAGCGTGGAGCGGTCAGTATATCATTCCGTGTGAGGTGGACCACTAAATTAGAAAATGTGGAAACCGTTTCAGTTATACTGACCTATATTATACATACGAGTATGTATAATATCTACATATATTTATAAAGTATATTTTTATAAATCAGAACAGAGTCTGACTGTAAATACTGTAATACTGGTGGTGGTGGGTTTGGTTCTTATTCAGGAGAACGAGTTACAGAACAGCGTGCGGTATTGAGTGAGTTGAGCGCTTCTTAACACGTAGTTAAGAATCCGAGTAAGGCTAAGCGTAGAGTATTTTAACACTACGTTTATTTGCACTAAAATATGGAAATTTAGTAAATACAACGAAAATGACTTCGACGCTCCAATTATATTCTCATAAGTTCTCTCTCAATGATAACTTCATTTCTCAAAGGACGGATTGTTGTTGAAGGATTGTTGTAATTGTTGTTGTTATTTGTTGACGGAATTGTAAAAAATACATTGAATATACATAAATGTATATAGAAAAATAGGAATCATATTATCATATTTATGGAAATTCATTTCAATAAAATTCTTCTATATTTAAATTAGAGAAATATGTGTATAAAGAGCAAGCCGCTATGGCGTCACCTCAGTAGCTAGTGTACAGTGTACAGTGTATTCGAGACAATTGTGAGTTCGAAGCCTACTCAGGAGAATAAATTATTTTCATTTCCTCGTTCTAATATTAAAAAAAGCGCTCATCGACCTGTCCCACGCAATATCTCAAAAATTGGGCTGGGGAAAGCGGATAAAGAAGTGTCTTAATACTGGGTTTCAGAGGGAACCCAAAACTACTGTATCCCGCAAACAATACAACAGAGATATATCTTGCTGGTTCCTGGATACAGCGTAAAGCTGAAAAAGAAGTGTTAAGGGTGGGTGACTGTTATTCCGCAAATAATAAGCAGCTTCTACAAACACGGATGTGTATGTTTTGTGTATTGCAAAAAAATATTCATGGAACATCAAAAGCATTATTACATATAAAATAACTTTTCACTGGTTGTGACAGCGCAGAAAGGGGCGAGTTTACCAAAATCCGTTGGAAAACCTACGCGTCAGAATGGGAAAATACTCGTACAGTAGGTATATGTGTATTTTTTAAAAATAGAATTGGTGTTTGTACATTTTTCCAAGCTATTTCTAAAAAGAAATAGAAATGTTCATATGGTTTTTTTTTTAAACTTCACGCTACAGCGTGATACATCACGTATATAGCAGGATAGGTACAGAGAATCTGGTGTCAAGATTTATATTCTTCACATTCTTCCTTAGCATTGCGTGTTGAGTGGCGGAACTCATCTCAGCAATTTATATAAGCAGAGCGTTGGCATAAAAAATTATTTATTCCTTATTATTTATTCCTTATTATTATTTATTTCCTATTAGAAAATATTTTAAATTTAGTCATATTTCCACTGAAAATCGAACCCACAATCAGTCCTTATATGCCATGAGAGCCTCAAAATACATCCCTACATGGGATCCCTACAACATACTTAGGCTTGTCAATATGCTTTATTTGCTGGCACGTTTAGTCCCCGTTGGCTTGATACGCGTGACGTTCACGCTTTAGCTTGGAATCAATTAAAATTGATTATGGTAACGCTCCAGTGGAGGTATAGAGAGATGTAAAACTATATTATTATGTTGTAACGCTGAAGAATTCGGATGTGCATCAGACACCTCCAGTTCGAACTATTAATAATGGACTGGGAAAAATATGTTTGTAGTACATAGTCCGTGTTAACCGTTTAACAGCGGTCTGGGTCTCCTCCATCACCTAGAATGTCTTACGTGTCATACAAACCTCTCAATTATTTCCATTTGACCACAGATGTAGAAGCTAATAAAAAAATATTACATTTAAATTTATTTTCAATAGCAATTTAAAAATTCTTATTACTAGTGCATTTAAAATATATGAATATTTCATATTATGATAACATTATCCGATAAAAATATCTGTTATATTTTATTACTACTTACTATTATACTATTACTATTATATTTATTACTTATTTCATTACTATTGTTATATTTTATTTAAATTGAGAGGACAGTCGTGGCGCAGATTCACAGCGTCTGTCTAGCGTAAACGCGACAATTTGTGGGTTCGATTCCCACTCGGGGAGAATGAATTATTTTTCATTTTCTTTGCTCTGGCAACAAGGCAAAGCGCGGTGTTGAGTTCCTCACCACCTCAGTTCCTTGCCACCAAAGGCGGTAAGTGGGGAACGGGGTGTCTTAACACTAGGATCCTTCTACTTACAGTTCCCTCTGCCTACCCTGGTATGGGCGGGATACGCTGTATCCCGCCCATACCTAGAAGCTAAATATAAATATAAATTGAACTAAACAATATATATGTATGTAGTTGTATGTATATAGTAGTATTGGTAGAGCTGGACCTTATAAGATCTTAACGGCAATGGGCTAGAACTAAGTAAGGAACTAAGAACAAAGTATTTAATTAATATACAAAGTAACAAGCTTATAAGCGCTTTTCATGTACTTTCGTATAGTTTTGATATATGTCATCGTAGAATCACAGCGGTTGGCATATAACACGTATTTACTGCCTATCCTGCTATAGGGGAGAGATGCTGCGGGATAAAACGTGAATCTGAAAAAACAAACAAAAGAATTAAGTTCTACTAACATAAATTTATTTTGATATTCTGTGAACACTCAGCTTTACGCTGGACTAACGTCAATAGCCTTAATTGTGTTTACTTCGCTCGCTGGCGTTTGTTTATTATCACAAAATTTTCGATGATCGACTAATCTTGGCAACTTTTCATATACAAAATTAGGGTACGACTTTTCTATTTAGAAAATTTTATTGATTTTCATTTAATATCATTTGAAAATAATTTTATCTATATCTTTGTGGATTTGCCAAAATCTACTTAATATAGTAAGTTCAAATTTAAATATGACTATATTAGTATGAATGATATTTTTTTAAACATAAAATCTTACAAATCGTCATTAGATGTATATAATAATATGTGCTGACATGTAGGCCAAATTATTTCCGCAAACAACCATTTTTGCTACAATTTCGATACGATCGCTCAATGTCTTCAAAATAGCAGGAGTGATGTTCACGCCCGAAAATCAATATTATGTGGAAGTCCAGTCCAAGCAATTCTAAGTATACCAGAATAGTATATAATAAAACGTTAGTTCCTCATGTGGATGTGTGATGTATGTATGTGTGTGGATGTGTGATGTGTGTGTCGTTTTTTACATAAAATATTTCTTAATTATATATTTAATAATTAATTTAATAATTATTGATTCTAGAAATTAGAATCGGTAATTATAAAAAAGGCATTTAGGGTGATCTAAAGCAAATTTAATTTATAAATTATAACAAATTTTTTACAGTTAATTTAACAATAGTTTTCTTTTAAACACTTAAATAAAGTAAAATAGAAAAAAAAGTCACAAAATCAATTTTCATCATTATGAGAGAGCGTCGGCCAAATTAACAAGAATTTAGCTAGCACTATATTCATTTAACTTTGTGTTTAAAGAAAACATAAAAATTTGAACGCAGCGGGATTTGAACCCGCGCCTCATGGAGACCGTCCAATCCGTCCAAAAGTTTCCCGTCCCCTGCGGGACTCGAGCCTCGGCTTGCGGCCGACGAGAGGGCTGGGGGATGTTCCCTATTCTTAGTAAACCAGCCGCGACCTGAAGACGCAGCTGGAGAAACTTAGACTAATCTGCAGGTACCTATCAGTCCCTAACCGCTGGGACCAGCCACGCCAACGCGCGGTCGGGCCGTCAAATATGCTGGACTTCGTCGTCGTTTCCGTCGACGGCGATGTGAGTGTCGTGTATGTGTTTTTTGCTTCCTACCTACATATGGAGCATTAGCAACGCAAGAATTTATTCTGAACAATTTGAAGGCCATTCAGCTTAGTGCGTGCGAACACGACACTAGCATAAGTAAGGACAGCTAAAAAAAAAAAAAATCGTCCAAAACTTGGACGGTTTCTATAAGGCGGGGTTTCAAATCCCACTGCATTCAAATTTTTATATGTTTTCTTTAAGTATCATCATTGAAATAACTTTGTGTTTTCTAGATACGCTCTGATACTGACGCTCGTGCCTGAAAATCCAAACATTTGAAATTTTCACAAACAATTTGCCTCCGAAATTAATCTTTCATAAAGACGTTACGAGTTCTTTTCACGCCTTACGCGTTATAATGTATAGAAAGATATTTGATGTTTGGTACAATGTTATTCAAAAAAAATTCTAAAGTTCTTTTTTCTTTATTTATATGCAGGAAAATGTAACATATAAAATGTATACATATATATATATATATATATATATATATATATATATATATATATATATATATATATATATATATATATATATATATATATGTATATATATATATATATATATATATATATATATATATATATATATATATATATATATATATATATATATATATATATATATATATATATATATATATATATATATATATATATATATTATTGTACTTTTTGTGATTTAAACATCACAAGAATATTTAACGCGCTTGATCATGTTAAATTTATTTTAATATTAAAATGGACTTCCCGCTCCATATGGATAAATTTTTTTTAAAAAGATTTTCGAAACTCACCACTCGCTTGGATCTTCTTCTTCTTCTAGGCATTAGTCCCGGCTTTTGCCAGGGTCTGCCTTCCGACTGAGCCTACTCCACTTTGCACGGTCTTTAACATCTTCAGTGGATAATTTATTGGCTCTCATGTCTTGTGTCACGACATCCAGCGATCGCTTCCTTGGGCGTCCGGGTGGTCTAACTCCAGGGACAGACATGTCAAGGCACTTCCTTCCGACATAGTTCTCAGATCGGCGCATAACATGGCCATACCATCTCAGGCGACGCTCTTGGAGCTTATCCACTACGTCACGGACCCCAAGACTACCTCGAATGAATGTGTTGCGTATGCGGTCGGACCGCGTCACGCCACACATCCATCTCAGCATCTTCATCTCCGTGACGTGAAGCTCCTGAGTGTGCCGAGATAATGTTGGCCAACATTCGCTGCCGTATATAAGAACAGGTCGGATAATGCTCTTGTATATCGGTCCCTTGAGCTTGGGCGGTATTCTGCTATCGCAGACCACACCAGTGACCTCCCGCCATTTGGCCCAGGCAGCGTTTATACGGGCATGGATGTCGTGGTCGATGCCTCCAGACTCATGCATAACGGCTCCAAGGTACCTGAACTTCTCCGACTTAACGGCTGGCTCAGGCCCTATATGGATGGTGCTCGAGTCCGGGCTCCCACAAGCCATGTACTCGGTCTTCGACACATTCAGTTTGAGACCACCGTTTTCAAGCGCACCCTTCCAGGCGTTCACTTTACGCTCCAGCATCAGTCGGTTCTCATCGATGAGTACTATGTCATCGGCATACATCATCAGCCACGGAGGCTGGCATTGGATGTCAGCCGAGACAGTATCCAGCACTACATTGAATAAGAACGGACTAAGAGCTGAGCCCTGGTGAACCCCTACTGTAATCGGGAAGGGCTTGGTGTCGCCAACAGCGGTCCTAACCACTGAAGCGGAGTCGTTGTACATATCTCTGATAACCTCAATATAGGCTTCAGGGATCCCCTTGCATCGCAATGCCCACCAGATACACTGACGTGGCACACAGTCAAAGGCCTTCTGCAGGTCCAAAAAGGCCACATGCAGAGCTCTCCTTTTTTCCCTGTAAGCCTCCATCAAAGTTCTGAGGGCAAAAATGGCATCCATAGTGCCTGATCCTGGTTGAAACCCATACTGAGAATCAGAGACAGTACATTCTTGGCGGAGCCTGAGGCCGATCATGCGCTCGAAGAGCTTCATGGTGTGGCTCATAATCTTAATGCCCCTATAACTACCGCAATCTTGAACACTGCCCCTTCCTTTGTAAATAGGGATAATAAAGCTCTGCCGCCACTGATGTGGCATCTTTCCAGTATTCAAGATACGGTTAAACAGGTCAGTAAGTATAAGCACACCAAGAGAGCCCAACGATTTCCACGCTTCGATTGGGATGTCGTCAGGTCCTACCGCTTTTCCGTTCTTCATGCGTCGAAGACAATTACGAGTTTCGTCACGGGTTATTGGAGCAACAAGTCCGAGGTTAGGAGATAATTCAGGAGGAAGACTACAAGACTGCTGAGTGTTCAGCAGCTCCTTAAAGTAGCTTCTCCATCTCTCCTTCACAGAGGCATGACTACAAAGCAACGTGCCCCGAGAATCTCTGACGCAAAGACATTTTGTAATATCCTGCATCGCTTTATCTCGAGAGCTCACCACTCGCTTGGATATAAGTCGAATTTTAATACGTAGGTACAATAAAAACTTATACACCCACCACCTACCACAAATAAAAATACCTTATATATAATCAGATCTCGTCGAACGAAAAAGAAGAAAGATGACTAAAGACTAATGAAAAAAATAATAACAGACACATATAATGATATAATGAACAATTTAAAAATGAATAGTGTGATAAAATTTAAACAACTTCTCCAGCGGTATCCAAAAAGAGGTCACGGTAAAAAAATGTACGAGAACTTGATATTGAGCAATGCTTATGCTGAAAGCTCTGCAGAAGCATTCCAATTTGTCAGCAAAGTGCAACGTCATTTGTAGAGTGTGAAGCATGCTCTTAATGCTGATAATTCATTAACATTATATTAGCAATAAGAAATTTACCTATGAAGACAATAGTTTAAGCACTGTATTAAACCTAATGGAGGAGATTTTGAATGAGTTTCATCTATTTTTGTTATTACATAAGCAACCTGACTGGATAGCGTTACGCGCATTATTTGAAAATTGGGCGGAAACGTATCGTGTATATACATTTGTACATATATTCATTTGTAAACCTTTTGTTCTTGAAACAATATTTATTGAAATATTTATTTCTCAAGATTCGTAAGACTCATACCAGTATTCAGATCAGTATTTTTAATATATTTTTTTAATTTCAAATTTTTTTCATTTTACACCACGCGTAAATCCAACGGGGGTCGTTAAGTATTCAGCTATCTCCACCTGAAAGTGACTCTTCCATCCATTGTGTAGTCCAGACAGACGCACCGACTGTCTATGTAACAATTGTTAAATATTATACTAGTACTCTTTATACGCGAGATAATAGAAAAATTTTGAAAATGTTTTTTAAGGTATATAATTAGTTTTTAAATATTTTTTTTATCTCAACACTTACCATTTAAGGCTCAAATTTGTAGTTTTATTTAAATCGTATTGGTTATATCTTACCTAATATGAAAAACAGAATGAAACAGACAGAAGAGATCGAGAAACAAGTAAGTTATGTGTTATGACAGCTCATTGTATCAAAATACTTTTAATTTTTTTTACGAGCTTCACGCTTCACGCAAAAGGAACCGTAGGAACCTAGTATTAAGACACTCCGTTCCCCGCTTTCCACCTTTCAAGGCATTGCGTTTTGAGTGGCGAAACTAAACGCCGCGCTTTTTGCCTTGTTACTAGAGCGAAGAAAATTATTCATTCTCCTCGGTGGGAATCGAACCCACAAACCGTCGCGTTTACAGACAGTCGCAGTCAACTCTGCGCCACGACGGTCTTCTACGGTCGACGGATGAAAATACTTAGTCTTTATAATGAGTATTGGGTATTATTTTTTTGTCCATTCTAAATCACTTTAACTTTGACTATGCCAGTCTCTTAAGGTTTTATTTGTTCTGATTATAAAGTTCCAAAATACCAGAAAAATGGTATTTTCTATCGGTACTAATACGGCAAGACTTTTTTTATTAAAATATACGTACATACATGTATATTTGTATAAAAATATGAATGAAATGTTAGAAACTTTTGTGACGTTATTCAGGATATGAATCTGTACTGTTTGAACAAAAAAAATTAAAACAATCCTCCGCCACAAATGAAAGTTGTCTCTAGTGACAAAAATGCATATGTTATCCATAGATTTAGGGTTCCCTTGTATTTTTAGAAAATAAAAATTACCTGTATATGATATATTTTTAAATATGTATGTGGATGCCCATATTGAATGGTGAAATCTGTCTCTACTTTATTCTGTTTTCGATTAAGAGATAAAAATAGAGAGAAAAGAAGATTTTCAGAAAATTCACTAAATATTCCGCTATTGCGAGGAATAATATATATATATGTATACTATATATTATATATATACTCGTGCATTTGAAGTTACTGCATATATACTAAATATAATTGTATATAAAAATTTGTTTTCTATTTATATTTCAAAAATATTAATACAGATATAGATATATATTTATATATATCTATATGTATATATTGTAACGAAACCCGCATAAAAATAATAATTTCTCCCTTAACAAAAATTTTTCAAAACAAACTTTTGCAATCAACTCGCCGTTATTTGTTAAAATAAAACCGCGGTTTCGCGCAAAAATAAGCCTTGTTGGATGAAGCTGAATGTGTGGTATATTTTGCAATATCAATGCGTATGAAATGACTTTATACATATTTTTTGTTCAATTATAAAAATGTATGAACACACTTGAGAAGAAGTTATCTTTTAAACAATCAAAAAACTTCTGTTAAAATCTCAACTATATTTGTATTAATTTATTAGGAAAATTCTGTATCCCATTAGGTTCAAAATGGCGCATTTTATTTAATATTTGGCCTCCAGCACTGTCTGTTTCTATATTAAATATATTCCAAATGACCCTTGATCAAACAAATTCGGTAAGAGTAAAGTCTTGGTACACTTGTAGAGAGGCAGTTAAAACAGTTCTACATTAGTTTTTAGAGGGTCATCCTAGAAATCGGTTAACTTGTCTTATGATGAAGTATTAGAAATCACATGGCAAGCATTTATTTAGTTATTTGCAAGGCCACATAAAAACCTTCCTTGACAAATGTCATATTTAAAAGGAATTAAAAAGTCCAATACAAACCAAAAGTTCCAGAGATTTGTACGTGTTACTTAACTATCTCTACAGCTATATTATTTTCATATTATATACGTGTATATTATAGATAATGATAATTATCTTTCACTAAACTCAGTACCATTAGCTTGTAGTTGTACTCTATAATATCATATTAAGTCAAACCCAATTTATATGTCCAAGAAGCAAACATAATTACACTCACAATGGCTGTCCGATACAAAACAACAAGCAAATAGGGTCCAGGACGAATAAAAGCAAAGGGTTCAGTGTAGAAAGGGTGCAATCTAATTTCACAAAAAGGTACCTAAATCGTATGTGACACACTGTTAGGGAGAATATTGATGAAAAATTGATAATTTTATTAGTTATTCAGGTCAGTCAGGCCATTTGGGAATAATTTAAATCTTTGACAAACAAATAGTTGGAGACATTGCGTGCTAAGCGGCGGAACTAAGCGCCACATTTTGGCTTATCATAGAGGAAAAATTATGTCTAATAATGATGAAATAATAAAGTAAAAAACAAGGTGACTAAACTCTATGTTAATTCATAGACGGGGTATCATTCAGGAGAGTGCTGAAATAAATAAAAAGCGCTACAAATTATAAGTCGATTGGTAATAAATAATAATAATAAATATGTTTTGAGGGGTCTTATGGCGCAGTGAATATAATCGTCTAAGTACAGATTCGTCAGTTTTAGTCTATCAGACTGAGACAATGGGACGTAATTTTTATTAAGTTCTTCACCAATGCCTTTAAGAATATGTCCAAGGTACTACACTCAAAAAGTAAGAGAAGTAATTTCTTTCTGTCTTGAGATTTACAAACAAAGCTTACTAAAACCATGCATGCCTGTAAAAGCTTGGCTGAGTTCTCTGCTCGCATCGGTCTTCAAATGCACTTGAATAAAAACAAGACTGTTCAATGTACATATTACACTGGAACCAATTGCTCTATATTTCGTAACATACTCAAGGGGTATACTGTTAAGTATACCCCTTGAGTATGTTACGAAATATGTCTACCTTAGCTAACTTGCGCAGTAAGGTGGAAACGACTTTGAGGTGTACGCCCGCAGAGTAATACAGTTCGGTTAGGCTACGTATAGAAAACTTCGTCATGTCTTGTCGTCATAAAAGACAAATATCTTAAACGAGTGTGTCTTCCAGTTATGGCATACGGAGCCAAGACATGACAATACAATTAATCCACCAGAGAAATGATGTAATCTGACGAAGAACTAAACTTTTTACCAACTTAATAAAACAAAATGCAGTGTAAACTGGAGATGTGGAGATGCATAAAAATGGAGAATGGAATATCACTGAATTCTCTTTCCTTTATAGATGGGAGGAGATATAAAAAACCAATTTATATGATTGTATATCACACTCTATAAACGACTAACCGTGACTCAATGAATAGCGAACGTTTGACTTTTCTGAGTACAACCACCGAAGGGGTGGCCTTTGGCGGATTTCAATGAAAAAAATTCTATTGAGAAAAATTATTTCTTTTCAACACCCCTTTATCCTATTTACTGGCACTTGGCGGTTCGGAAATTTTCCAAATTGCTATTTTTATAATGAAATTTATATCAGATTCTTCTAGATCAATGTGTATTATTTTCTATTTATATATGACTATTTAGTGCCCGTAACTTTGTATGCGTTGATATTAGGATTTTTGGATTTATGATGTAGATTTCCACATGAGATGTTCTCGTTTATTGGAATTTTTGCTATAGTCTTCAAAAATAACTATTAACAATTTTGTCCTTCCCAGATATACAATAAAATAAGCGATATTTAAAACATTAGAAATTACATTATTTATATTATATTATATACTAGCGACCCGCTCGCGGCTTCACCCACTTATGTTGGCTAGATCGCGTTCGTTTTAAAATTTTATACCTACATCACAATGCAATTCTACAATTTTCTCGGCATCTTTTTCGAATCACTCTAATCTATTAATATAAATCAATTTACCCGTATATTTCCGTACCTCAAAAGAAAAAAACGAAACCCTTATAGGATCACTCTGTTGTCCGTCTGTCTGTGTGTCAAGACCAAGTTTCTCCAAGTTACGTAGAAGAATCAAGCTGAAATTGATATCAAATATCCAAATCGACAACCTCTTGAGGCACAGTAAATATCAAACTTCTACATCAACGTAATCAAAAGATATGAACGCTTATGCCTAATTTTTTTGCATTTTGTATGAAAAACGTCGCGTGATGAAAACCTACAGGGTACTTCCCGTCCCGTTAGAACATATAGTACAACCAAAGGAAAAAGACCAAAAAATTAAAATTTATAGATATATCCCAGAATAAGACCATTGCAAACTTATATTTGTAGTTAATTTCATACAAAATGAGTGGATACGACTGCAAATTTAAGTTTGTCTATTTCTATAGGTAGTGTTTTCCTCATCGGAATACCTACAATTTTGAAATAGGTATGGAACCCTCGGTGCGCGAGTACTACTTGCACTTGACTGATATTTTTTTATTTTTAAATACACCCCCCCTCCTATAGCGTTCTTTATTCTAGTCCTGACAAATGTACTACTAATATATTCTATTTTTAACATTGTCAATGTTTAAAAAATATTAATATTATATTAAAAAAAGTTATTTGAACTTACATAATGCTCTCTAAAAAATACTAAAAAGTAATTTATTTGATAAAATCTATTATATAATTTAGCTTCACTTGCTAGTAATCGATGTAATTAAAATATGTCTATGTTTATTCTTCGGAAACCTCGTTGAACACCAACAACTATTCTATATGTTGATTTAAGTTTTAAGTTATTATAGCGTCAAAGTTTAGTCATTCTTTAGTAGATACCAGTAAACAAAGTAATTTGACTTTAATAGTCTTTAATATTTTTCAAGATGAATATACAGTGGAAAATTTTATTTCCATGAATAACGACATCTGTTGACAGATATAATAAAATATTTCTATACATTTTTAAAGACAATATTGATTGTCGAAAGTTATTTTAAGTTACCTACCAATAGATAGCAGTCTATCAAAAACTACTAAATTACCTTCTGATCGCTAAATGTCACTATAGTAAGTATAAATCAAATGATTTGTCACTATTATGGTGACAGAAAGACAGAAAGACAGACAGACAAAAATTCTGCTGAGTGGATTTTTAGCTTATCGATATATTAACAGACTCAATCAATCTTTTTTTTAAATATTTAATGTACAGAATTGACATATATATATATATATATATATATATATATATATATATATATATATATATATATATATATATATATATATATATATATATATATATATATATATATATATATATATATATATATATGTATATATGTATATATATATATATATATATATATATATATATATATATATATATATATATATATATATATATATATATATATATATATATATATATATATGTCAATTCTGTACATTAAATATTTAAAAAAAACATTGATTGAGTCTGTTAATATATCGATAAGCTAAAAATCCACTCAGCAGAATTTTTGTCTGTCTATATATATATATATATATATATATATATATATATATATATATATATATATATATATATATATATATATATATATATATATATATATATATAAATATATTTATATAAATATATATATATAGATATATATATATATATATATATATATATATATATATATATATATATATATATATATATATATATATATATATATATATATATATATATAGATTATATTACGAGTTGTAGCCCGCAATTTCATTTGCTTGGACTATAAAAGGTAAAATCCCGTTTTTTCCCGCTCTCGTTGGATTTGAAGAAAACTTCTTAATGATTGAAAAATATTTTTAAATCAAATTTCAAGTTTTTTAATTATTCTACTACTTCTTCTTATTTGGTAGCGTAATTTTTTTTTTTTAATTTCAATTATTATTATTCTTTTAGCTTCACTGTATCCTGCCATCCTGCATATACAAGGGTAAGATATACTAAGAACTTTCTGCACAATTTTAGAGATATCATGTGTTGAAATACAGAATTCAACACCACGCTTTGTCTTCTTTCTCGAGGGAGAACCCATAACCTTCGCGTTTCCAGTTACTGTGTCGCTAGGTTATATAATATTAAAATGTAATTACCCTTATTTGCAATTTGCTTACCTACGAAAAGATTCGTTTTACACATCAGTATGAGATTAACCAGAACCAATGACCTGTATGCGCTCCAATTGCGGTCAGTTAAATTTAAACTTATTACATAACCTTAAATAGTTTAAACTTAACAATATCTACATGAGTTTAAATTATTTATTTATTTATATTATTACTTTTTCATTATTATTGTGTTTACTATTACTCGTATAGAGATTTAAGATAGCCCACTTTCAGCCCAACACCGCCTTTTGTCTTATTATCAGAGGAAAGGAATGAAGTGTAATAATTAATATTATTAATTATATCTTAATAGATATAGATATATCTAGATAATTTTCCATACTTGTAATTTTTAATTATTTTTTTAAGTATCTTATATTGCGAGAACAGAAATCTTTTATGATAGCGTATTATGGGAGCGTTTCTCAGAGGGTGTCTAGCCAATTATCTGTCCGATATTTGGATTCCGGCATACGGGTACGCGACCCCGCGACCTCGAGCCACCACTTTCATAACCCGATCCAATCCATGTAAGTGGTGTCCCTCCCCTATATTCCAAGTCTTTCTGCCTCTTATTCCCTTTCCTTTCTTGGTTTCTCCCAATAATGGGTTTGGAGGTCAGATGGCAATCGCTCCACTAAAAACCACTTCGCCACTCATATGGACCGATTTGACAAAAAACTGGGTATGGCTAGGGCGTCGCCGCTAAACGACGCGCAGGCACATACAGGCCCTACACCTGCGATAAGTGGGCAAGGGCTACCGTGTCAAGTACGGGCACGGCTAACGACGTCAGTACCCAGACGGAAACTCCGCTTTGCAACATGGAATATTGGCTCTCTAACCGGACGATACAGAGAACTCGCAGATGTACTGATGAGATGTCGGGTCCAGTGTGCTTTCCTTCAGGAAACTCGCTGGAAGGGCAATAAGTCTCGTAACATCGGGCAGGGTTACCGCCTTATATACACTGGGTCACCTACGGGCAAAAACGGTGTAGCGGTAGCGCTTTCTGAAGAGCTTCAGAATGGGCTTCTTGAAGTTGACCGTCGCTGCGACCGCTTGATGCGGATAAAGGTACTGATCGAGGACGTAATCACAAACTTAATCAGTGCTTATGCTCCCCAGGCGGGTTGTAGCGCGGCTGAAAAGAAGACTTTCTGGGAGCAGTGTGAAGAGGTCCTACTCGCTATACCGTCTACCGAAGCAATCTTAACTGGGGGGGAATTAAACGGTCACGTGGGGAGGGTCGCTGAGGTGTATGAACGTGTTCACGGGGGTTTTGGATATGGTCTTCGCAATGCAGAGGTAGAAAATATTCTAAGAACCTGCATTGCGTCTGATCTGGCCATCGTGAACACTTTCTTCCAGAAGACACCTCAGCACCTTATAACGTATAAGAACGGGTCCCATTCAACTCAAATTGATTATTTGTTGACTAGACGGTGTCATCTAGGCAGGGTGACCAACTGTAAGGTCATTCCCGGCGAAAGCCTGACGGCCCAACATCGCCTCCTTGTCATGTTATCCCGAAAAAGAAAGTAGCTGAGAAACGCAAGCCTAGGATCAAGTGGTGGTTGTTGAATGGGCCGATGCAGACAGACTTCTTGGCGGAGGTGGAGAGTCAAAATCTACTGACTAACACCGAGACCGCTCAGACTGCATGGGATCGAGCTCATTTAGCAATCATTGCGGCGGGCAAGCGAGTTCTTGGTGTTACTAAGGGTGGGCGTGTCATCAACAGGGAGACATGGTGGTGGAATGACCAGGTGCAGGGGGTGATTCAGGAAAAGAAGACTGCGTTTAAAGAGTGGCAGCATTCCAACTCTCCTGAAGACAGACTGGAGTACATAGCAGAGAAACGGGCCAGCAAAAGAGCTGTAGCCAGAGCCCGCAGAGAAAGTTTGTCGCCATTGTACGATAAACTTGAAACTGTGGAGGGGCAGAAGCTCATATACAAACTGGCTCGTGCTCGAGATAAAGCGACGCAGGATATTCCAAAATGTCTTTGCGTCAAAGATTCTCGGGGCACGTTGCTTTGTAGTCATGCCTCTGTGAAGGAGACATGGAGAAGCTACTTTAAGGAGCTGCTGAACACTTAGCAGTCTTGTAGTCTTCCTCCTGAATTATCTCCTAACCTCGGACTTGTTGCTCCAATAACCCGTGACGAAACTCGTAATTGTCTTCGACGCATGAAGGACGGAAAAGCGGTAGGACCTGACGACATCCCAATCGAGGCGTGGAAATCGTTGGGCTCTCTTGGTGTGCTTATACTTACTGACCTGTTTAACCGTATCTTGAATACTGGAAAGATGCCACATCAGTGGCGGCAGAGCTTTATTATCCCTATTTACAAAGGAAGGGGCAGTGTTCAAGATTGCGGGCATTAAGATTATGAGTCACACCATGAAGCTCTTCGAGCGCGTGATTGCCCTCAGGCTCCGCCGAGAGTGTACTGTCTCTGAGTCTCAGTATGGGTTTCAACCAGGATCAGGCACTATGGACGCCATTTTTGCCCTCAGAACTTTGATGGAGGCTTACAGGGAAAAAAGGAGAGCTCTGCATGTGGCCTTTTTGGACTTGCAGAAGGCCTTTGACTGTGTGCCACGTCAGTGTATCTGGTGGGCATTGCGATCCAAGGGGATCCCTGAAGCCTATATTGAGGTTATCAGAGATATGTACAACGACTTCGCTTCAGTGGTTAGGACCGCTGTTGGCTACGCCAAGCCCTTCCCGATTACAGTAGGGGTTCACCAGGGCTCAGCTCTTAGTCCGTTCTTATTCAATGTAGTGCTGGATACTGTCTCGGCTCACATCCAATGCCAGCCCCCGTGGCTGATGATGTATGCCGATGACATAGTACTCATCGACGAGAACCGACTGATGCTGGAGCGTAAAGTGAACGCCTGGAAGGGTGCGCTTGAGAACGGTGGTCTCAAACTGAATGTGTCGAAGACCGAGTACATGGCTTGCGGGAACCCGGACTCGAGTACCATCGATATCGGGCCTGAGCCAGCCGTTAAGTCGGAGAAGTTCAGGTACCTTGGAGCCGTTATGCATGAGTCTGGAGGCATCGACCACGACATCCATGCCCGTATAAACGCTGCCTGGGCCAAATGGCGGGAGGTCACTGGTGTAGTCTGCGATAGCAGAATACCTCCCAAGCTCAAGGGACTGATATACAAGAGCATTATCCGACCGGTTCTTTTATACGGCAGCGAATGTTGGCCAACATTATCTCGGCACACTCAGGAGCTTCACGTCATGGAGATGAAGATGCTGAGATGGATGTGTGGCGTTACGCGGTCCGACCGCATACGCAACACATTCATTCGAGGTAGTCTTGGGGTCCGTGACGTAGCGGATAAGCTCCAAGAGCGTCGCCAAGAGCGTCGCCTGAGATGGTATGGCCATGTTATGCGCCGATCTGAGAACTATGTCGGAAGGAAGTGCCTTGACATGTCTGTCCCTGGAGTTAGATCACCCGGACGCCCAAGGAAGCGATGGCTGGATGTCGTGACACAAGACATGAGAGCCAATAGATTGTCCACTGAGGATGTTAAAGACCGTGCAAAGTGGAGTAGGCTTAGTCGGAAGGCAGACCCTGGCAAAAGCCGGGACTAATGCCAAGAAGAAGAAGCGTATTATGGGAATTGGTTAGTGAAATAATAAATAATACAGTGACATTTCACTCCGTTCTATTTCCGGTATATATAGAAAATTTATGGTTAAAGTGAAGAAATCCAATAAATTGAAGTTATCGCACAGTTTCACAGCGTCTATCCGTTGTGGGTTTGATTCCCACTCGGATAGATAAAATATTTTTCTCATCAAGCAATATCTCAAACATTGGCCAGAAAGTCGGCAGGGAAAATTAACACTGGTTTTCCTCTGCCTATCCTGTTATACAGCGTGCAACTATAACCAATACCCTGCTTTATAAATAACCAGACCAGATCTATAAAAAGTAATACAAAATTTTTTTAGCTTTTTTATTTAAATGCAAAATCATTTTTAATTCAAATCGAAAGTCGATAATACTACGTTATTCACTTTACCTTACTACGAGAAATAAGAAGAAAATATAGTATATATATTTAATATATATCGAAGTTGAGGACCGTCGTGCCACAGAGGCACATTTGCCTGTAAGCGCGACAGTTTGAGGGTTAGATTCCTACTCGGGTAGAATTTAGTTTCTTCAACCTGCGGTTCCCCCTGCCTGCCCTGCTTTGTGCGGGATAAAGCGTGAAGCTATATTATATTATCATTTATCGAAATTTTCATGATCACATACATATGTTATTGTAAATAAATATAAGTACAATTATCCAAATCTAAATCAATTTTGGCCTTAATTCATTCAAATCCTATGTTCTGTGTATAAGGTTTTTAATGTTCAATTAATAGTAATTTTGAACGCCATTACAGTATATTACGCTTTATTACTAACGCTAACCACAATTTGGGAACCTTTATATATGTAGTTATAGATTTGATTAGAATACTAATGTGTTAAAAGTATCTGTTATTTTTAAATATTAAAATGAATTTACATAGTGTTATTCTTTCCAGTTATTTAGAATAACTACTAACTAAATAGGATTAGAAAACGTATAGTCAATATAAGTATAAACATATATTACATATATTAAAGGTGAATAGTTGGTTAGGCTATATATCGTCATGTTAGTTGTTTTAATGAAACATACTGAACCTGCGTTCAGAACTGCTTTCGGCACTTAGAATGTGGGCTGGCTACTGAAGATGCAGAAGACTTTGTTAATTGAGTAGGCTTAGTTGGAAAGGAGACATGGATGACAAAGGCCTGGATGGCCAATTTGGAGAGGTAGAAAGTTATATAAGTAAAAGTTATATGAAAATAGGGGCGAAACCGCTGATTACAGATGATTGTAATAAAATTTTAGTTGTTTAGATATTGTACATTTTTTCGTTAAAAAATTATTTTTATTTGTTTCGAGGTACGGGAACCCAAAAATCATGCAAGTAGAACTAAAAGTTATAATTATAGTATATGAAATCGAGACTTTTTTTAATACTTTCTCTATAATTGCAATAGTTCAAATCAGATGTTCCACTTGAAAAGGCTCAGATGTCGCAAAAACGTAAAAAGCCGTTGGGTTTAGACATAGAAATATAATCGTTGCTAGAGAATGTGATCGGTGATCTGTGAAATCGTCGTACAGACAAACACACAAGTTGCTTTAAAAGAAAGAAAATAACGTAAAAATATTTAACATTACATATGATGTGTTTTTGAATTTAGATTTATTGCTTAGCTTGAAATATAATTTTAGGTTTGGCAAGATAAGTGCTATATTAGATATGTAGAACTGGCTAGATCCACTCTATATGCCTAATAATTGAGACGGGAGTGGGGATATATTAAAAAGACAATACCAGCTCAATTCCCAATTAAATAATTAATTTTTGAGCAAGGAAAAGTTAACATAATGTACTTATGTACTTAGATTGTTTGTTACGTCATCGTCAGATTATTAAATATCTTGCATAATTATAATCTGTCCATAAATTGTGATACCATCACACTGTTTGAAAATTAATAAATTCGATAGTAACAGATAAAATTATTTTAAACAAAAGAAATAAAACGACTTTAAAATTGTACCTAGCTAAATGTACTTACTTAAACACGAAAATTAAAAAAATATATTCTAATTACTTTAGAATAAATAAAATTGAAAATAAATAAATAAAATTACTGACCGGTTTTCTTGCCGTTATTCCTGGAGTCGGTGCTGCAGCCCTGATTGAAATTGAGGACTATCAGCCGTACAGAGAGTGAAGACGTTCATCGAACACGAGAGGAAAATCGACGCATCGCTGATGAGGAAGAGATTAGGATTTGCAGGAGCTCAGATTGTCCCTTGCAGGATCTTAACGCCTTTGATAGCAAAGAGCAAGTACTGGAGGAATCAAAAGTAAGCAAAACATCTGTGATATTGATTTATATCCTAATATTATTCCTATATATATATATATATATATATATATATATATATATATATATATATATATATATATATATATATATATATATATATATATATATATATATATATATATATATATATATATATATATATATATATATATATATACTCTATGACCAAAAATCCTCTATCCTGCTGGAAAACCGACCATTATCAGGGACAGCCCTTGGACAGTTGACAATTTAAGAAGTGATAGATTGCAATTATAAGATTTCAATCGAAATAGCACAAATGAGGTTGTTAATTTCTTTTTCTAATTCACAATCTTCAAACATTCAATCCTCCACTTTTTGGCGACTCCCTGCACTGACCAAAACGGGGAAATAATAATATTTATTTATTAGCAATTATTTATTAGCATTTACATCGCCATCACCACCAACGTCTCTCGCCATTCTGCATAATCACTAATTACTTAATTTACCGCATATAGCAACCTAGACAGAGGAAACCTAATGTTAAGACACTCCGTCGCCAACTTTTAGGTCAATATTAGAAAATGATGACGGAACTCAACGATTTGTATTTTAAACAGAGAGAAAGAAAATATTTTTTTCCCCCGAGTAGGAATCGAACCAACAACCGTCGCGCTTACAGTCACGTCGCTTATAATCATTATTATATTTAAGATATATAAATTAAATATTCAAAATATTTTGAGCTTCCATAGTATGAAACTTTGTCACCAAGTGTACTAGAAAACGTAGTTGGGACGAGCTCGCGAGCGCTGTAGATAAATCATGAAGATCGTGACTCTTTTCTAATGCATACTCTACTAGCACACGTTATTCGGTTCGCTTTATTATGATGCATTTATTTAAAAAAAAATATTAAGGATTTGTAAAGTTTTTATAGTATTAAATTTAAAGAAAATGAACTAGCAAATTTTGTACTTAAATGTATTTTTTTACATAATTTATTAGTTAGGCCCGATGTACCAGTGACCGTAGGTGCAGTGTTACATAAAAATAAAAAAATATATTAAAACCATTAAATTGTTCAATTCAAAAGTTAGCTATATAAACGTGTTCAACCTTTGATAGGTTACTCGTCTTTTAGTAAATATATAGATAGATAGATAGATAGAACCTAAGTAGAAAATGTCTAAGTCAAGATCTAAAATATCAGGACACTCTGTTCTTCGCTTCCTGTCTGAATTCGAGAGGAGCCATTGCAGAACTTAACGCCGCACTTAACGGAACGAGAAAATGATGATAAATAAATAACTCCTACAAGTGGTGATCTTGTCCATAACATCGGGTTTACAGTGAATGTGAAAGTCTATAAAATATTTGATTTGATAGAGACCGTCCGTGGCACAGCGGCACAGTGTCTAACTATGAACTAGATGGTTGTAGGTTCGACTCCCACTTGGGGAGAATTAATTATTTTATTTACCACACAATGTCTCTGATATTGGGCGAAAAGTGAGGAACGGAGTGTAATAACACTAGGTTACACTACTAGAACACTAGCGTGAAGCAATTTTTTTAATATATTATATTTTATTTTCCATTAAAATATATTGTTCTTAATAGAATCTTGTAAGCAAACAATTGGAGTTAGCGATCGATAATGCATTAAGGATTTCTAAGGGTACTCCGGACGTCCATTTACCAATCTATTGTTAGAAACTCGAGAGCTACTTGTTTTTCACATTGTATCTTTTTGTATACTGAGTGCCAAGTACATACATAGTAGGTTCTTTAAGGTACATCACATAAACATATTTAAATTCAAAATTTAACCAAATCTATAACTTTTACTACAATTCAATTAAAATGCTAAAGTTATAATTTTTTAATGCATAGGTATATTATCTTATTATCTCTATATATAAAATCTATTTTATTCCTGATATACTGACAGACAACGCACAGACGAAATTGTGGAGCGTAGAAACAGATGAATTTTGGCATGTAGTGTCCTTCGGGAGAACCAACGGTAACTGCAAAAAACCGGATTTTCCGCTATATTGTCCACGCCAATGTCAGCTACAGCTTGGTCTTTATGTATTTATATAAGTTATATATTTATATATGAGATTACTAATATTCATAATATTCGTATATATATATATATATATATATATATATATATATATATATATATATATATATATATATATATATATATATATATATATATATATATATATATATATATCACACTGTATGCCGTTTATAGCAGAATAGGAAGAGAAAATTTAGTGTTAAGACACTCTGTTTCAGCTTTCGTCTTTGAGAGACATTGCTTGTTGAATGGCGGAACTCAACGCCGCGCTTTGTCGAACAACTAGAGCAAATGAAAATTATTCATCCTCCCCATATGTAAATCGAACCTACAATCGTCGCGTTTATTGTATTATAATTGCAGTATATAGTAACACTCAGAGGCATGTCGCTGCACGAAGGCCCCTTGTATAATAGTTGCAGTATATAATAATTTGCCATAATAACGAATTTGGGTCAAAGCTAAAAGACAAATGATCAAAACGTTGCCCTCCGGCATTTCGATCAGTCAGCGCGAGCTAAGGTTGAAAAATTTGTCCTTATCTTAAATCGTGTCGCATTAGGTGTCACAAAGTTGAATTTGAATGTGATGAATGATTCACTTTATATTGTAGCTTCTAAGTTCTTTTTTTGACCTAAATTGTTTAAAATTTTGAGTGCAGCGAGAGTGTGTTGTATACTAATTTATATATCTTTTATAAGAATCGTCTTGATTAAAGATTAAAGAAGGCAGCAACAGAAAGGTTGAAATAAATATACAAATTATATTAATTTGCTTATAACAAACTATGACTTGTAGATTCGATGTTAGAACCAAAAGTGCCACTTGCAAGACAACATTCTTTTTTCCACCACCATTAACCCGATCTTTTACGAGCCAGCATTTTATCTCGGTCGCCTGTCAGACGAACAGATTATACCTATATAAAATTGACATTCCTCCTATGACACCAAACGCTATATAGCACAAGCAATGTCTGGAATTAGAACGGAAAGCGACAATTTCTGGTTTATTTGTAAAATATTCTAAATATTTATGCACTTTCAAAATCTCTACATTACTTTTCGTACATTCACTTTTTAATTCTCAAGTAACAAAAATTAAAGCACAAAATTAGATTGCATCGAACCCACACCCCCCGCAATATTGTCATGAACAAGTCAAAAATTAATTAATATAGTATATATTTTTTAGATTCAGCATAATTTTCACCAAGAATCTCATAAATGTAAAACTAAATCAACCCACGTGAAACTTCGAATATCTCGCCTCAAACCTTATGTTACAATATGCCAATATTTGTATAAGAAGTGTCGAATGACAAACATGACTTGTTTAGTATCAACAACATACTGGCTTGAGTGTTTGCTTACAAAGGCAACGTTGCCTTATAATATGTTCTAAAATATCAGATATATATTTATATTTACATACATAGGTATCGTACTTATGTATGTAAATATATAGTATTATTATACTATTTATTTTCTTCGCTCTGGTAACACGACAAAGTGAGGCGCTGAGTTTGTAAGGACGTAATGTCTCGACAGGCGCAAAGTGGGGTACGGGTAACACCAAGGGCTTAACACTGGGTTCCATTTTTATATTTATGACCTTTACAATTTAAACATATATAAATATATGTTGGATATATAACATATTATGTTTTCTCCACATACAACTTTCGTATGAATAGTAAATAAATGATAGTCGCTAATAGACCAGGGGTTATAATGAGAAAGAGTTCTGTTTTATCTAATCATACCGATGTAGTACAGAGAGAAGAAAAACCTTATTAATATTCCATGGAGTCACCGTGTGAGTCCATTAAGTTGTAGGGTGAGGAGCTGGAAACAGTGCCTGAAACTTGCGACCCAAGTGCAAGTTTGAGGGGTCCCTTTGAAATACGAATTAACGCTCGCTTCCACTGTCCGAGCTGCTCTATATACGTAACCAAATTTGAAACGATCCTACTAGTGTCGCCTTTGAAGTACGTTCTAGAAATAAATTGATAAGAATTTGATACACACGGAGATCTTCTAATAGATTGTAAGTAGAGAATGTTTTATTTTTTTTATTTAAATCCACTAATTCATAGTGATGAAATAATTTCTATCAATAACACATTTAAAATACTAATACACATTTAAAACACATTTAAAATACTAAATAATAAAAGGAAAAACATGAAATTGGAATCTAGTGGGATTTGAACCCGCGCCTCATAGAAACCGTCTAAGTGTCTGACCAACTAAGTCATGCATTCAAAATCATCAAGCTGCGTCAAAATTCTTATATGATTTATCCAACTTATTACGTTGTTAGCATCTCTGTAGGGAAATTATTACAAATTTTCATTACCCAAAGATTATTGCAAAGAATAACCACTTGGCAAGAATTAATGCTATAGTTATTATAAAAAGTCCAAATTTCAAGTTCCGCTGCGTTCAAATTTTTATATGCTTTCTGTAAGCATTTTTCTATATTTAATATATATTCATACTTTAAAAATAATAAAAACACATTTAAAGTAAATATAAAGCAATTGTATATATTTAACTTAACGTAGCTACTAGATAGCTTAGTTCTCGAGATAGAAAATTGAATGTAAACATATCGTTTGTAGAAACACTGGCAATAGTCTATCGAGTGTTTAAGATAAGAATGAGACGAGAGATGGGATGAAGTCAAAATAGAATAACATCTGTAGCTATCAAGTGCTTTGAATTCATTGTGTAATGTATATAGAATAGCAATATAGACGATTCTATGCAATGAATTTGGATCTAACTGAAGAGAAGGACTTGGGACTTAGGTTTGATACCCACAGGAATGACTAAAGCCTTTTTTTAAGTCTCCGTTCTCTCTGCCAGTGTAGGCAGTATAACGCGTTAAGGTGCTAATTGTGAAGTATTGTATATATATATACATATATATATATATATATATATATATATAATATATATATATATATATATATATATATATATATATATATATATATATATATATATATATATATATATATATATATATATATATATATATATATATATATATATATATATATATATATATATATATATATTATATATATATATATATATATATATATATATATATACATATATATATACATATATATATATATATATATATAAATTAAGTAAATATACAAAGAATATCTGTAAGGCGCAGAGACACAGCGTCTGCTTGTAAACGTTATTTATAATTTATTAAGCTTTATACAGCTTCGCACATAGCAGGGTAGGCAGAGGGAAGCGTAGGTAGAAGGAACCTAGTATTAAGACACTCCGTTCCCCACTCTCCGCCATTCGTGGCATTGCGTGTTGAGTGGCGGAACTCAACGCCGCACTTTGCGTTGTTGCCAGAGCAAAAAAAATGAAAATGCTTCATTCTCCCGGATTGGGAATCGAACTTACATCCGTCACGCTTACAGTCACACGATGTACACTTGCGCCACTCACTAATTTATTAAAAACGTTTTTATTATTAATAATAGTCGAAAACGTCTGCCCATAGTGTTAAGATTATATGAGTATATATCAAATGCCAAATGATAAGTGTGCCAAAATATCCAAAAACTATGATTAATATATATTGATAACATAATACAATATAACAAAACATTTATAAATATAATAGTTTACTAAACGCATAGCGATAGCGTATATTATAGTAGTGTAGCGATTGAGATACATCTTGTATATATTCAAATCCTATCGTGGAGACTATCCATATAATAATATTTAAACGTTTAGTGTTAATTGTCCCTCTCATTGTATTTAGTAGAAAATCACAAAGGGGTTTACGAGAAACATTAATAAAAGAGCATACTGTTTTTTAAATACATAAATCACTTCACTTACTTGTAATTAAATTCCATTTTTGCATATTAATTTTATAGACATGGCACATCAAAATATAATAATTTAACTTTTTTTTTACACATGTACATACAAAAAAGGCAAAATATACTCATATATGCTTGTTAATATTTTTTTTTATTCAAACCAGAAGGAGTCCAAAAGAGCACCGCCTCTTACTATACTGTTTTTATAATATAATAATTTAAATTATGAAAAATAAGAATTTTGTAGAAGAGTGTATCTTATTTAACTATAACACATCGTCTATATAATATAAATATTTAAGTTAGTTTACAAGCTTTATTCATTTAGCAAATATTTTATAATTTGTAGAGTGACATCTAGTGATATCCAAGTGTAATAAGAAAATCTAAATCAAAATATGACTTTTTAAGTCAATCAAATAAACCGCCATCTATATATTGAATGACTTAAATAATTATCTAAAAGCTGTAATAATCTAAATAATAACCTAGAATATTTAAAAATTATGTATAAAAAAAATTTCTCGTTCCATGCTTTATCTTATATAAAGCAGAGCAGATAGAGGGAACCTAGTGTTTAGACACTCCAAAAGAAACAATTGAAATTGAAATTCTCATTATTTGTAAATATTGCAAACACGTTAATGTTTCTTATATTTAATAACAACAACTTAATAACAAAATCTTGACTAATGTTCTAAGAAAATTTAATAATGTCAGCATGTCTGATCTTTCTAAGCCCTATGTATGCGTGCGACCTGAACATTACATAAAACATCTTCTAACAGCGCCTAAGTAATTATTTTAGACAAGTAATTTCTCGGTACATCTACACCAATTACTTTAGGTTTTGTTGTGTACCTATTTAAAGATATATTATACATTTAATATAAAGAAAACCACAATTTTAAGAGTAAAATTCTCTTATTTATTATTTTACCTTACAATATTCGCATGATACTAGAGACTGCGTGTAAATTTACAATATCAAGTGCTGAAATGAATAATTTTCAACGCCAAATTTGGCGTTGAGTTCCGCCACTACACACATTGACGAATTCGTAAGAAAAGTGAAGACCAAATCCCTAAAATCATCCAGAAAAGCCCTTTTTTAAATTCCTTCAAATCCCAGCTAAAAATATCTACTTGAAAATTTAAATACGCTAGATTATCTTCAAGAGTGGTTCTTCATGTTCATCTTATGTTTATATAGCTTATATATTTATCATAATATATCGTATATATTTAAAGTATTCATGTATATGCTTGTATGTATGTATGTATCATATATACATATTTAATATATAATATAGTATTTAATATATAATACATATGAATCGATAATTACATTTATTATGTTAATAACTCATCCATCACCTCACGTTTGCTGCTCTTATAGAGCTATCTTTATCGTCCACCGTTGTGAACTTAACTTTATGTAATATTTTTATTTACCCATGTATGTAGTGCAATAAAGAATATTTAGACCAACTAGCACTAGATTTACTCTAGCTATCCTGCTTTATGCGGGATAAAGCGAGCAGTTAGGCACTAGTGACGAGAACAGTGCACTTCACTATAGCGCTAGCTGTGTTTGTCAACTCGCCGAAGCCTGACCACAGCGTTAACACGTCAACCGCATTTGTAGCTCGACTAAATTACTAGACTAGAATTCTGCAGCTATTGAGAGATTTAAGTTAAACTTGAGTGAAATATCTAGAATTTATTTGTATTACGGGTGGAGAGAAGTTAGAGACTTTTTATTCTTTACTTTTTATATATTATAATTTTTTTTTTAAATATATTATATATATTAGATTAAAACGCATATTTCAATTGCTGCTTTGAAATTTAAATTGTGTTGAATAGTCCATTCATCGAGGAAGGCTTTAGGCTGTATAAGGATAAATGTGAACGCAGCGGTATAGCCTGCGCCCTTTTCAAAACATTTAAGAAAATATTTTCATTATGTTTCTTACTTAGTGTGGAATACACACTTAGGTAAGAGAAATATTTTCAAAAATAATATTATAACAATTAATTACTTAATCAAAATTTAATTTTATTTCTGCAATTGGGAATTGAACCCATTATCATCATGAGACACTTATTATCTGCACCATAGCGGCGCCTTATTTAGGTAACTAGCTCGCAACTTTATCGTCTTTAGTTTTATTATCTTTTTACGACTTTTGAAAAAGTGCTATAAAATTTTAATAGGATTTTTTCTAGATTTTATATCTTGAATTTAAAATTACATTCTTTAACCCGGCTTTGTCTGTGTTTGGTTAATGCCATTCATTTTCAATTCAATCCAGTTGAGGTCCTGTCTACGTCCTGTGGAACAGCTCCTGATTCTTTACGCGGTAAGACTAAGCGCGGCGTTGAGTTCCACAGCTCACATCACATACACTAAATATTTTTTTTCTCTTTGTCTACTTTGCCTACTACGCGTAATAAATCATGCAACTGAAATAAATAGTTTAATTTAAATGATTAAACGTGTGTGTACGCGATGGTTATTTTATTGTTTTTATTTAAAAAATGTGATAACAAAACATTTATAATTTTTATTATTTTTAAAGTTAAAGAAAATATATAAAAATTTGAACGCAGCGGATTTTGAACCCGCGCCTCATGAAAACCGCCCAAGCGCTAACCCCTAAGCCATGCGTTCTTCATCACGCTGCGTCGAAATTGTTATATGATTTTTTCAACTTATTACGTTGTTAGCTATGTTAATTATACATATATGTATGTATATCTTAACACAGGATACTCACAGTAATATATATATATGTTATAGGAAGCATTATATCTAAAGCTATATTAATTGTCGCACTAAGACTGGCCGAATTGAGGTCAACTATAACTATATATATATATATATATATATATATATATATATATATATATATATATATATATATATATATATATATATATATATATATATATATATATATATATATATATGTATATATATATATATATATATATATATATATATATATATATATATATATATATATATATATATATATATATATATATATATATATATATATATATATATATATATATATATATATATATATATATATATATATATATATATATATATATATATATATATATATATATATATATATATATATATATATATATATATATATATATATATATATATATATATATATATATATATATATATATATATATATATATATAACGTGTAGAAGTTTTATTTTTTTTACCACTGGTGGAGTAGATTAAGTAGGAAAGCAGACCCTGGCAATAGGCCGGGATAATGCTAAGAAGAAGAAGATATATATATATATATATGTATATATATATATATATATATATATATATATATATATATATATATATATATATATATATATATATATATATATATATATATATATATATATATATATATATATATATATATATATATATATATATATATATATATATATATATATATATATATATATATATATATATATACGTGTAGAAGTTTCATTTTTTCACTTAATTTTCGCATGTTGTGACGAACAGCAGCCTTTCCGTACACTTTAAATATATTTTACGCTATAATAGTTACCTTCTATTGGTTCTAACAACACCAAATGTAATTGATGAACGAGAACTCGCATCACAATTTACAAAAACCGATTTCACTTTTGTTGTCAAATTTAAATCTTCTGGCGTTTGTACTCTTTTTATATGAAATGAACTACTTTTCTGTGTTACTATAAAGTTGTAATTATTAATTTTTAGGATATTTCCTTTATTTGATCTATAAGTTCTTAGTTTTTGCCAAATTAAATTCATAACTTTAGTTCATCTGGAAGTACACTATAGGTTTTAATTTAGCGGCCAATTTCATGCAAAATGCGGCAAAAGCGAATAAAAAAAGCCCATACCTTTAATTTTTGATATATCAATTTAAGTAAAGACCGATAGATAGACGAACATTTAAACATTACTATATTTATTTTACGAAAGCGAATGCTCGACTCCATTCCAGATGGCAAGCGTAGAATTGGAAGACCCAAACTCAGATGGTTAGATGGAGTAACCAAAGATCTTAAGACCCTTGGTCTAAACAATTAGAAGAGTGTGGCTCAGGCCAAAGAGGGCTGGAACAGAGCAGTTTTGGAGGCTCGGGCCTGTAAAGGGCTATATAGCCAATGATGATGATGATTTTGAAATTTATTTTACTGTAATTTAATAATTTTCGCATTTTGCCTTTTATATTTATATTTCAATCGTAGATCAATAGATAGATCCAATTATATGTTAAATAATAATATATAACAGTAGATTATATATATTATACAGCCATATATATTTTTTTAATTGTGTTCACTTTTTGTTCTCTACTCCAGGGATTGCCGCCTCAAGTCTTCTTCTTCTTGGCATTAGTCCCGGCTTTTGCCAGGGTCTGCCTTCCGACTAAGCCTACTCCACTTTTCACGGTCTTTAACATCCTCAGTGGACAATCTATTGGCTCTCATGTCTTGTGTCACGACATCCAACCATCGCTTCCTTGGGCGTCCGGGTGGTCTAACTCCAGGGACAGACATGTCAAGGCACTTCCTTCCGACATAGTTCTTAGATCGGCGCATAACATGGCCATACCAACTCAGGCGACGCTCTTGACGACGCTCTTGGAGCCTCAAGTAATTAGACAAAAGTATTAATATCAGTTTGAGACCTTCTTTTTTCCTAAAAAAGTACCTTAACACTTATGTAACTACTAATACTGTAACTTATATGGATGGAATGGTCTGAAATAAAGATATATTATTATTATTATTATTAACAGTTAACAGGCAGACAACAAAATGATACTATAAGAAAAAAAATCACTTGTCTAGAATATGTATTTACAACAATGTACTTGTATACCTCGAAGTAATACTCAACTATACGACGGCATTATACAAGTTTCATCACATATATATTTTTAAATATTATTTTACATTTATATTGCAAATGTAAAAGAATCCGTCCATTAAGCATTAACTCATTGGTAACGTCTCGCTTTCAAAATTTAATATAAATTTATTCATGAAACGAATAAAACGAGAAGTTTTTACTCGTAAATGAAGGTGCATTGTATGAAATATAGTCAAATACAAAATTGCTGTTTTTTTTTAAAGTGTTCATTTATTTAAAAAGTGTAAAATAATATATATATATATATATATATATATATATATATATATATATATATATATATATATATATATATATATATATATATATATATATATATATATATATATATATATATATATATATATATATATATATATATATATATATATATATATATATATATATATATATATATATATATATATATATATATATAATAAAGTTGCAAAATATGTAAAGAAATATTTTAACCTTTTTTTTTAATAAAAATCAGCTTTATGTTTTTTCCCCACGTGGGAAGCAGGCAGATGAGACCTGGTGTTGAGACACTCCGTTCCCCACTTTGCGGAGTTCAACGCCGCTCTTTGTCTGCCAGCACCTAATCTAATTCGAATATAGCAACGTAATAAGTTGTATAAAGCATATAATTCGACGCAGCGTGAGGTAGAACATGGCTTAGTGGTCAGAGCGCTTGGACGGTGTCCATGAAGCGCGTGTTCAAATTCCGCTGCGTTCAAATTTGTATATGTTTTTTTTAAGTATTTTTTTAATTTAACTGACTGACGTTACGGTACTTCTAGCTACAATTGTAGTAATACTACTGGAAAAATACCGTGTTATCTAATAAACTAGTACACGTCGTGAATACATGAATACTGCAGCAATATCTTCAACAAAACAAATCCCTTAACCTCGTTTCAGATTTTGGCAAGAATTGTCTTTGTACTATACGTGGTGTAAATTTACTTAAATGTACAGGTTGGCGGTCCAATGAGACAGCATCAGACTGCAAAATATTATTGTACATTCGATTACCTTAGATTCTCTATAGATTACCTTTATTCCACTTATTTACTAATACAAAACACGGAGTTGAGTTCCGCCACTCAACATACAATAACACTAGAACTCTTTATTCTGAAACAACTAAGCTATTACCTGATTTTTGTTTAGCCGATCTATTATAACTGTTTTTTTTACTTTTTATCCTGTATAAGGTAAGTATAGACAAATATACACGTATATTCTTATATCTAGTTGCTTTACAGTCCCTATGTGTTATCAAATTGTTTTAGATTTCCATACATAGTGAGTTTAGTGACGGAACTCGACGCAGCGATTTATCTAATCAGAGCAGGGAGAAGAAAATGTAGCCCATAGCAGGGTAAGTATAGGGAATTAATGTTAATAGGTTTCCTCATAACATGAGCATTGTTGAGGCACTGTGTTTGATGTAAACGCTATATATAGTTGTTTCTAACCAGATAAATGATTTATTTTCGAAATAATAATGAGGGAAAGCGCGGCGTTGAGTACCGCCACTATACATGCAATTTATCAATGATTGGGCGGAATGTGGGGAACAGAGGGGGGATTGTTGTTTAGCAATATTTATTCGGTGCCATGATTGTTGTTGGAACCTTGTTAATATTCAAAATAGTTTTATTTTGCCGATATGGTAAGATATATCGTAACCTTGAGCTCTATATCATATTAACTGGAAAAAGTAAAGGACAGTGTTATAACACCGGTTGAAAGTAAACTACCTTCAACCTTTTAAAATACATCCAAAATGTATTGAAAATCAATGAATTCAATACTATACTATGCAAAGCACGCCTTTGAGTTCCGAAACAGTCATTTTCTCGAAATTAGGAGGATAGTGTAAAACGGAGTGGACCTATCCGTCTATCCGGCTATGCGGGATTAAACTTAAAATTAAAATTATATATTCTGATTTAATTTTATTACCATCCTTTCACCTACCTAGTGTTGTTAGTCATTATCCTTAAAAGCTTATCCCAGAATGAATCCCGGCGGGGCTGTCCACGTGGGATTCGTTATTAAACCTCTTATTGTATGTAGCTTTGGCTTTGCCAAACAAGTCCGGGATCACTTGTTATTACTGACCGGAAAATGAGGGTGTACTATAGCATAATTTACTTGAGTGAAGCTTAAAAGATAGTGGAATAATAAAACGAACTAAGCTTTCTATTATTATTTAAATATATACATTGTGGCACAGTACTATAAATATGACTGCTTATTTTGGTGGCACTGGGTTCGATTTCCAGTCGGGGGATGACTTATTTCTTTTTACTTCTCATTCTGATTAAAAAAATGTGATATCGAGTACTGCTACCCAACAATTCTGCTGAAGAATGGAGAACGAAGTGTCCATACAATAGGTTCTACCTGCCTATACTACTGTATATTCTGCTACCTTGCGTAATGGTAAAAAATATATCTCTATGTGAGAAAAACATTATAAGTAATAAAAAGTTTTAAACGGATTGATTCAGTGTGAAAAATCAATTTGATTAATCAAGAATGGAATATTTATCTATCTATCTATCAAGAATGGAATATTAAGTAATATAAAGTATACGTATAACGTTATGTAAAGTATATACATGAGTAGACATTGGATTGTACCTATGCATTTGCATGTCTGCATATGCAAATGCATATAACTGTATTTTTATAGCGTTATTGCATATTTTCGTACACTTTCGTTGATAATGCATATTTTACGCACATGTAACCTTCATCGAAAAAAATAACAAATCGATCAACTGTAACAACGAGTACTGCTTTTCATTTAGCTGCAAAACTGAAACCTACGAGAGATCGACAACAACTACTGCCTCATAATTCGTCTTCTAATTCAGATGAGAGTTTTAAGAAAAAACAAAAAAATTGCACACAACAAAGATTTATGTGTGTTATTCATTGGTAGCAATATTCGGTTCCATCAGTTAAATATCGAAATATGCCGAAAATTCCTTTAAAAAATATTGCACTAATCAGATAATTCCGATAGAATCCACAATTAGAAAAAAACTACTTGTCATCTATCTACAAGGAAGTTGTTAGTGAAATACGCGCCAATCTCTTAGAATTTAGAACGCATAAAAAAAATAGTTTTTTGATAGATAAGACGCCATAGTAATCAAGTCAGTTATATTTTATAATAATAATAACAAAATACAGCTACTATTAATATAACTATACAAATATATATAATGTATTAATGTAATGGGAAAATAAACTTAATTGTAATAACAATTTTTTTTTATTGTGCATATTCTGTGCATATTTTGCCCTTTTTTAGTGCATATTTGCCTGCATATTTTGGAATTTTAATAGTGCATATAATTCGATGTCTATACATAAGTATAAGAAAGCACCAAATTTTATATTCATCATCTGTTACTTTGTGAGTCACTCACTTTTTTTTGTAATCAATTGAAATATTTTATTATTTAACCAGACGGAAAACGTGCATATACCTTTTTATAGATACCTGTTAAAATAAGTATTTATGAATATAAAAGAGAGAGAGAGAGAAAAGAGAAAAAGTATTTTTAAACACCTACATTATATAATATGATGACGTTTGATTGACATATATTTTACTGAAACGCAATATGGACTCTATTATCTATGGATAATTATTATTTAGGAATTAACAATACTTGGTTAATCTATGAAATCCTATGATCAATATATTAAGCGCTGATCAGATTAATACAACACTATATCACTTAGTCCAGTCTATACTAGCTTAATGTCGCCATTAATAGCAACCCAGGCATATTTGAATTATATGTCTAATATAGTACAGATCGATGTATTATAACAGTGATTGATTTGTAAATTAAAGAGCACAGATTTTTTTTTAATATAATATATATAAAAACTTTTCCGTTAGTGAAGGTAAAATGAAGCAACGTAGAAATCTGAAAAGTCGAAAGTCGTATATATATATATATATATATATATATATATATATATATATATATATATATATATATATATATATATATATATATATATATATATATATATATTAAAGATATTGAAAATTTCGTACTGAATTCCCGAATAAGGGTTAAGAATTATTTTGCCAGCTACGTCATATATATGAGATATATTCGCAAATTAGTATACACCTAGGTAAAGTCTAAGCTTAAAGTGAATGTATGAATTAGCAAAACTGTAAAGTTATCACAATTCAAATGAATTATACATACATGGAGTTCTGCAATGCATCATGCTCATTGCATATCTTACTATGGATATGATGAAGTTAACGCTATTATGGCTCAGTTGGAAATCGATAATCGTGGGTTCGATCATCACACATACTAGTGTTTAATATTGAAAAGTAAAGCCACCTTCGTCACTTAAAACAGAATTTTTAAATTTAAAGTATTTTTTTTTAAATTAACAAATTTGAAAGTGTATTTGCCAAACATTCAGTATATGGTAATTTTAAATTTAAGCCATATTTCGCATAAACCAGGATAGAGAGGGAGGTCTTTACGTTAAAATTTTTCCACATTCCGCCTGATTTAGAGACATGGAGTGTTGAGAGCGGTAACTCACGCTTTATTTTACTACAACGGGGAAATTAAACTTATTCATACCCTCGAATGGGCATCGAACCCACGACCATCTAGTTCACTTCACTCAAGTATTCCTGAACACCAATAAAAAATAAATAAAATGTATGTTTATTTTACTTTACATTTAATTCATCCGTTGATCGTCAACATATCCCACATACATAGCGGTACCCACATACATAGTATTTTGTCGGGAATTGAACCTGCATTAATCCAATCGGCCTTTTGTTTTGTCTCAGCTTTATTTATGCTACGGTAGCATTCGACTTCGTTGACTGAAACAGGGACGAATTGAGAATATTCTGATTTCGTTTTTTTTATCAAAGTGTTCTGATAAGTTACTTAGTAGCTCGTAAGGTGGAGAATTTTTTTATATACTAATTATCCTGTGCCTACCGAGGAAAAGATTTTTTTTTTACTAAGTGTAGGTAGGTATAGCGTAAAATATAATGTATATAATACTTAAGTGTGTAGTGAACTGGAAATATGTTACACTGTTATTGTCATACTTCTAAGTCTAAAAACGAGACAATTTCCTAGAAACTTTACACCTCCATTTTACTCCCTTAGGGGTTGAATTTCTAAAAATCCTTTCTTAGTCACTTGCATTATGAAAGGAATCCTGGTGCCAATATATATATATATATATATATATATATATATATATATATATATATATATATATATATATATATATATATATATATATATATATATATATATATATATATATATATATATATATATAAATTAATAAGTAAATAAATAATTCCAAATAAAATTACTCAATCCTTTATTAGCAACTGCAACTTATATGTGAAAGAATGAACAAATAAATCCGTTCAAATTTATATCGTATTTTTTGTTCAAGTTGTGGCAAGAACGAAAATTTATTTTTGCCGGACCAAAAAAGGAATGCTTCGGAATTTGCGAACATGAAGCGCTCTCCAAATGCGGTCCTGTGTGTATTCAATTTATAAATTGTCATTCTAAGTTATTTGTGCCTTATTTACAGTGAAGTGCTTATTTCAAATTTAGTTTATTTTTTGAAAAAGCTTTTTTCTAGTCCTCTTTTATTTTCGTATGGTTTTGACAATTTGTGTATTTGTTTTGGCGGAATGAGCACAGGAACTGTTGTGATGTCTCGAATTTTATTATGGATAGTTTGGGTATATAAAATGGACTTCTAAGAAAATTTCAACATATTTTGTCGTGTTCTTGTTCAGTCCAACCTGAGAGGGATGGACCAAATTATACGACATGACAAGAAAATGGGATACTTGTTATTTTTTTTCTAAATTCGAGATTTTTAGCTTAAATATTATTAGAAAACGACCGAAGAGTGATGTAGAGATAGGTCCTGACACAAGGTTCACTCGATCCTCAGATACTATCCTGCCAAAAGAAATGCACATAAGTAAGAATTTAGTTAAAGTTCAATAAGATTTATTTAGTATAATAATTGTATAGACTTGGTCTACTACAAGAAAGTATCTAATTTAGAATTCACATCCATTGCGAACGACAGTAATAGTAATAGCATTATAGTAATTTTGAAATTTTCCTTTTATTTAGCTCCACACGTTACCTGCTCGATTACGAGACGCTGAATGTTGAGTGGCGGAACTCGCCGCACTTTTTATTACCAAAGCGGGGAATCTAACCTATCTACCTACTTAAAGTAATATTCAAATAATAATTAAATGAATATCGAAAACGAACCGCCTATAACTGGATAACTTATCAATATCGGGAAGGCCGAGATCAATCAATTAATTACAATTTCCAAGAGTTTGATGAGGTTTACTCATCAGAGGGTTCTCTCTAACTTTGTATAGCCAATAAACTTTAACTGTTAATTTATAAATAGATATACTAATTAATTATTATTATTATTATTTATTCGGTTTCACATATTATTCTGCATTTTGTAGGGTGAAATCTAAATCTAGAGAATTCAAGTCTCTTAATGTTGAGTGGCGGAACTCAACGCCGTGCCTTGTGTTATATTCTGCTTACAGTCAAACAGTCAAACGGCGCCAGTATGGCCTACCGATTTGACCACATAACTTGTTATTATATTTTGAAATATTTCATATATTATTATTAATTTTAATATTAAGCTTTCATTTATACTGACTATTTTTACTCAATTACTTAATTATTATTATTTAATCCTAGAATATAATTAAGGACTTATCCAGGTGAGTAAATGCAAGCGAGTTCAGATTCTGGTTTAAAAGAAAAGCGCAAGCTTATAATAATAAATGTATTAAATATTAAACTTTTACAATTAAAAAAAAATAAGCAAATACATATATATATATATATATATATATATATATATATATATATATATATATATATATATATATATATATATATATATATATATATATATATATATATATATATATATATATATATATATATATATATATATATATATATATATATATATATATATATATATATATATATATATATATATATTTATATTTATATATATATATATATATATATATATATATATATATATATATATATATATATATATATATATATATATACCCAAATTCCGCCTAATTTATGAGAAATTCTGCGGTGGTGGTGAAATAGTGGTGAAATCACCCTATCCTGCCAAAAATAATAGTTTTAATCCTACCAGAACTGGTAAATAAACATATTTAATTCGATCAAATTGGATTTGAGCTTAAAACTATAACGTTACATTCGAATGTAGCGCAGTAGCGCTGCACTAAAACAAATCAACTAACAAAAAATCTAAAAGATTATTGAAGAGAATACCTAGTTTAAGCAGATATGAATAATATAATGTTTTTTTTTTAAGTAGATGAAAATAAGGTAATATATGTAATCTATATCAGAGCTTCATTCTAAAAGTAATCTGTACTAAGCCCAAGTAAAATGTCATAAGAGTGACAACACTGTCATATCTGATCAAACACTATTACATTATATTAGATGACAGGGCTGTCGTGGCGCAGCGGGACAGCATCCACGACGGTGGTGGGTTTGATTCCCACTCTAGGAGAATTAATTATTTTCATTTTTCTCGTTCTGGTAATAAGATGAACCACGGCGTTGAGTTCAGTCACTCAACAAGCAATAATAAGGGTAACGGAGTGTCTTGTCGCTAAGTTACCTCTACCTACCCTGTTTTTTGAGAGATAAAGCTTTAAGCTATAAAATAAAATATAAACAGATAAAAGAAATAGGTATCTTATTAATTATCTTATCTTATCTTATCATCATTTAACTCAGGATTTGAACCCAGATCGTGCATTATTAATAGTAATTCAATTTAAATATACAAAAACAATATTGTGCCATATTTTAATATCAGATAGTGAAATAGAAAGGCAATAAAACGTAACCACTTTGATATTTTTATGTAAAACGACCGTTAATAGACTATACGTGACTTTGTTATCAATTTAAAAGCATACGCTGGTCTATAGATTCATAGTATTTACTTATTGAACCTTTATCAATTTAATTTATTGTTATTATATTTATTTTTGAGACCGTTGCCGCAATAGTCGATCTATAAACAAGACGATTGTAGGTTCGATTCCCACTCGGGGAAATAATTTTACTTGGGGAACGGAGAGTCTTAACACTAGCTTCCCTCTGTCTACCCCGCTAGATGCAGAAGAAGTGACAAAAAAGGGTATTTTTGATGAAAGTATTAATAAATGAAGCCATTCCTGGATCTTTCTGTTTGAGATTGAACCAATCTATTCTTATTTTCCTTCTCTTTTAAGACGAAATCCAGCTTTCAGCTGCTAAACTCAGCTCACAATGTCTCGATATCGAACCTGCAGAGGCCGGAATTTCAACACTGAATACTCTCTATCTTGCTATATGCCAGATGAAACGTGACAGATCCTCCTTTTGAAAATGGATAAAGGTATAAATTAAAAAGAAATTCTAAGCACTATTGCTGTATATTTAACGCTTTTCATAACTTTGCTCAATTATATAGAATAAGAAAACATATAAGAATATAAAATGGGATATTACCTATCTGTGTAATATTATATATGTAATTGATGGGGTTATACCACCATGTTTCGCTATAACTGGGGCAATTTTCATAAGAATATAAAATTACGCATTGGTCATAAAATTACCTGCCATGATGATGAAAAGAAGGGCGTGGAAAGTACGTTTGGTGTGGTCTCTATGTAACGATCGTTTTACTGATATTATATTTTATACTGAACCAAAGATAAAACAATATGGGAAATTGCGTACCAAATGAAAGGTATTGGAATTCGTGGTTTAAATTAATCATTGGTAAACCGAAATAGCTTTTATGTTATCATATATAATATAATAAGCTTATATTTTATTATACACATTTTAAATGAACATTACGTTAGCAAAGATAGTGACTAATCACTACCTTAGTGATTAGTCACTATCTTTTTCACTTTCACGTTGTTCATTTAAGCATCACTGCGTTATTTTCATTATATATCAATGTTTGTATATTAATGTTTGTATACTCGTATGAGTGGAAATGTAAACTAAGTGAAAGGTAGAAAACATAGTGTTTCAACACTAGGTTCAATCTTCTATGCTAATGTAATGATTTTATATTAATAATTTGAGATGAGGCACAATTTTATTTAAAAATATTTTTTGTAAAATAGTTTATGAAATGACCACCAGGTGTCACTGCTAGAATTACGCATTCGCACGACGATTATTCTAGACTCTCTTCTTGACTTAAGCCCGAAATGAGGGATGTTACATCCCGGAACAAAACCCCCACATGACTATTATAAGAGATAAGTTAACATTTAAGAACCATAGAGCTGACTAATTGAGGAAAGAAATAAAGGTAACTATTTAGAGGAGTTTGAATTCATTACACTAATTAAAAAAATACGAAACTTAATGATAAACGCGATATATATATATATATATATATATATATATATATATATATATATATATATTATATATATATATATATATATATATATATATATATATATATATATATATATATATATATATATATATATATATATATATATATATATATATATATATATATATATATATGTATATATATATATATATATATATATATATATATATATATATATATATATATATATATATATATAATAACTAAATCGATCGCTGTCTGTACATGGAAGATATATGAAAAAAGCAATGAATATTTACAATAATGTAGACGTATATGAATATTTACAATAATGTAAAGTATTAAAATTATCATATTATCAATCAATCGTGATTCGTGTAGAAGGGGACGGGTCGCTCGCTACTTTTAATAATAACTTTATTCACACTAAAAACAAATTAAACATCTGTGGTATGTAGTTCAGTCTCATTAAGTCCCTAAAAATGCTCGTGACGAGTTTCAGATTGTTCCCTAGTCTGGTTCGAACGTGAAACAAACTTTTTAATTGGTAAATTTTCTGAGGCGTTGTTTCATTCAGTAGATTGTAGAGAAGTGTCGGCTTTATTAATTGTTATATATAGGTCTTTTGTAATCGTTTTTAAGCTGAAATTGTATAATGTATGTGTGTGCGTTATTTTTCATGATAACTTTACGTACGTTGAAGATTATCTTTATAAGGAAAATTGTACTGGATTGTTAGTGTTAGGGCTTGTATAAGACGGTTGTATTACTAAAAGCGACCTGAAGCTAGTTGTATAAGTACGAAATAATTATTTTAATTTTTAGACAAGATCAACATTTAGCAGGTATATATATATATATATATATATATATATATATATATATATATATATATATATATATATATATATATATATATATATATATATATATATATATATATATATATATATATATATATATATATATATATATATATATATATAACTAAAACTAAAATGTCACTCTTGTATCTTATATCTGTGCAATGGCCATAAAACTGTGCTATCTATCTGTTATTATGTTTTATATTATATGTATAAAAAAGTCCACTACAAATGTATTTCTGTGAAAAATTTATATTATACTATTGTTATTATAATATTTATTTAAATATTTTTGTTTCATTTAATTATAATTTATACCACAAGACATAAATTGCATCGATGTACGAGTATTATCGAGTTCTAGAATAATTTTCGCCGACAATTTCTAAGCCTGAATTTCACTAATTGGGCAAATTCAACGAAGCAATGATGTGTGAAGACTGAGGCCGAGATTCTCATTATTAATATTGCAGTAACTTGAATGATCTATAGCTTATCATATTCATATTGACCTTTGGTCAGCTACTCCAAGGTAAGCCATCGTGGGGAAAGCTGCAAATTTGATATTTAAAAATCGAATAAAAAAATTATATATATATATATATATATAAAAATAAATAAAAATAATTATTATATATTATATCTAATATTTATATATTATATATATTTAACTTGACGCTGTATCCCACACATAGCAGAGTAGGCAGATGGAACTGTAGGTTGAAGGAACCTAGTGTTAAGACATTTTCCGCCATTCGAGGCATTGCGAGTTGAGTTGATTATATATAAAAATTTGAAAATTTTTTAAATTAAATAACCTATATTCTACATAATAGTATATCTTAATACCATAATAGTCCATCGAGAAACGCATTAGGCGGATTCATTGGTACTGAAACGTTTCGGTATCTACTACTAGTTTAGGCACTAGTGACTAAGCTTAATAGCTATTAGGAATGTTAAGCTTGCTGTGAACGGAGTGCAAGTGATTTGTTGACGTCACAGTGTGTTTGTTGTTTGTTTCAGCGTCGTAGGGTCGTAGGTTCAAGTTTTTCTGTGAAATGAAAAGTGATTGAAAGTTATTGTACATATATCACATTAGATAATTTTCATACATTTTTTTTATATGAAATAAAAATTACATTGACCAATTTGTAATGAACCTATAAAAATTGTTTAAAATTGTTAAATATAAAATTATAATTATTATTTAAACTTAAAATTACCTATCAACCATTAAATTACACCCTTAAAGCCGAGAAACCCTTAACAAAGAGTATTACATACCTCTTAAAGAGTATTACATACATACATACACACACACACACACACACATATATATATATATATATATATATATATATATATATATATATATATATATATATATATATATATATATATATATATATATATATATATATATGTATATATATATATATATATATATATATATATATATATATATATATATATATATATATATATATATATATATATATATATGTATATATATATATATATATATATATATATATATATATATATATATATATATATATATATATATATATATATATATATATATATATATATATATATATATATCTAAATGTATATTCATTATACAATAATTTCAGCCACAAACGTTCGCAAAGCTCAAACATCGGTTGGTTAGTTCGAATCATCTTTAATAGTTATTAAGCACGGTATGCTCCGTGCACAATGCTACTGCGTATAGAATTGTACTATATTATATATTATAGCAGATGAATGATTTACATCTACAGTAACACATTGCTAAAACGTCTGATGTTTATAGACGTATATCGATATAACGTGATGTTTATAGATTCGAACCCCCATTCGGGGTATGGATTTATGTCATTTTTCCGTTTTAGCAAGGCAAAGTGCTCGTTGCTATTATATATCAGAGACATGTACAACGACTCTGTTTCTATAGTCAGGACCGCTGTTGGCGATTACAGTAGGGGTTCACCAAGGCTCGGCTCTTAGTCCACTTTTGTTCAATCTAGTGCTAGATACTGTCACGGCTCACATCCAGAACCAGACTCCATGACTGATGTTGTATGCCGATGACATAGTACTCATTGACGAGAGCCGACTGATGCTGGAGTGTAAAGTGTACGCTTGGAAGGGTGCGCTGGAGAACGATGGTCTTAACCTAAATGTGTCAAAGACCGAGTACATGGCTTGCGGGAGCCCGGACTCGAGCACCATCCACATCGGACCTGAGCCAGTCGTTAAATCGGAGAAGTTCAGGTACCATCAGGATCCATTGTGCACGAGTCCGGAGGCATCGACTACGATGTCCATGCCCGGGTTAGCGCTGCTTGGGCCAAATGGCGGTAGGTCACTGGTGTGGTCTGCGATCGCAGAATACCGCCCAAACTCAAGGGGCTAATTTACAAGAGCATGACCCGACCAGTTCTTTTATACGGCAGCGAATATTGGCCAGCACTATCTCGGCATACATATAGACATAACAATAAAGAAGACATAAAAATAAAGCTTAATTAATGCACGATTTCAGAGTCAACAAGATGCCAGATCCCGAAATTCAGAGAACGGAGGAACGTGTCACTAACTTCTTTGTTAATTTCTTTTTATACTGTTCTTCTTTTTCTCTAAGTTTTCAAAATACACCATTTACTTTTTATCATATACTCAATCTTCTTTATCTATTATTGCAATAAAACAAAAATACCGTATGTCTTTACATTAAATATTTAAAAAAAAAACATAATAGAATAAGAATCTCTAACTTTATTACAAATTATAAAAGCATAACTTTATAAAACAAAATTATTATTTCATCAAATAAATAAATTAAAAATTATTAGAATTAGATTTTGAGCCTTATTCCTATCATAACAAGAATGTTTCATATTATCAATATGAAAATAAGGGCCGCGTTGCGTTGAATTGTACAGAATATATTTAAACATTGTTGTTTTTATAAGGAAAGTTTTATAATTTATGTATTTCCGTGCCATTTTGTTTGTTATTCAATTATGCTTTTGAAATTTTGATATAAAAAGGAGCTTCACGCTTTTTCCCTCCTAGCAGGGTGGAAAGAGGGAATCAAGTCACTCCGTTTTTCTCTGGCAAATAAAGCAGGTGAATTTACCGAACACGCCCAAATGAGATAAAAGCGGTTTTTATTAAAAAATGTCGATTGGACCCAGTATAAAAATACTACAACAATTTGATTTTTTTTCACACCAAGATAAATCTCCTTCAGAGAGTCCAAATTCCTTAGAATGGCATCCGTTCGTTCGTTCTAAGTAGCGTAACTTAACGGCTCGCTTCGATTGAAACCCACTACCATCGCGTGTATCGCCAAGCTTGGTCTAATTGTACACAAGTCAATATAAATATTAATCTCGGCTTCAGTTCATACTTCATTGCTTCGTTGAATTTGCCCAATTAGCGAAATTCAAGTATAGAAATTGACGGCTAAATTCATAATATTTGGAACACAGCGTCAATCTTAAGCTTAAATATCTACAAGAGGTAAATAACCTCTCGTAGTTATTTAAATAAATATTCTCGTGTCATTAAGTAATCATAATTATTTTGTGTATATATATATATATATATATATATATATATATATATATATATATATATATATATATATATATATATATATATATATATATATATATATATATATATATATATATATATATATATATATATATATATATATATATATATATATATATATATATATATATATATATATATATATATATATATTTGTATATTTTAAATTATTCATTATATATTTAATATGTAAATATACTTTTGCTCTTATATTTTTGTTTTAATTTTTTTTACTTGTTGCACTGCCTCTTCCCGCTGTTTGTTTGATAGTTATTCACTTCCACTGGTTGGCTGAAAGAGATTTCTTTGAGAAATAAACCCACTATTATCAACTAAATCCTATTTTAATATTCCCTGCTTGTAATTTTTATGTGCAATAAAGAATATATAATCCAATATCTATACCTTTTTTCAGCTTCTGTATTACGCTATAACCCGAAGATAGCAGGATAGGCAAAGATGACCTATTGTCAAGAAACTGCATTGCAATTTAAGACATTGCGCGATTAGTGGCGAAACTTACCAGACCGTCTTATTAGAGCGAGGAAATTAAAAAGAGTTATTTACCTAAGTGAGAAAAGAACCCACGACCAAGTTACCATATTTAATACTATATAATTAATAGGTAGTTAATTAATTAAAGTTTGAATGAAACGTAACAAGACTTATTTTTATATTCTTGTTCTCAATAGAACATTTTGCTGCTCATTTTTAATCACTTAGTCTGAAAACCTAAATATAATCATCACATCCATGGGAATCAACTTGTAAAAAAAAAGTACAAATATTATTATGAGTTAATTTGTAGCCAATACAAATTAACTTAATAAAGAATACGAGTTTGGCCAAAGGCTTCATTGTTAAAGATCAAAAAAGAATTAATTATACAAGATAAAGTAAATAAACATAAAAAAGTAATAAAAATCGAACCAAAAAAATCGAATACTATTGTTATATAGATGTCTTTCAAAAAACCGTTTAAAAGATAATAAGTTGCAATAAAAGTAGCAATTTCGCAAAAATGAGAAATTCAAAGGAAAATAAAATGGAATACAAACAGCATCATAATGAATTGTCAGTATTCTTGTGGTATATATTTTTAATTAAAAGGATGTGACTAGGCTAATTATGCTTGGTTCTATCTAGAAAAAAATTATTACCAGGTCGAATCGATGTGGTACCGCATGCAATCAAAGTACGTGCAAATCGATACGTTTTAATGATAAAACGTATTCTGCTAGATTTGCACGGTAATATTTTACGGAAAAAATCACTTTTCCACTGTCAATCACACACCTGCACTGCATGCAGGCGGTGTCCTGCTAAGAGGAGCCCCCAAAATCTTAACAGTTTCTCTTTTTAGTATAAAATTTATAATTGTACTAGGTATCTTGCAAGCTATCTTACTAGCTATCTAGCTATCTATCATTAATTTCCAATACATTGATAATATTAATATTCTTAAGCAGTGTAATAGACATAAACTATCACTTATGTATGTATGTATATATAAGTTAGTACAGATATACACTGTGGCGCAATGCGACAGCGTCTTCAGCTGACTTTAAACGAAATGGTTGTTGTCAGAGCTGATGAAAAATCAGCGGTGTTAAGTAACGCCACTTAACAGATAATGTCTCGCATTCATATCTAGTTGTTTTTTTTTTTGTTTTTAGCTTCACTCTGTATCCCGCATATAGCAGTGTAGGTAAAGGGAACCTAGTATTAAGACACTCCGTCCTCCGCTTTCCCCCTTTAGAGACATTGCATGTGGTGTATGTCTTGGTACTAGATCGAAGAAAATGAAAATAATTGAGTCTCCCCAAGTCGAAGTCAAACCCACAAACCTCCGCGTTTACAAGCAGACGCTGTGCCTCTGTGCCACGACGGTCCTCATATCTAAATTATCTGTGCGTAAAAATAAAAAAAACACAGTAAACAGTGAAAATAATTTCAGACACGGTACCTAATTTATATGTAATCGTGTAAGTCTAGATATTTTATTAACTTAAATAAACAGGTGTTGTGCATCTTCTATCATAGGTTTCCTTACCTAACACAAGCTTTATTTGGCTAAAAGAAGATCTCTATCCCATATTGTCAAATTTGCTTTGGTTTTACAATATTTAAGCTTTAAAGTAGTAATTAAGGACAGCAACGACACGACGGTTGTGGGTTCAATGCCCGCTCGGGTAAATTAGATTATTTCAGTTTCTCGGTCTGGTCACAAGACGAAGCAAGGCGTATAGATCCGCCACTTAACAAAATTGGGCGAGAAGTAGCTAACAGTGTCTTAATACTAGGTTCCCTGTGAAATATTTTTTTACATTACAAACTAATATCAACGCAAAATTTGATCTGCGTCTATAAAAGTATACCATGGTAATATAAAAAAAACGGTCAAATGCGATTAATATATTACTCGCGGACCGAAGGTTCCGTACATATTTCATAATTGTAGTTATTACGCTGACGATTTTTTAAATTTTTTATTTTTAGTATTTTTTTATTAAAGCGGCAACGAAAATACATAATTAGTGAAATTTTCAGTTTTCTGGCTATCACGGCTTACGAGAAACAGACAGACAGACAGATAGCGGAGGCTTAGTAGTAGGGTCTCGTTTTTACCTTTTAGGTACGTAACCCTAATAACAATGTATACAGTTTATTAAAATAACACTGAAACCTAAAAACTAATTACAGAGTTTAAATTATAAAAAGCCATAAACTACAGTTTAGTAATTCAAACCTCATCCCAATCTGGCCACTTTACTTTGCCGTATTTAAAATGTTGACTATTTGGCTTCTAAGTCCTTGAAATATTTTTTTTTATTTTCACAAAGCTGCGAAGGGTGCAGCTTTATGCAGAAAAAACTTAGTGTCAAAACATATCGTTCCTAATTTTCGTGAAACGTCAACTTTTCTTCACTGGATATCGAACCCGCAACTATCGCGTTTATATTTAGACGTTATGTCAATGCGCCATGATGGTCAAATCAAAGCATTTTATTAGTTATTATTAAAATATTAAAATATTAATACTGTCAATCGTATGTAATTGCTGTCGGCTATCGGTACTGTTACCCTTTTTGTTTATACTTTAGTAAGGAACAACCTTAGATAGAGGTAAAAATATATATATATATATATATATATATATATATATATATATATATATATATATATATATATATATATATATATATATATATATATATATATATATATATATTATATATATATATATATATATATATATATATATATATATATATATATATATATATATATATATATATATATATATATATATATATATATATATATATATATAATATATATATATATATATATATATATATATATATAATTTTGTGTAAGTGAGTTTTATGACTTATAGCAGTATAGAATTAAGAATATCGTGTGATGCTATAATATATGCACCGTCCAGTCGTCACAGCAATCACTGACAGACGGTTGACGGATGTCAGATGATGGACGAGGCATTTGTAATTTTTATAGTAATTTTTATAGAATATTATGAATCGGAAGCATTGCCATAAGCACCTTAAGAGATGTTGGTTTTCTTCGTTCGTCATACTTCACAGGGTTCACAATAAGTGAAATGAGCTGGAGATAGAGACAGGCAGCCCTTTAGTTATGTATAATCGTTGCCTTTAACGTATTTGAAACCACTTATTCTTAAATACAGCAAGAAATAGCACCTGTATCACAACAGCATAAAAATGACAAAAAGTCAAATCTATAAGTAATAAGTATTTAATAATAGATTTCAATTTAGTCTTTGAATACATCGAAAACGTGTAAAAATAATGTTTCGCTATAAATTAAAACAAAGTTAACTATAAAGAAAAAATCTAGTTTTGACAACCATACAAGAGGCTACGTAAAAGGAAGATATCAACTATAACGTATAATATGCAACGTCAGAAACAGATACCAAATACAATATTCCTTAAATTAATAAAATATTTCTTGATAAATCTAGTAAAATTAAACCCATAACTATCCCATGTACACGACGTTCCACCTCTAATCTAACATATAACACTATACGTGAAATTATGTTCATCGACGCATTAGTTTATGTTAAACGAGCCTTTATTGCTGAGCGTTGAAAGCACTTAGAGCCAGAGCAACTAACGATAAAAGGAAATTTACTATCATAATGTACTCATTATATTGCGTACACCTCATGATGTACTTTGAAAATTAATGTCGTTGATTTTTATCGGAACATATATATATATATATATATATATATATATATATATATATATATATATATATATATATATATATATATATATATATATATATATATATATATATATATATATATATATATATATATTATATATATATCTATATATATATATATATATATAATATATATATATATATATATATATATATATATATATATATATATATATATATTATATATATATATATATATATATATATATATATATATATATATATATATATATATATATATATATATATATATATATATATATATATATATATATATATATATATAGATATATATATATATATATATATATACTCGTATTTACTCTAATATAATATATATCTTTTTTTTAAATAGTAGTAGCCTAAGTGTCGTCAATATTAGCCTAGCCGTTTCAGAGATTAGCCGGAAACAAACAGACAGACACACAGAAACATGGCGTGCTCCAACTTATCAGTTTATATCATAGATTTAAAATATTTTTTTAATAAATAATAAATTTATTTCAGTAAAAATATGTGATACAGATACACTCTAGATGTATTTATGATTTGATATATTTACAAATCTAGAGGAGAGCGATGGCAGCCATACTAGTGTAAACTGTGTCACCGCTGCCAGCGTCTTTGCCCCTTAACAAATAATACTGATACTTTTATACATTACAGTGATTCAGTGAAAATTAGGATAAAATAAAAACATTTTGCTCTGCGAATAAATTAAACTACAATTAAAACATTTAAAACGCCTACCAATGCAAACATTAATGAGTGTGTATGTGTCTTAGAGAGTGCGCGTCTTGTATGTATGTGTGTGTGTGTGAGTGCGTGTGCGTTTGAGTGTGTTCAGTAGACAATACTCTCTGTTTCAATGTAGGACAACTTTTGAATCCAATCTTTGATAATTTTTTTACACTTAAATGATGTCAGTGGATAAATATTGATTTTTTTATTAACTACAGCTTCCAATTTTACTAACTTGTCTTAAGGCTGCGGCCCCCTATAGAACGTATCATGGCATAGTAAGACTATGTTTGACTATAAGTACGATTGTAAATTCGATCCCCATACGGCTAAATTATTATTTTAAATTCCCCGCTCCAGTTACCAAAATTTGGACGAAAACATGAAACGAAGTGAATTTGAACGTTGGCAATAAATAAATAGAAAATCATAAATGTGAAGAGCATTTACCAGCAGAATATACACTTATAGAACTGAATGTATCTGTAGCTATTAATTTTTACCTTGTCATTAACATGATAAAATCTGCATTTTCCAATCTATTCTTGTAACGAAGTCCTTTGAACTCAGTTGTGTTTGACGGCTCAAAACGATCCCAACGCTGACTCATTACAAAGACGACTCTGTAATTATAGCCTTTGGTAGAGACAGTAACCTGGTTTGGGGATATAGGATTTGTTCTCGTAGCACCTTAGCTTGAACGAAAAATTAATTAACTTATAAAATTTTTATGGTTAATAGTGACAGTTAATTAAAAGAAAACGGTTTTGATTCCCACTATAATGTTTTTTTTTTCTTAATGATTTATATTGTATACCGCATATACCTCTAGCAGGGTAGGTAGAGGGTACCTAGTGTTAAGTCATTTCGTATTCCACTCACTCCCAAGTGAGCGACGAATGGCGGAAATTAACGCCGCAGTTTGTCTTCTTGCCAGAGTTAGTATATAAAAATAACTCATTCGTCTATGTGGGAATCGAACCTTCCACCGTCGCGATGACAAGCAGACGCTGTGCCGATGTGACAAGGTTCAGGCCTAAAATTTAGTTATTGTATGAGCTTAATATCTCCACGCTTTCCTAAGAAAAAAAATATTTTGTTATCCGTCTAGACAAAAAAGTGATTCAATAAGAGTTCCGCTTATCTTTTAAGACACGGAACCCTAAAAAAGACGGAAAAAGATAAACAAACATATAAATCGACAATTCATATTAATAATTATAATTTTTTATATTGTATCATCACCACACTATTACATATTATAGAATATAGCTCAACATCAAACTTGAACTATTAAATGTCTTTATTACATATATTTACTCTAATATCATCTATATCTTTTCTATACATACTAAGAAATAAAATAGGGGTGTCTGTTTGTAATATTAAAATAACCGCTTTTTACTATATGCATATGAATAAATATACGGTACATATACCAAAATACCAGATTTTTACAATTTTTGTGTGTCTGTCTGTTTGTTCCGGCTAATCTCTGAAACGGCTAGGCTAATATTGACGACACTTTAGGCTACTACTATTTAAAAAAAAGATATATATTATATTAGAGTAAATACGAGTATATATATATATATATATATATATATATATATATATATATATATATATATATACATATATATATATATATATATATATATATATATATATATATATATATATATATATATATATATATATATATATATATATATATATATATATATATATATAGATATAGATATATATATATATATATATATATATATATATATATATATATATATATATATATATATATATATATATATATATATATATATATATATATATATATATATATATATATATATATATATATATATATATATATATATATATATATATATATATATATATATATATATATATATATATATATATATATATATATATATATATATATATATATAGTCGTATTTACTCTAATATAATATATATCTTTTTTTTAAATAGTAGTAGCCTAAAGTGTCGTCAATATTAGCCTAGCCGTTTCAGAGATTAGCCGGAACAAACAGACAGACACACAAAAATTGTAAAAATCTGGTATTTTGGTATATGTACCGTATATTTATTCATATGCATATAGTAAAAAGCGGTTATTTTAATATTACAAACAGACACCCCTATTTTATTTCTTAGTATGTATAGAAAAGATATAGATGATATTAGAGTAAATATATGTAATAAAGACATTTAATAGTTCAAGTATGATGTTTAGCTATATTCTATAATATGTAATAGTGTGGTGATGATAAAATAAAAAAAAATTATAATTATTAATATGAATTGTCGATTTATATGTTTGTTTATCTTTTTCCGTCTTTTTTAGGGTTCCGTGTCTTAAAAGATAAGCGGAACTCTTATTGAATCACTTTTTTGTCTAGACGGATAACAAAATATTTTTTTTCTTAGGAAAGCGTGGAGATATTAAGCTCATACAATAACTAAATTTTAGGCCTGAACCTTGTCACACCGGCACAGCGTCTGCTTGTCATCGCGACGGTGGAAGGTTCGATTCCCACATAGACGAAAGAGTTATTTTTATATACTAACTCTGGCAAGAAGACAAACTGCGGCGTTAATTTCCGCCATTCGTCGCTCACTTGGGAGTGAGTGGAATACGAAATGACTTAACACTAGGTACCCTCTACCTACCCTGCTAGAGGTATATGCGGGATACAGTATAAATCATTAAGAAAAAAAAAACATTATAGTGGGAATCAAAACCGTTTTCTTTTAATTAACTGTCACTATTAACCATAAAATTTTATAAATTGATTAATTTTTTGGTTCAAGCTAAGGTGCTACGAGAACAAATCCTATATCCCCAAACCAGGTTACTGTGTCTACCAAAGGCTATAATTACAGAGTCGTCTTTGTAATGAGTCAGCGTTGGGATCGTTTTGAGCCGTCAAACACAACTGAGTTCAAAGGACTTCGTTACAAGAATAGATTGGAAAATGCAGATTTTATCATGTTAATGACAAGGTAAAAATTAATAGCTACAGATACATTCAGTTCTATAAGTGTATATTCTGCTGGTAAATGCTCTTCACATTTATGATTTTCTATTTATTTATTGCCAACGTTCAAATTCACTTCGTTTCATGTTTTCGTCCAAATTCTGGTAACTGGAGCGGGGAAATTAAAATAATAATTTAGCCGTATGGGGATCGAATTTACAATCGTACTTATAGTCAAACATAGTCTTACTATGCCATGATACGTTCTATAGGACCCCTATAGAATAAGACAAGCCTTAAGACAAGCTAGTTAAATTGGAAGCTGTAGTTAATATTTTAAATCTATGATATAAAGTGATAAGTTTGGATCACGCCATGTTTCCGACATGAACAGAAAGTTACAGAAAAAGTACGGTTGTGCTCGATTGCCACTAGGTAAGATTGAATTATTTTAATTTTCCTCGCTCTAGTAGCAAGCACAAAGCGTGGCGTTGAGCTTTACCACTAAACACGCAAGGTCTTGTAAAGGCCGAAAGCGAGGAATGGATGGTACTGATGGTAATGAATGGGACACTAAGCTCCTCTGTCTACCCTGCTATGAAGAATTTGAGAACTGAGAATTTGAGAACCTACAAAACAATTAGTTTGATATGAAATTTCAAACTTTTGTTTTACAACTGTTGAACGGGGCAGATAATAAATAATAAGGGCGATATAAAACATATATGCCTAAGTAAGTGAAAAATAATTTAAAGGAACGGTTGAATAATTGTAAAAGTTTCTATATAGCAATTAAACTTTTTCTAAACATATACATACGTGTTGTAAAAAAAATGTGAAGTCAGCTTGCTATATATCACTTTCATGGAGCATCAAATTTCTCATTGAATTTTCTTTTTGAAGTCCAATAAAACAAATATCCAATAAATGTTTGACTTCATTCAACTCTAAAATCATGATTAAATTTCATCCCCTTCAGAAAAAATTCGAGGGATGTTAACAATTACAAGGGCACTTCAAATATTTATATAACGTGGACGTGCCTAAGTACGCTCGTCTTGATAGTTGCATATGAGAGGGATATAATAAAAATAATAATTATGTTATTGAATATATATTTAACGGTTCTAAAACTTTTCAAAATAAGACAGTGTGTGTGGGTTAACGAAAAGTGGAGCTACGAAGAAGATAAATGATTCACAATATAAAATTTAATAGTTTACTCTTATGCAATTGCGATACCTTCCATGTATTCACCGTGCAGGTGCCGAGTCCATCACCTTGTAGGGGGAGGACCTCTGAACACTGACCTAGGAACCACTCCTAGGTCTTGCAACGCAATGGTAAGCTTAAGCTCTTCTCAAAGCTTTCAAGCTCATTTCAATTGCGCATAATCGCTCATCGTCACTGTCCGAGCTCCTCTCTCTTCTTAAACAATGAAACAATTCTACTGGTGCCGCCTTCGAAGTACGTTGTATATGGAAATTAGTAATAGTTCCAGACAGGCCAAAATTTTTTAGCAAATTATAGAGATATTTCTTTGTTATCTGTCCATTCTCTTGCTTCTTATACCGCATATATGTCAACTCTAAACCTATTCCTGGTGAGCTCATTGGTAGATATGGTTGCTTTAAAACTGACATTGGTTTTTTTTTACCTTTTTTGTAGTGATAAGGCCGCTGAAGTATATATTATGTTAACAAGATATTATATATATATATATATATATATATATATATATATATATATATATATATATATATATATATATATATATATATATATATATATATATATATATATATATATATATATATATATATATATATATATATATATATATATATATATATATATATATATATATATCCTACTAATGATTAGTAATTGAGGACCGTGGTGGCACAGAGGCACTACGTCTGCCTGTAAGCGCGACGATTTGTGGATTCTATTCCCACTCAGGGAGAATGCCTCGAAAGGCGGAAAGCCGGGAACGGAGCGTCTTAACACTAAGTTCCTACGGTTCACTCTGCCATGTGCGGGATACAGCGTGAAGCTAATTAAGACATCAATAATTCACTTATAAATTAACAGTTGTTGTGAACACAAAGGAAAAAAATAAATGAAAAGTTATCTTATCATATTTTATAATTATTATTCAGAAATTGCTTATCACAACCTAGCTTTTAACTTCTACAACTTTCACACAACAGTGCATTTTTTGTTGTAGTCAGAAACATCGCTAGGAAACAATAAATCATAATACCTATCTAGAAAGATATTAACGTTTCTAATCTTTTAGGTATACGTAATTTAGCTATTTTTGTATTGGCCCCGTTAAGGCTAGCTAGGCTAACTTTCGCATATAAATCATCCCATTAACCAACCTTGGTTATACTTACTTTAAATTCCACTTGAATTTTATGCAAAATATTAAAACTTAGATAATGTATTTAAAATATTTTAAATTTGATAATGAATTTTGGGTAGATAACGAAAATTCATTATAGAAATGTATATTCCATATTATTATTTCTTTGGATTAAATCTGGTCAAAAAAGCCCGGCATGAGTTCCGCCACTCAACATGCAATTTGGTATTAATATTATAAAGCGTAGCGTCTGTTTACTTGATCGTGATAATCTCAGGATCTATCGTACTAGTTTGAATTGGACGATTCTTTTTATTTTATTTTTATATATTTATTTATTTATTAACGAAGGAATATTAGAAAAATTAAGCACATGAGTACGTTACATCAGCTAATAAAGCTTCCACTTATATAATAATAAGAGTATTAAACATAGAGCGAATTTAAAAACAAATACAAACTTAATATATAATCATATATATAACCTAGTGTCCAGACACTCCGTTCCCCGCTTTCCGCTTTTTGAGTGGCGGAACTCAACGCCGCGCTTTGCCTTGTTACCGGGGCGAAGAAAATGTAAATCAGCCTCTCCGAGTGCGAATTGAACCCACAAACTGTCGCTTAGAGGCAGAAGCTATGCCACTGCGTCACGACGGTCCTCAGCTATACAATATATAATATGTATATATACATATATATATATATATATATATATATATATACATATATATATATATATATATATATATATATATATATATATATATATATATATATATATATATATATATATATATATATATATATATATATATATATATATATATATATATATATATATATATATATATATATATATATATATATATATATATATATATATATATATATATATATATATATATATATATATATATATATATATATATATATATATATATATATATATATATATATATATATATATATATATATATACATATATATATATATATATATTTATATATATATATATATATATATATATATATATATATATATATAAATATATATATATATATATCTTCTTCTTCCACTTTGCATTATCCCGGCCTATTGCCAGGGTCTGCTTTCCTACTTAGTCTACTCCACTTTGCACGGTCTTGAGCATCCTCAGTGGTTAGTCCATTGGCTCTCATGTCGTGCGTCACGACGTCCAGCCATCGCTTCCTAGGACGTCCGGGGGGTCTTACTCCAGGGACAGACATATCAAGGCATTTTCTTCCGACGTAGTTCTTAGGCCGGCGCAAAACGTGGCCATACCATCTCAGACGACGCTCTTGGAGCTTATCCGCTACGTCACGGACCCCAAGACTACCTCGAATGAATGTGTTGCGTTGCGGTCAGCCCGAGTAACGCCACACATCCACCTCAGCATCTTCATCTCCGTTACGTGAAGCTCCTGAGTGTGCCGAGATAATGCTGGCCAACATTCGCTGCCGTATAGAAGAACTGGTCGGATCATGCTCTTGTATATCAGCCCCTTGAGTTTGGGCGGTATTCTGCGATCGCAGACCACACCAGTGACCTCCCGCCATTTGGCCCAAGCAGCGCTAACCCGGGCGTGGACATCGTAGTCGATGCTTCCGGACTCGTGCATAATGGATCCAAGGTACCTGAACTTCTCCGACTTAACGGCTGGCTCAGGCCCGATGTGGATGGTGCTCGAGTCTGGGTTCCCGCAAGCCATGTACTCGGTCTTTGACACATTCAGTTTAAGACCACCGTTCTCAAGCGCACCCTTCCAGGCATTCACTTTACGCTCCAGCATCAGTCGGTTCTCGTCAATGAGTACTATGTCATCGGCATACATCATCAGCCATGGTGGACCATATATATATATATATATATATATATATATATATATATATATATATATATATATATATATATATATATATATATATATATATATATATATATATATATATATATATATATATATATATATATATATATATATATATATATATATATATATATATATATATATATATATATATATATATACATATACCTAACTATGATATATATTATTATATATTTTTAAACACAGTAGTCCACTTATTAAACGGTTCAATGAAACCCACTAGCATCTGCGAACTAACTCCAAGTTACTTCGGGACTTCTAATGTGTGCGAAGCCGAATATAAGATCTAGAAGTACTGAAGACAAAATATAATTAAACATGTTATTTATATGAAATACATAAGTAATTCGTTTATCTCAACCTAATTGTAAATTCTTTACCGCTACATAGTATCGTAATCTACAAAAATCTTTTACGGTCCCTACATTTTGTATGTACAGAGCAACCTCGATAGAGCACTAAAATACGATTTAAGTTTTTATTATATTCGTATAATTTTCTTTTGGTATTTTAGTAATAATGTGTAATCCCTACTTGAAGGCATAAGATAAAAAGCACTACATTGAGATCCGCCATTGTCAATCACCAACGTCCACGCGTTGTCTCCAAAAGCAGCGAACGGAGTGTCTGGACACCAGGCCTGGCGCCGAGACACTCCGTGAAAGTATAAAAATAGAAAAAATATATATTCTAAGCTAGTAGCTTCAGAAGAGTCATCGTGACCTAATGACTGACACTTCAAATTTTGTTTACATATCGGTTAATTTAGGGAGGCTTTGTTTGATGAAATCCGTAGATCTTTTAAGCCTTTATTCTATAGTCAAAAATTAATTAGTTATTTTATTAAATATATGAAATTGATTATCTTTAATTTTTGTTTTTCTTTATCTTTTTTTTCTTTCGATGAGATAGTTAAAAGCTAGTATAGAAACTTTTCTTTCTTTATTTCAGATTTAGCCGAGCTTTCTTTATCCCGCATACAGAAGAATAGGCGGAGAAAATCTAGTTTCAAGACACTCCGTTTCTCTTTCCGTCCAAATTCGAGAACGCACTTACTATATATTATTACTACACATTCTATAGACACCATAAAAACAAAACTTAAGATCTATTGACTATTAGAAATATAATAATCAATAACTCAACGTAGACTTCTAACTAAAATTCATATTTTGACTTTTAAATTCTTTTTTTCTTTTATTTTTAGCATTGTAATTGATAAGTCTGCAGCCATCTAATAAAGTGCCTCAATTTAAATTAATCATATTACTAAGTTTATTAGTCAATAAATCTAAACATTTTCGCGGGTTTGATTCCCGTTTCGTTCAAAATATTTAATTTGCTTTAATAGATTAAATTAATTCTTTCACCCTAGTGGGAATCGAACTCACACCCGTCGCCCGCTTTTATAGTCACTGCCTGGTGCCGCTGCGCCACGACGGCCATCAAATTTATAAAATATTATATAAAACGATTTACAAGTAGATAAACTTAGTATTCGTCTGAAATTCAGCGAACCTCCCACAATTTCTTGGCACGCTTGTTCATACGAGTATGATTTTAACGTGCGCGACAGTGTTTTGTTTTAGATTTTTAAAAGCTAGGCATTCCGTTCTTGTTGTGAAATAAATATAAAATGTGCTTAGATATAAAAAAATATATATTCTAGAGAAATGTATTGTTCGATTGTAATAATATTCTTTTATACGTTTTTTTATTTGTTTTCTTTAGTATATAAGACCATAGTGGCGCAGTGTGACAATGTGTGACTGCATGCGCGTTAGTTAAGCATTCGATTTCAACTTAGGGATATTAATATACTTCCCCGTTTTGGTGAAACCAAGTTCGACGTTGAAGTCTACCAATAAACGTCTTAAATTTTGGCAGAAAGCGAAAAACGGAGTGTTCTGCCACTAAATTATCTCTAATATATCATCGCGGTTTACAATGAGCCTCAGGCTTCACCATCGATTAATGACTTTTTACTAATTACTCCACAAAAATATACATTTAAATTACTAAAGTCTTTTTTAGGTGCGGGATACTTCAAAGGAAAAAATGGAGCCTTCTTAGGATTACTTTGTTGTCCGTAGTAGACGGATAGACAGTCGTCTGTCCGTCTACTTGTCAAGACCATTTTTCGAAAAATCGCTTAGATGTATGAAGCTGAAATTAACATCAAATAGATCTAAAATGTCTACAGTATCTTGGAGCACAGTAACATTAAAAATATCTCAATCAACGCGATAAAAAGCTTATGCTTTTTTTTGCCAACAACAACGAATTTCATATAAATTCGTCGCATAATAAAAGTCTACAAGGTACTTCACATTGACCTAGAAGATGACTCGTTGGTTTTCCGTCCACCTACAGTTACGTAATTGGTACGGAACCCTCTCACACAATCGATTGTAATTTTTTTCTGAGAAAAAAAGAGAAAATATAATTTAACAACAAATATTCAAACTATAACGAAAACGGAGCTTTACGTAAGTATCTAACTTAAAGTTTTACGATCGCCAATAGCCGTCTAACAGTCAATACGTTATAGACAAATAAATATATTGTACGCACGGTATCAGTGCCCAAGCTGTTATTTACAATAGAACGGCTGTATGGGTCGTAGTTTTTCCGCTATAAACAGTGGCCGACGACGATTTCGGTGTAGTACAAGTGATGAGCGATTTAATCCCTATATAAATATATAATAAAATGCTACTGACCGCTGTGGAAATGGAAGATATGTTAAAAAAAGATGTTATTTGGGGTCATATATTAACTTATCGTAATTTTTTTTTTTATCTTTATATCTCCATCTGTCCGTTTGTCCCCGCTTATTTCAGCAATGGCTTAATAGATTTTTAATTTTCACTATTGTGTTATGGTAAACTCTCCTTGATATTAATTAATAATTAGTTTGTTTTATATCAATCGATTTTTTTTTAAATATATTTTAAGTTAAATTATTTTGAACGAGGAAACTGCTACAGAGTAATTGTTTTTTACTTTCCCACGTGGACAAAGTTGCAGACGCAGCTAGTTAATAATATATAATGATTATTGACATAATGATTTAAAAAAGAACCCTAGATTTTTTTTCTTTCTATACTTGGCATGGTCTGGCGAGGAAAATCTGTGGCATATATATGTATATGCATGCGAATTTTTAGGAAAATCAACCGTGGTAAGTGGGCTTAATTTAATATTTTTTTACATATACAGTATACACTAGACACTAGACATCTTTACAACTTGCTATATTTACGATACATTTATTTGTTTTCTTGAACAATTTAGTGTCTTTTGCAAGCTGCACAAATCGAACCTAGAACTATCGTCATTAATTTAATCATATGAGTTATTAATACTTAAATGAAAAAAATATACTTTCAGGTTTGGGTTTTTGTATATCAATACGCTTGTACCATACAACAGCTGTATTATTGAGAAAGGCAGGGTATAATGTGAAAAAATAGAAGATCCGACAATAAAGCGAATACAAATCTTTGTATCGGAGCTTTTTTCCATGTTTTTTGCTTTAGAAAAAATCTCAGGTCAAGCAAAGTACAAATGACAATGGCTATGGTATTCTTATAGTATTATTTTACGCAAATTCTATTTATTTTGCTGTTTGTACTCGTAATATGATCAGGATTCAAAAAAACTGTCATATATGATTTTATATGACAGTTTTTTCAGTTGATTAAGTATATGATGAATGATTATTCTATACTTAATCATTAATCAATCTTTATGTTTTATTGTCCATTCCACAGGTCAGTTAGCTCGAAGGTGTAAGTTGGCTTCTACTAACTGAATATCATTAATATGACTATTACGATGTTTTTTTTTATATTATACAATAAAAAAACGTGGCGCCTTCTTCTAAAATAAACTAAATATAACATAAATATACTTTATAACTAAAATAACTTTAGTTAACGTCGATATTATGAAATGCCTATATTATGGCTATAATAGAGCGTCACAATAAAGACTGTAAAATTGTATATTATTCGCATAGCCACGTGTATCCAGCGTTAAAATTTCAATTTTCCTTTAAAGACCGAATGGGAGCCCTCGAAAATTTAAACTAAGCCGCAAAACTCTATTATCATGGCAGGAAAGGCACAATAAATATTAAATCATACCCTCATCCACACACGTTTATGAAAATTTGATACACCCCCTTTTCAATTACTCGCTTTGTTACCCGAAGACCGAAGCGAGGACCAAGCAAAGAAATATTTGAGCGAGTACTTTGTATGGGCTTATAATAGAAAAGCTTCCTTTGGATCTTTAATTTTTAAACTACTACTGACATACACGTATTTTCAAGATATATGGGGTGGTTAAGGTTTTCTTGTACTCAAATTTTTTGTTTCGTTATAAATTAACTTCTGTACAAATTCTAGGCTTCAACAAATAAGTTTTTTTTTTACCTTTACAAATGGGAAACTGTAATAAATCAATATATGTATGGTATTTATTAAAAAAAGAGGCCATTTTCTCTGATATTAAGCAACGTAGATATCTGAAATATAGGCATAAGATTTGGCCTTCAGAAGTGTCCCCTACACTAGCATCTAGAGAGATTTTCTCGAAATTTCTACATAATTTCTTTTCACGCAAATGAAATTGCAGTTAGATTTCTCGACAATTTAGATTTATGCTGGTCGCGTAACAGAACGCCGCAATCTGTTTAGCTATTTACATATATATATATATATATATATATATATATATATATATATATATATATATATATATATATATATATATATATATATATATATATATATATATATATATATATATATATATATATATATATATATATATATATAACAGTATCACATTCTAAACTGTTTCAAAAAGCTACAGTTATTAACTGGTTAAAACGTGCTAGTAACTAAACTTAGAGCGAGCGAATTATGTACGAACGCGTATTATCTTTTCCTCGTTCTCGATAATAAAGGTAATAAAAACAACTTACGCCGATGAGTTCCGCCACTCAACACGCAATATCTCAAATGGCGGAGAGCGGGAATCGGAGTGTCTTAACACTAGGTTCTCTCTGCCTACTCCGCTAATGACGCGTGACGCTAATAAAACTTATTTGCACACTTAAAAGGAATATATAACGTACATAGTAAAAATTATAATCAAATTACATTATTTATTATTCAAATAGATTACTTCTACAAAAATAACAGTATTATAACAAATTAGTGGAAAAGCGCGTTTAGATATTCCTTTCAAAATATTTTCTAATTTAATCTAATATAGAAAAAAATATTTCGATACAAGTTCGTTGCATCGGCCGGGAATCGAACCCGGGCCGCCCGCGTGGCAGGCGAGCATTCTACCACTGAACCACCGATGCTGATACATGACTTGCTCAAATATAGAATATTGTTATATTTCAACTTTCTAGAATACCTGGTAAGGTAAAAGTTAATGTAAATATGAAATTATATTTTATTAGGAAATCTATAATTACATATTATAAATACAATTAAAGTGTCTGTTTGTGATTTTAAAATAACTGTTTTTTCAAGTGCATGTCATTATAGTTATAACACGACAAAATTTTATTTTTATTTTTGTCTGTCTGTCTGTCTTGCTGGTCAAATGAACTTATTTTTATGGGATTTTTACAGGAAAATAGAGAAGATTCTTGAGCAATATATATAAGCTTGAGCTTAAGCAAAATATATAGTTGAACAATATATATCCCGGAAAAACTTAACTTACTTAATTAAAGTAAATCCAACAATATCGATCATTTTCGATGAAAATATCGACTACTTAGCCAACAACGTAATTCATAACAAAAACTGTCAGATTGTAGACGTGGTATTAAACCCCACTATCCAAATACTCCGTTCTCCACTTTCTCCACTTTCTCCACTTTCCACTGTATCACTGCGTAACGATGTTTTCAAATAATATATTTATTTAAATTTAAACATTATAAAATTTAGCACGTTAGCTTCTACAGTAAATTTACCTATCAAGTGAGGATAAAGGCGGTACTATATAGTATATACCCATGGGTCTTTTCAGTAGTATCTTTGCTATAATCGAGACGTGTCGGGGGACTGTTTTGTTACTAGATGGAAGCTTGGCGTTTATTCAAAATAGATATTGTTATATCAAATTGATTTAAGATTACATTTTAGTTTTGTTTTAAAAATATTTATGATGAAAAAATGTCTAAAGGTAACACTGATGCAAGTTCAGCCTCATAGAAATTGTCCAAGCGCGCATGAGACGTGGGTTCAAATCCTGCTGCGTTCAAGTTTTTATTTGTCTTCTATAAGTATTTTTTCTATGCTTAGTGTGGATTAACACTTTAAAAATCAATAAAATATATTTAATTTTGTATTGACTTTTATTTATCCTTTTCTCCAGCCCTAAACTAATCCGTCCTTTATATGGTGTCATTCCTCTCAAAGTCCCTCGTCCTCCTAATGTTCAATGTTTGTTGACGTTTGTGTTTAGTCCTTTATGTAATTTTTTATGTAAATATATTAAATGTAATAATATTAAAGTATGGATAAGTATACTCATGTAAAATATTATTTATTACTAACCTTATATGTTGTCTCTCTACAATATTAATGTCATCACAGTTAGAGAAGATCGCCAGCAATATGTATGAAATGCGTTATTCAATTATATTTGTTTGTTTATTTTCCGTAATATCAGTTCCATAAAAAAACTCGTGTATAATACCTGAAATTTACTGATTGTGACATTTTAGACTGAAAATAAAAAAATAAAATCATTATTAACGACACCTTAGGTTTACATAATCGAATAAAATCTCAGTAAATTACGCTATTTCAATGAAACTATTGTTTGTGTACTTGCTATTTGTACTAAATGCCACTCATTTGACATTTCAGTGTCCGACATAATTGTAACCGCTAGTTGGCGCTACCATCGTGCACCTAACGAATAGTGTAATATTATCTTTTTTTTACCGTACTCTCTCCTTTGTGTGTTCTCCATTCAACGTGACATTGGCGAAGTGAATAGTGTTCCACTGGCACGCTCGAAACGCCATATATAAAGAGAAGAAGAAGGAGAATAAGAAGAAGACTTTTATTTATTATTTTTTTGTTTACTTGTTAGTAAACAAAAAATGTGTGTGGTTCTTCTGTTACCGTCACTTTCAAGTAAACGTGTGTGGAACTTAGATTGAAATAGACTTTAAGTTTAAATTATGTTATCGCATAAGTGACATTGTGTCGTTGTCGATGATAAAGTTCGTTAAGCTTAACTTAGCATAGCTTTCCCCATCTATATAATAGATATATTTTGTTAGTAAAAATGTATTCAACAACTGTGAATAATATTATAACACAATAACATCTGAATATACGACTTTAATGAAAATATCATAACTACTGGATTAAGAAACGTTTAATCTAAGATTAAGATTATACAAAACCAAAGCTCTCTCTCTCTCTCTACGTCTTTCTCTCTCTCTCTCTACGTCTTTCCTTTTACAAATGTGTATTAAAATTAAATAAACGATAAACAATGAATCTCATAGGTTTCCATCATAATGGTACATTCAGGAGCTTAATCTAAAATTTAGAAAGGCTTTTTTATACGATTCTTGTTTCGCGAGCTCTATTGATCGTTTGTTCTTGTTACTGAAAGATTAACCGTACCGCATGAGTTCTACAGATCCTCCTTCGCCTCCTTATAGATGTAGCAAGACTTTTCTGTGAGCTTTTCCTTCTCTTTCTTTTCTTACCAGATTACTTTGTTCTGCCCCAGTCGTTTGGAACGCATTAAGCGACTCATGAATTAGAGCTGCGCCATTTTAAAACTAAAATAAAACAGATAATTAACAAAAAATGAGTGAGAAAAATTTGATTTCAATTTGAATTAGTTGTTAAATTAATAAAACTATTGGACACTTGAGTAAACATTATAAAATTGCTGGTTACTTTCAAACAATTAAACAAATTATTTAACATTGTACTAACAAGCATCGGTGGTTCAGTGGTAGAATGCTCGCCTGCCACGCGGGCGGCCCGGGTTCGATTCCCGGCCGATGCATCTTACTTTTTTCATTTTTTTTTCTATGATAACTTTAGTTTGAATCATACTTGATTATGTAGCCACTTGTATACTTTTAATAATGACATTATATTGCTATTATTTATAACATAGAGATAGAGGTATAGTTTTTTAAATACAGTATATTTCGAGGCATTCCCGTAAAGGAATACAGATGAGGTCCTTACAAACTGATTTTATACTATAATATCTAACGAAAAGCATTCATCATTCGTGACATATTTAATTTTTTTTAAATAAACAGTCTTTTTTTTACCTTTTAAACATAAATCTTGCAGAGCATCGAACCAAATACTCCTCGTTTCGTCATAATAATTATCAGATAGAAGTTGTCTGTAAAAACTTTCAATTTAACGCAAAGGATTCTTGATATTAAGTTTCTGCCTACCCTACTATAGAAAAAAGTACCCACTTTAATATGTCATAGCAATTTAGAAATGAACGGAATGTTTCATTACAACCTTATGAGTTGTAACTGTAATGGTTCCCCTTTGCAATTACACGTTTGCTATTGTTTCATTTTATCGCTACCTATAGACCATAGTGGATAAATTGTAGGTTCTTATCGTAAGGTCGTGGGTTCAAGTTCTTTTGCAAGATTTTATTAACTCTTATATATATGTTGAAAACAAGTATCAGCATATCGTTTGTAAGGAATATTTTTTTAAGCTTCACGTTTTATTGAGGGAGCCTAGTGTTAAGACACTGCGTTCACAATCCCTCCTGCCAATAGGGAATCCACAACCGTCACGATCACAGTCAGACGCTGTTCCGCTGCGCCACGACGGCAATTTACTATTAAATATTTATATTTTGATGTGGATATAAATTACCATAATATATTTGTACAATATATTTATTAAGGTATTAATGCTTTATCAACAAGGCAATGTCAACAATGTACGTATATATTACTAAGAACAATTGTATTGAAAAGTAATAAAAATTATTTAAAATACCTCAAAAGTGAATTTAGAACATCTGAATCGACATAAAAATACATTAAAAAGATAAACAAATTTAGTAATAAGTTATACATTTGATTTTTGTTGTGACTACTGTTTACGTGTGAGTTTGCTTGCTTTTTAATATATATATATATATATATATATATATATATATATATATATATATATATATATATATATATATATATATATATATATATATATATATATATATATATATATATATATATATATATATATATATATATATATATATATATATATATATATATATATATATATATATATATATATATATATATATATATATATATATATATATATATATATATATATATATATATATATATATATATATATATATATATATATATATATATATATATATATATATCAGTGGCATATAGTGTTAGTACACTTTTCCCGACTTTCTGGACAATTTTCCCGACATTAATTGAGTGGAGGTGCTTATTGCCGTGTTGTCTTCGTATAAGAGAGAGGAAATAGAAGCATTCATTCCTTTTAATTGGTCTTGATCAAGGATCCGTCGCGTTCACGGTCAGACGTTGAGTTGGTTATCGGGAACAAAGTACATTCGATATATATTTATTACAAAGTTGTTCACATTCACCTACAATATATTATTATAATATATTCATATAAATACAAAAAATTAGAAACGAAGTGTCTTAACACTAGGTACCCTATGATAGATATAGGCCCTGTATAGCAGGGTGCTGTATCCTGGAAATAGCGCGAAGCTCGTATAATAATACAAATGTGAAAAAAAACATTTATCAGACAGTTTACAATTTGGTTTTAGCGATACTTTGTAAAAAATGTTAATATAAAATAATAAAATTTACATTAAAGAATAAAAAATTATAAAACATCATTTGCATCGGCCGGGAATCGAACCCGGGCCGCCCGCGTGGCAGGCGAGCATTCTACCACTGAACCACCGATGCTTACGTGGTACAAATTAAATTTTAAAATATTTATTAAAAAAAGAACTCTACGTAGAAATATTATAACGATTACGTATATATTACTTTATCTCATACATCAAGTTACTACCTACAACAGGTATATCGTGACACAACGGTAAAGCATTTGATTGCAAACGCTATTGTGGATTCGATTCCTATTATCCTATATCGATCAGATTGGTTTCAAGAAGACGGAATTAAGTCGTCCAATCTTGTTTGTTAAGAAGTTAAAATTAACTCATTGTAGAGTAAATCTGTTAAAATAAAATAAATCTTGACTTGAATTGATTAGGCTAAAGAACACTTATTAAATGAAATCCATAGTATGTACTGTTTATGATCTTATATCATAAAGAAATACATATATATAGTCGGTACTGTGAATGTATCTCTCTAGATATTACTCAAAAATTTACTGAAAAAAGCTGGTAACATCAACGTAATAGTAAAATATAAGTCACTATACATTTTTTTTACAGATCAATCTTCTTAATATATTATGTAGACAATAAATTGAACATAATTACAATAATAATATTTTATAATCTATATTTTAATATGTGAAGCAAAATCTTTGGACTCCTTTTTATGAAAATTGCGCGGACAGAAGAGTATAAAATTTAGAACACTAAGGCCGGGTTCTTTATCTGGCATATAAACAACAAATTATGATTTCACAGGTCTCAGATAGAAATATCTAGCAGATAAAGATCTGTTTAAACTGTCACCCTTATCTGATACACACCATTAACCACCAGCTTACTATCTGAAATTTTATCCGTAACCGGTGAAAAATAATGCTTATAAAGTACATTCAATCAATAAATAAAACATTACCCACACTACCATATGTTTAGCAATATAATTTTTGTATAAAGTGACATACACGTTGCTATGGCAACGCGTATTTCACACGTCAACTGATCCTCTAATTTCCTATAAAACTGTCTCAAATTTAGGATATTTAAATTAAGGAAGTTAAAATACTTAAAAACACATTACCATTGGCGAAGCGATTTGTATTCAACTGGTAAATTCAAAGTCACAGAACTAACTTAAAATCCTCAGTTTAAGTTATCTTATTGTTCTATACTGTGATTTGGAATCTAAATTACACTTTCGCAACAATATGTATTAAGTGACAATTTACTATCACATTTTTATCGATCACATTTTTATCATCACAATTAATTCAATACGTTATTCTATTACAGTGGGCGTATTAATATAGAGTGTTCAAAAATACTTTCAGTGTCATTCCAAACATGTTACTATATACAGTAATTGTTCTAATTCTTATTAAGGAATCAACTGCCGACTGTGTACTCGATACAGGACCAAGTGATACAGATTATGAGATCCAGCTTCAAAAGGACTTGTTTGCGAACTACAATGATACGGAGCCTCCGAATAAAACCAACACAATCGTAGCCGTTAAGTTTAAATTAAGAAATTTTAAATTTTTCAGGAATGAAGCTACTTTTATTATATACAGCTGGTTGTTTTTCCGTTGGGAAGATCCAAGGTTAAAGTGGAACCCAGATGATTACAGAGGCGTAGATACAACGATTCTGCACAATTTTTTAATTTGGAGTCCTATAGGATATCTGGCGAATTTAGGAGATGTATTCGATTCCGATGAATATTATCATAATACTTATTGTCAAATTACAAACACGGGCGCTGTTATGTGCGTACTAAGGGTGCTCCATGAAACAGTATGTGCGGCCAAATTATTTGATTGGCCATATGATTATCAAATATGTAATTTCACGTTTGGCATCAGAAAAGGAGTATGGGAAAACGTAACGTTCACTTTCAACGGAACCCGTGGGATAACAGCTATTGGAGCCGAATATGGAGCTGGTTGGAATATCATGGATTTTTCAATGGGTGAAAACGCCACAAGTGAAGCTAAATTATATTTAAAATTCGTAGCTGAAAGGCAGGCGGTAGGAATGGCAGGTATTGTCGTAATACCGTCGATTATAGTCACTCTTATGACCGTGTTTTCAATGTTCTTGGACGTACGCAGTACTAACCGATTGGGTTTACAAACTTTCAGTATTTTTGGACATTTCACGATTTTAAATAATATCAGTGATAATGTCCCACATTATGGCGCTGATATACCAGGTGTTCTATTTTTTGCGAGAACATCGCTCTTAATAACATTATTTGCCATATTTCTGACTGTAATTTTAAATTATCTGACAAAAAAATATAGGAAATGTTACGAATGGATTGTGTTAGTTAATGATTATGTTAAAAAAAGTCGTTTGAAACTTTTAATTTACCCGAAATGGCAAGTAGAGGGAAATATAACTTCTGAACCAAAGCACAACGATAGACAAACATGGACAGACTTTGCTAGTATTATTAACTGCTTTTGTATGATAGTTATCGTTATTGTATATATCATTTTGTATGTTATGTATATTCCTAAGCCTATTCCTATGGATCAAGAGTATAATATTTAAATATTTAAATATAAGTTATAGTTCTTAGTTTTATTTTGTAATCTATTCCTAATTTTCAATATTTCCATTATATAACATATCTCATAAAATTTTAACACAAGTACTAACAACTTAATTATAAATTGTAAAATGTTATGTTTTAGATAAACTATATACTATAGACAATAAACTATCAATGTCACTCACTAGTTCCTAGTTCGTGGTCCATAAGATAAGATCTTTAATATTCGCGATATTTAACCGGTTAACTGACAGGCTAAATAAAACAATTTTACCGGATTAATTGCGTATATTGACATTATTTTTGCTCCTGACTTTTGATTTATATATCGTTACAAAATATGTTCATCGAGCTCAATAATCTTATTTAAGGTGCCGCTAGCCCATGTTATATTCTTGGCTGCCAATTATAATGTGTTCACAAATAATAGTCTCCTAGGCGCCATATCTATATATGTATTTTTTCTTATCAACTAGATAAATATTAGAGCACCACATTCGATTTTTGCTTAGATGCCACTTAGATGCCTAATTGACAATTCTCATTAGTAGAAACAAGTTCATAATTGTTATATTTAACTTAACTTTATGCTCCAGCGTCAGTCTGCTCTCGTCAATGAGTTCTATGTCATGAGCTTACATCATCAGCCGTCGAGACTGGTACTGGATGTTAACCGAGACAGTATCTAGCACTACGTACTAAGAGCTGTGCCATGCCTCTTTTATAATGGTGAAGGATTTGGTGTCGCCAACAGCAGTCCTAACTCTATACTCCTCTTTTTTAAGTGGAGTGATTGTACATATGTCTGAGAATATCAATATAGATTTCAGGAATGCAGGGCCTACCAGATATACTGACGAGCCACGCATTCAAAATCCTTCTGCCACAGTCAAAAGTCTAAATATACCACAGGAAGACCTCTGCTATTTTCTTGTGTGCCTTCATCAAAGTTCTGTGCGAAAAAGGCCACTACTGGGATCTCTGACGCAAAGTTATTATGCGATATGTTGCGTCGTTTGATCCTGAGCACGAGCCAATTTATAAATGAGTTCAAGTTTATCATATAGTGCTGTTAAACTTTTATTGCGGGCATTAATGGCAGAAACGGAATGGAGTACAAGAGAATAAGTGATGACAATTGTGTTGATATTTCATAGTCAACCACTTGAGTCAAAATCGATATTCAATAATATTGTCGCTTTTTCTCCATCCAAAAATAAATCTAATAAATTTTGGAGGTGTTCAAGTTTATATATTATTTTCTGTGACAAACCTAGATCATAGTCGAGTATAGGAAAAAAAGAGATTGAGCCGAAAATATTTTCGTTTAAAACGACACCAACTTTTTTTTTATTATTATTATTTTATTTTTATATATTATTATATTTATTGTTTACAACCCTTTTCCTCTCCTTTACGTCCTATGTCTCAAGGGTGCCTGGAAGAGATCACTGTTATAGCGATAGGGTCGCCTCTTGCACATGTCTTTTATTTGTTTGTCTTTTATAATAATATTATTTACACAATAAATAATATTATTATTATAAGCAAGTATTAGTATGAATTACAACCATTCAATGGTTTTGGTGATATATTGATTGATTAAAGCAAAGTTCAAAGTACATATTATGTCGACATCAATATTAAAAGCATGTACACAAAAACGTATGTATGTATGTGTGAATTATCTCACATCTTGTTATCGATCACATAGTAATTTATACAACACACCATTATTCAATTACAGGGGGCGTATTCATATAAAATTTCCAACGATTCATGCAGTGTTGAAACAAACATGTCACTACATACAGTCTTTTTTTCTGTATTAATCTTTATTGTAATTATTATAAATGAATCAAATGGCGATTGTGTTCTAGATACAGGTCCTAGTGATACAGAATACGAAGCACAGCTCCAAAAGGATTTGCTTGTCACCTACAATCATAGAGAACCTCCGAATAAAAACAACACAATAGTAGCCGTTAAGTTTAAATTGAGAAATTTTAAGTTTTTTAGGAATGAAGCCGCTTATAATATATATAGCTGGATGTATTTCCAATGGGATGATCCGAGGTTAAAGTGGAACCCAGATGATTACAGAGGCGTAGATAGAACGATTCTGCACAAGTTCATTATATGGAATCCTATAGAATATCTGGAGAATTTAGGCAATCTATTCAATTCTGATAAGTATTATCACTATACTTACTGTCAAATTGCAAACACGGGTCATGTTACTTGCGTACTAAGGATAATCCACGAAACAGTATGTGCGGCCAAATTATTTGATTGGCCATATGATTATCAAATTTGTACTTTCACGTTTGGAGTCAAACAAGGAGTATGGCGAAACATAACGTTCACTTTCAATGGAACCCGTGGAATTTCAGCACTCGGAGCCGAGTATGGGACTGGTTGGGATATCATGGATTTTACCGTTGGTGAAAACACCACAAGTGAAGCTCAATTATATTTAAAATTTGTAGCCGAAAGGCAGGCGGCAGGCATTGCAGCTATGATTGTAATACCGTTGATTTTAGTGGCATTTATGACCGTGTCATCAACGTTCTTGGACGTACGCAGTACTAACCGATTGGGTTTATTAAGTTTCAGTATTTTTGGACATTTCCTGGGTTTAAATAATATCAGTGATAATGTTCCTCATTATGGCGCTGATATGCCAAGTGTTCTGCTGTTTGCGAGAACATCGCTCTTGATAACATTGTTATCCATGTTACTGACTATAATCTTAAATTTTCTAACAAAACAAAATAAGAAATGCTACGAGTGGATTGAGTTAGTTAATAATAATGTTTTAAGAAGCCGCTTTAATTTATTACTTTTCGTGAAATGGCAAGTAGAAGAAAAAGTAACTTCTCAACCAAAAGACAACGACAGACAAACATGGATAACTTTTGCTAGTATTATTAACAGCTTTTATATGATAGTTATAGTTTTTATATATATAATATTGTACGCTGTTTATATTCCTAAGCCTATTCCTATGGATCAAGAATATAATATGGAGTAAATAATTACAGTAAATTTACTTTGTTATATTTTCAATATCATTTAAAATTTTTAATTAATACTCTTACAATTTCACGCAAAAACTATTGAATTAATTTAAGCTTTGAAACTTTACAGTCATATAGCTTATATCAGAATAATATATAGCTCATAATTATATTACGATTTATGATAAACGAATGCAGCTCACTTTGTTATTTTTTAAAATAATCTTTAATAACAAAGTGAACCTTCAAGCGCGCAAAGCCGCAGGCGTGTCGCTAGTATTGTAATACGGAGGCTTACAAAGCAATCACAAAATTCTTTAATACCAAATTTTGTGAATTTTCTTTCTGTTTCATACATAATATTTTTGTGAACTAAATTTACTATAAGAATAATCCATTTTATGTTTTAGATACACTATACTATAGATTCGGTAACACTAATGGTTTTGGGTATGTTCTGTTCGGGCTATTCGGTACATAGTCGATGTCACCATGCATTGGACTAAGTTTAAAGTTTTTTTCCTTATATTTTAAAATACAATTTTAATTCTGCTAAAAAACTGTGTTGGGCTGAAAGCGAGACTCGAAGGAATGATTATGAATTAATTTTATTTTCCCACCCTAGTAATCGAGTTTAGCTACTTTTTTATTTAAAATTATTTACCATAAATTTTAAAAAAAAATTCTAAGAAATCAGATATAATAAGAAAAGAGAAAAAGAAATTATTTATCCTAAATTGAAAAAAAGATGTATACAAAAAGTTTCGTATACCCTATAGTCACATCTTGAAACAAGGCCTAAAATGGCAAGCGCAAGACAAGAAGACCTGGCCGCCCTTGTCTTACCTGCACTCAGTCAAAAAGGTAGTAGACTGGAGCCTGCTGCACAACCGTGAGAAACGAAAGTGCCTTCTACGACTCCTGTCCCTGTTGAGGGATAACAAGGCCGCATTTACTTCATTTTATAAATATTTATATATAGCTTTAAATACAATGTATCATATGTATGTATCGATAATGAAATTTATTATGTTAGCATTCATTTGAATTGTACTAGTCTAACCTCCTTGACAGTCCACCACCACAGCTTGGCTGAAAGAGATATCTTATCAAGATAAAATCAGTCTTTGTGAAATAAACTATCTAAAGTATTTTTTATGCATGTACGTTAGTGCAATAAAGAATGTTTTAAATAATCAGATCTATTATTATATATGTCATTTTGTCGACTTCTCCACGACTTTTTCGGTTTTAGCAAATATCTCGTCCTGAGACTCTCAAGAAAAAAGATATTTACCACTACAATTAGTTTAGTTAATATTTAGTACTATATTTAGTCATTAAATAGAAATATAATCAGATTAATGAGTTTCAATTGGTTTCGTTGTGGGTTCTATTTTGAATGGATGTGGATTGTTGAGTATAAATTACGTATGGACGGTGATGGTGATTATGATGATGATGGCATGCTATGGTTGATGAGATTGCGATGATTGAGTTACAAAAACGGTATCCCCATGGACTTTACTAAGTACTTTGTAGTGGAAGAGGGACTTATTATTATTGATATTATTATTTCTTTTTTGTTTGACTTCACACTGTAACCCGCTCTTAGCAGGATAGGCAGAAGGAACCATAGGTTGGAGGAACCTAATGCTAAGACACTCCGTTCCCCACTTTCCGCGTTTCGAGGCATTGCATGTTGAGTGGCGGAACTCAACGCCGCGCTTTGCCTTGTTGCCAGAGTGAAGAAAATGAAAATAATTCATTATACCCGAGTGGGAATCGAACCCACAAATCGTTGCGTTTACAGGCAGACGCTATCCCTCTGCGCCACGACGGTCCTCATTATCTTTAACATTATTACATTAAATCTCATTCATATTTAAAACAAAACAAACACCAACAATTTAAGTATCTATGTCACATTACATAACAGTATTAGGCTTCCTTATTCCACGACAGGTGGCAGAGAATAAGTAATGTTATTTTTTCGTTGACCATTTATCACATGTCCGGGCCTGACAGCTCAGGTGCTAAGCAAAAACAGGATGTATTTACTCGATGGTTTTTTTCTTATCTACGAGTAGCTTCATATAGGATATACCTATAGGTAAGTAGCTTTTTACAGAATCTTGATTTTTTTTGTGATCTTTTTATAGCTTTATACTGTATTTCGTATATAGCAGGGTAGGCGCAAGGAATTTAGTGTTAAGACTTCGATTCTTCGCTTTCCGCTTTTTAAAACATTGTGTTGAGTAGCGGAACTCAACGCTGCGCTTTGTCTTGTTACCAGAGAATGGAAAAAAAAATCTTCTTCAATCGAACCGAATCGAAGTTCAAGTCTCGAGCGCCACGATTTTTGTATTGTTTTATTGATCTATATTTATATTAGACCGTATAGAAATATGAAGTGATACTTATAATAAAATACTTCGTGGTATCCACAAAAACGAAAAAGTTACTTACGACGAACGTTTTTTGTCGTGGATTTTTTTTAAATACTTAAACTCAAACATTCCCACGTACAGTAATGAAGCGTACGAAATATTACTTAATAAAAAATAGTCAAATGGTAAATAATAAACAAAAAAATATATATAAATAAAGATTCTATTTTAAAACTTTTTAAAAATGATATCTCTCTTTGAGAGATGTATTTATCTCATCATGCTTCTGTTCTTGCTTCTTTTTACTCCCTATCCAGAGATTAATTATCTATAAAAATATTTATTTATTTAGTCTTTAACTTTCACAAACAACTATCAAAAAAGATGTAAAGTATATATCTAAATTTATTATAGGCTATATGTAAATATGGATGGAAACAAAATGTGCGTATTTTTATACAAAATATTAAAATTTTCACCTACATCCAGTAAAAGTATCATTTTCCTCAACATTTCCAGGGGATTTGCCATTTTTTGCGTTCTTAAATATAAATAGCCGCAGTAAATGACGACGTACCGGAAGTCATCTATGTCGTAGAATTTGAATTTTGTTCCGATTATGTTATGAAAGTATTTTACACGCTATGACTGTGAAATCACGAGTGGAGTAGAAAGATTTACGCTGCTTTTGCATATCCATAGGCATAGGTAATTTTCTAGCAATATGAATGTACTTATTGGTATAGGTATGCACTCTATGTGGGATATTGCATGACGTATATGCCAGTGCATAAAATTCAGGATTATGAAAATAAATTAAAAAAATATATAGTATAGAAAAGTATCGGAATTAATATTCCAAAATCACGCGCCTTTGTGGTTCCGTACTTCAAAAGGAAAAAATGCAACCCTTATAGTATCACTTCGTTGTCTGTCTGTCTGTAAGTACCATTCTCTCAAAAAATTTTGGGGAAGTATCAAGTTAAATATAGAAAAAAATTAAAGTTCTAAGTCAACGCAATCAAAAGATACGAGAGGCTCACGCTTCGTTTTTGCCGTTTTAAATTCACCTTGTAAACTGAACCTATATGGGACTTTCCACTGAACTAGATTAGATTAGATTAAGAAATTTGGCAGTATTTTAGAATTTAATGTAAAAAAAAAGGAAAACGTCTTCAAAACAGTTAACTGTTATTTCTGATATATCTATACTATAATAAATTAGAAAAAAGCGTCCCTTTGTCTGTTTGTACAGGCACATATATACAGGCACAAATTTTGGAGCACACGATGTAGCACCACAATAGATCAGATAAACTATGACAATTAAAATAATAGCATTTTTGTAAATATTGTTGGGCGTGATAAACATATTTGTACAGACATATGATATATTAAAATCTCGAACATCCCATGAAGAACCGTAATGTCCAGCTAAACTATATAAAGCAGATCAGCGTAATGGACATTTGATATTTTGATATAAAAAAAAACCAGGATCTGGAACACTTAATGAAGAAGAACAATAGATAAAATAAAATAATAAAAAATAAGTTAAGGGATTTTTCGATTACAATAAATCGGTAAATAGAAATCGGGTATCAAGCCTCATAAAGTCCATGCCAACGAAATTGTGAGCATATACTAGTGTATAATATAATTGTATATAAACAAAGCTATAGGCAATACTAAAAATTAATTAAAAGTAAACAACGTTATCTATATCTTAAAGGCGTAAAAAGTAATAAAAAAGTAAATAAATTTCATTATCTGTTGTAATTATCCTCTTTGTCCAATTTATTGTGATTACGTCCTCACAGATAAAAAATTCTAACACTACAAATAAAAAAGTGGATCACCCAACTTTGGTAAAATTAATCACGGCGTTAAGTTCCGCCACTCATTACTTAATGTCTCGAATTTAGACGGAAAGCCAAGAACGGAGTGTCTCGACTCTACTTTCTGCTATACGTGAGATATAGCGTTAATCTATTTAGGTACTAAATAATAAATTTCGTTATATATATAAAGAAAAAGAGCGGTATTATTTTTGTACAAAAGAAAGCAGAAGTGCTATACTTTGTGGGCTCAACTTGTCACTTTGCATTCGCGGAATACGTTTTAGCCACGTCAGGGCTTTAACACTCCAAGATACGCTTGTTCTGACACTTCTACTCCTTTATTATTTAGTCTGTAGAAAATAATACGAATTTCGTTATAATGCAATTGAAAATGACGTAGAGGCGGTGTAGGTAGGATGTTGAGAATTGTGGAGGATTACAAAGTGTAGGATTCAAAAGGAACAATAAAAATGTAAAAAGAATTATGTTTATTATTGCTATTCTTCTTTTACTTGCTATTACAAATAATAAATATATAACTAGTCTATAAATAAAATTTGTTGAAATGTTTTCACTTGTTAAACATTTTGTTTAAGATTTTGTTATTATATTTCAACATATGTAGCCATATTTGCAACACCGCATATGTTGAAGCCTCTGCGAATTCTGAAAGAATTAGTGATTAATAAGATATACAAGTGAAATCAGATTTGCAACTTAAACTGAAAGTCATAATTTAAAAGTTTAATGTTTCGAACGTTTATTGTGACTTTATATATTAAAAAAAAACTGCTGAGTTTCTCACCAGCTCTTCTTAGCTAAATCTGCCTTCCAAAATGGAATTAACTTTCTAAAGAACTAACACTATTAACGTTATTATGTAACTTGATGATTCAAAAGTGCTTGTTATGGTCTTAAGGAATAATGAATATTTTGATATCGTGATTATGACAGATTTAAAGAACAAGTACGCGTAAACTCTTGGCTCTTTACCTCATATACCCATCTTCACCCCATCGTTTACCCCACCAGTTCAGTAGTATCCAGTATTCAGGAGTGTATCCTACGAGCAACATGGCGTGGTTCAGTTTCCATGGGACGCAAAATGGATCATCGTAAATGCCGCTTCTGTCAAAAATTTAATTTGAAAAATTTAAATGAAGACACGGCCGTCGTGGTGCATGACTCGTTACTGTACTGTCACATATATATATACATATATATAGATATACACATATATATATATATATATATATACATACATATATATATATATATATATATATATATATATATATATATATATATATATATATATATATATATATATATATATATACATATAAAAGGACATTTAAGGTTGTTGAGAAAGATTTCTGTACTCAAACAGAACAACTCTCGGACTTAGGGTCCAGGATACTTCACATCTTCTCCCGAATATAGCAGGATAGATAAAGGAATTATATTGCTAAGACACCACGTTCTCTTTACGGTCAAGACCAAGATAGAATCAAAGTTGAACTTTATAATCATTGAACTAACAATATACTAAATACCTGTACAATTGAAAAGTAAACGGCGATGCATTAAGAGCCACCGCCAAAGGTCCTATAGAGGCGACGGCACGTTCTATCGCGTCTTCATCTCCTGCCGGCAGTGTTGCCCAACGTCTGGCCTTAGCTCGTATTGTTATAGTGTTGTAATGACATTGTCCTTTCTGGAATATCCATATTAATTGTTTTTTTTAATAATTTGACATAAAAAAGGAAGTTATACTGCAGAGATAAGACAAAATAGTGTTGATGAAAGTGAAGGATGGTCACATAAAAATACTAAGGGCTTAAAAGGCCTGCATAAAGAAGTTCTCGGTAGTGGATGAAGTACTTATTACATTACTGGAAGCCTAAGCAAAAATATACAAGTTATAATTATCAAGTAATATATGTCAACTCACTTTTCCAATATAAGGATAGTAAGTTTCCTTCATAAGTCCATCTCGGGCGGCGTATCTCATGGCTGCTTGCAATGATCCTCCATCACATCCCAAATTACCATCTTTAAGGCTACAATCTACTATTTGCTGAGGGCTGAAAATAAAATACATTCAACTTATTTACAATTTATTTATTTATTTTAATAATGTGACGCCGTTTGATGATCCTCAACCTCCTCAATCTTCTTGTAAAAGTTCCATAAAAAAACATGGCGTTAAGTACAGACCAACGCAAAGAAAGACAGACAGACAAAAATAAAAAATAAAAATAGTTTGTCTTTCAGTAACATTTAAATTAATATATTTTGCTCCACAAAATACAGTTACTTTAAAATCACAGATAGGCACTTCAATTTGATATACTCAATATTTGAAGTTAAACATATTATTTTAGCAAAACTAAAGAAGTTTTAAAATGTTTGTAAAGTTATAGATATTTTTAAAAAAATCGTAAGTTTCATTTTTTTTAGCTTCACTGCAAGCTGCGGACAGAGAGAACCTAGGGCAAACTAACACTTTCCGCCTAAATTAAGAGATATCGAGAGAAATCGAAAACTCTACGCCTTGTTTTGCCAGAGGGATCGAAAGTGATAATTCATTCTTTCAAATGGAAATAGAATCTACTACAATTGCGCTAAGCCATACACTCCGCCGCTGCGCCACGGAAGCCTCTAAAAACAAATAATTAAAACTATATTAATTAAAACAAACATTACAACTTATATAAGCGGGAAACAGGGTGTTTTAACACTAGTTGTCCTCTGTTTATCCTGCTATGAGCGGGATACAGCGTAAAGCTAAAAAAAAATACTTACTATGAAATTTGTACTTCAATTACCTCAACTCACTCCAATCCCCGTGTTTCTTATAAAGCTGAGCTTGCAACGCGTGAGCTACAGCAAACGCATAGCATGCACCGCAGCGGTACTGCTCCTCTCTTTTGGGCTTAAAGCCTTGAGAGCGCCAATCTACCTGTTAATTTACATCAGACAAATCGAAATCGTTTTCAAGGACAATACAAAAGGCGGCGGTGGGTCGCGCCCTCCGAAATGCTATAATACTACTATAATAATACTTACTATAATAATACTTACCCGGGAAATTTGAGAAACAAGAAAATGTTAATATTTTGTCTGTCTGTTTGTCAAAACACGATAACTCGATGAGAACATGTGGCTTAGCGGTCAGAGTGCTCAAACGGCTTCCATGACGCGCGGGTTGAAATTCCGCTATGTAAATTTTTTTATACGTTTTCTTTCCTTAGTGTGTACTTTGAAAGGTAATAGAAATATATTAACAGTTCACAGAATGCATTCATAATAAGATAAACTAAAAACTTATCTAAATCATGTTATTTTTTTTAGTTTGACTGTAAACATAACGGTTATAGGGGGGTTCCCACTTGGGGGGGACTGAATTTTTTCAATGACTCGCAATTTGGGGCGAAAAGTATACAACGGAGAGTCTCGACTCTATGTTCTCTCTGTATACCCTGCTATATGCGACAAAAACCGTGAAGCTATTTACTTATATAGGTATATTTAATACGATTTCTAGATATTTTACTTACATTACCCTCATTTTACACAAGTCGGCAAAAGTCTTGATTTTCCCCACAATTACTGCGGTAGAAGCGGCGTGAATAAGCTACTTAAATAATATAAATGATACTCAAGTTGCCCCGACTTCAGCTACATAAGTGTATTTAACTTTTAAGTTATAAATCACTGGCGTTCTAGTTAAAATGTGAGTAAATCTTAACGCTCCGTACAAGTAGCTACTGTGCGCGCTTTCTTGTATTTGTATGAGAAAAAATTACATTGTTAAAAGTAAATCTACATACTTAACAGAATTATCTGCTTAAAGTCTCCTTGAATAGGTTTATATTAGCTATAATATAAGATAATTTCAAGCAAATGCTTGATGATATTTCTGATATGTTTCTATATGAACGGATAGAAAAAAAAAAGAAATATATATATATATATATATATATATATATATATATATATATATATATATATATATATATATATATATATATATATATATATATATATATATATATATATATATATATATTAATATATAAAAAAAATAATCTATATTAATATATTCACACACTATATATGTATATCACACGTATTTTGGTACATAACTATAGATAGATTAATACTAAAAATATACTTTAGATCAGCAGAAATTATTTTTCTTCCATATCATTACATACCTCTCTATCATAAAAATAAAATTAAATCAATTTTTACAATGACAACAGAGACAGTAAATAAAGGTAATATATAATAAATAGAAACGTTCAAGTTATATGTGTTCATGAGCTCATGAGTCACGCCCATTTTGCCAAGAACTGATAGTAACTGGTAACTTGGTTACGTCCTGATTTACCTACTGAGTTGACCCAACTTACCCAATCCCCAAAATGATTTAAATGTAACGAGTAACTTTGTTCCCCAGCCAGGAACTGTCGGTTGTGTTGAGCGACTTTTTTTAGATTGTTTTTCCACGTGGACAATGCGGATACCTCGTGTAGTGCGCTAGAATATAGCTTGTTGTATACTGTCTGAAATAATAAATCTTGTTTTAGACAAAGCAGTGACACCACTTCAATCTTCACTTTCCCTTAAAATCAACGTAAAATATATAGATTTTAAATACAATTTTTGTCGGACTTATTAGAGCCGACATTGACCGGAAAATGGTTTTTGTTATGATTACGCAAGTCTTTTGTCGTTTTTTTTTAAATATAAATTACTAATCCCAGCTTTCTTAACACAACACAAAGTAAATAAGGACTGTGTAATTTTTTTATGTGAATATATAAATACATATGCCTGTATACCGAATTTTATGCTCATGCTTCGGTTAGTCACAATATATATATATATATATATATATATATATATATATATATATATATATATATATATATATATATATATATATATATATATATATATATATATATATATATATATATATATATATATATATATATATATATATATATATATATATATATATATATTTCTCTCAAGTAAAGATAATCCTAGTTAAACTTAGTTTAAGTACTTTAAAACTAAACTAACCTAACTTAGTAAAGTACTTTAAAACTAAAAATATATATATTTTGTAAATTTTACGCCATGTTTGCAAATTATTAATACCTACGTAGAATATGACCGAGTTTAGGCGCAAAAAGGAATAAGATCCAGAGAAAATAAATAATTTTTCATTTCCAAAATCTGGCTCAGGCGGTGGCAACGCTTAGGTAAAACGAGGTGTTGAGTTTTACCACTTAACACGCAATATTTTCAATTCAAGTGGAAAGCAAAGAATGGAGTGTCTTGTCACTTACTCTACTTATCATCACCATATTCGGGAAAAATGTGAAATTAAAAAATATTTACCTTATATTCTTCCCAATGCGTATCAGGAACTTCACCGTGTATCAAAAAATTATCCACAATATGTTGTTTCTTACACACATTATCACTAGCACAAGAACTGCAATCACTCACATTACGATATTTCAAATATTCTCCATACCTCTGGGTCTTCTTCAAAATTTTGAAAGTCTTCTCCGCGAAGTTCTCCATTTTGGAAAGATCAGTTTTTAACGTACATCGCTTAAGACGATAGCTTTTGTATTTATTTAATATAAATTTCATTTTGTATGTTGTTTCATTGACATGTAATTCAGCATTTAATACTGTTATGTGCGCTAGGATTAATAAAAAAAGCATTTTAATTTAAAAATAAAATTTAGAATTCCAATATCTCCATAAATTATTGTATAAACGTAAACGCAAACTAAATGACAGCTTTGCCAATGATTTGCATTGATAATAGATTAACAATCGATTATGCTCTTTATTCTTTTAACGACTTGGTAGTAATTTGCGTATACATAAAAAAATGATTTTACAAGTGCTTACTATGAAATATTTTGTAAATTGTAAATAAGCAGTTGTGATAGATTGTTTTTGTTTTAATTAAAATATGATCTTATTATGCACAATTTTTGTATTTCATGGATGTGAGACGTGGCCGCTGATGTGTCATAAGAAGGCTTTTCAGCGTGCAATGGAGAGAGCAATACTTGGTATTTCCCTACATGATAGAATCAGAAATGGTGACCGTGATCTTCTCGAAGAACTGCTGAAGCTGAAGTGGCAGTGGGTAAGACACATAGCCAGGAGAACTGATGGCGGTTGGGGTGGAAAGGTTCTTTCTTGAGTAGCGGCCACGAACTGGACGACGCTTGGTGTGCAGACCTCCTACTAGGTGGACCGAGGATTTGGTTAAGGTGCTGGAAGCCATTGGATCGGATTGGACCGATCGTCATGGAGCGGGGAGGCCAATGTCCAGCAGTTGGCAGAACAAAGGCTGTGATGAATGAATGAAAAATATTATATAAAAAGGAACGTACGTTTTTATACATCACTTTTATGTACTTGTATGTACTGTCAATTTTATGGAGATCAAAGCCCTAAAAGAGATTAAATAAAAATTTTCACGATTTTTCATTCATAATTACTCAAAATTGAAATAGTAGTCATTTTCAATAAATTTCTGAAAAATAATATTGCTTTCGTTTTTTGTTTCTATGTGTAAATTTATTATATCGCAACCTTAAAGAAAAACGGACGTAACTTGAAGTGTGTTAAAATTATATATTTTATTTTATTATATTTTATTTAAAATTATATATTTTATTTTATTATATCAATTAAGTAAAGCTTATAACTGTCCAAGAATATCCAAGAGAAGTATGAAGAGTAAAGGAAAAAGGTAATATGTGGAAATAATATTTGAATTTTATTAGGATATGTGTATGTCATATTAAATAATAACTTTCATTTTTTTTAAAGTTTTTTTAAATAAAAATATTTTGATTTCGGTCCGTCAATTCCAAATTAAATAATCAAAGTATGGTAGCCTTAGAATGAGAGTGGCCTAAGTCAAAAATGTATAACTTTTCCAAACATATTTATCGTATAACCTACTTTAAACAGTTTATTTTTTTAAGAAAGCTTATTTCTAGATTGAACTATTAATTGACATTTCTAATTAGCTACTTGCTAAGAACTGTAGATAAAGAAAACAAAGTTGAAACTATATTAAATAATTTATTTTCTTTTGATGTTGTAATAAATGAATAATACATGATGCCATACAAATATATAAATACATATGTTGCATATACACTTAACAATTTTTTTTATATTTTACTTCTTTTTTATTTTTTTTCCATAGAACATCATATCGTCAATTAACTAACAAAAATAATTATGACAGGCCAATCTAAGAAAATAAACATATTCCTAAGACAATAAGAATATTTAATTAATTGTAATTTTATTACAATTTTATATTAAAAGAGAGCTTTTTTGGTCATCACTATAGTACTCTTAGTTAATATAAAAAACAGCTTTTTTTATTTTAAATTGACATACATATATAATATTTAATATATGTAAAATATATCAATATGTCTGCTGTAATGTCTTTTGAAAAGTAAGGCTTCTCGGCTTTTCATTACATTCTGTGAAATGAAATTTTGAAATGTTTTAAAATTTTTAATGAGAATTCGATGTTTTCAATTAGTTATCTGTTTGAAATTTTATGACATTAATAAATTTAACTTTGACAATATAATATATTTTATACACTTAATCTTATTATAAAATATTTATTTCTACTTAAATATAAGCAAAAGTCGTAATTGTTTCTGCCTTATAATTAATTGTTAGTTAAAAGACGCAAAAAATCGATTTGAAATCACATTTTTACTAAATGCAAATACAAAATATTTACAGCACATTCAAAATTGTCTACTTACAACTAAAACTAAAAACTAATCTAATAATACTCGAGTTGTTTACATCTAAGCAACACTGACTATTGATTTTGTTCTAAAAATACTTTCCTTTAAAAAAAAATATAAACAATTAACATAGATATTTTCCAAAGTAAGATAGGAACTAAATGGGTCATTATTAAGCTTTACGCTTTAACCCAAATACAAAACACTTCATTCCCCTCTTTCCGCCCAATTTGATATTGAGTGGCGAATGTCAACGCCGCGCTTGTTTTTTTCATTTCCTGGCTCTAGTAAGAACTGGCTCGCTCTAGTAAGAACACGCATTACTAGAGCGAAAAAATTAACATAAAAATCATTACCCCGATTAGGAATCGAACCTATAACTGTCGCGTTAATAGTTAAACGCTGAGCTGTGCTCCACGATATCGAATGGACAATTATTGAGATAAATATTATTTAATAATACGCTTGATACAAATTAAATAATATATATGAATTATGAACAAATAAGTTAGGTAGTGTCGAAAAATAAATATAGATTAAAAAAAAAATTAAATACTCATTATTCATGTCAAAAAATAATACAAATGTCAAAATCGATGTTAAAAAGAATGTGATTTCAAATCGTCGAAAATTTTATATATTATTGCTTAGGACTGTTTTGATTTAATCTAGTACAGTGTAGAGTAACTAGATATGGCCTATTTACCAATAATATGGTTAATTTTAGCTAACTACATTATATTTGATGGAAAATGAACGGAAGAATTTTTAAAAATATCAACGAAATTATATATATGTTGTGAACATTTTCAAAAACTAAAAGTTTCAATTACAAAAAAAAAATATAGGTTTAAATAAGTTTCTTGCGACTGAGTGTCGAGTATTAATTGAATTGTAGATACAATACAAAAAGAAACCAAAAAATGTACAGGAAATTAAAAGAAAATATCCATTTTGTATCCATCAAATTAATAATAATAATAGGAATCTATAAAACAATCATTAATTCACTTAACGCTTATTCATATTATATATATATATATATATATATATATATATATATATATATATATATATATATATATATATATATATATATATATATATATATATATATATATATATATATATATATATATATATATATATATATATATATATATATATATATATATATATATATATATATATATATATATATACATATATGCATATACGAGTTTTATTTCACAGCACTATAGAGAACTGGTATAATACAAACTCCATATCAAAATTGCTGAAATAACTAAAAAAAAAGTACTTATTTCAACAAAATCAAGTAACTAAATTGCCTCTACCATTTTTTTATAACAGTATACTTTATGAGCGTGTGTTGTGGGCAAATTTACAGAACATTAAAACAGTTTATTTTTAAAAAAAGCTATATATGTAATAAAGTTTTTTTTAAACTACTAGAAAATAAGTTGACGTGTGAAATACGCGTTGTCATAGCAACGTGTATGTCACTATACAAAAGCGTATATTGTCAAATATATGGTAGAGTGTCATATATTTATTTTATTAATTTTAAGTATTTCTAATACATTTAATATAAAAATATATTTGCTTTCTGCACTCCTTTGCCATATACAGCTTAGATATGCCATAATAATTCGTTCATACACTGTTTGTGAAAATTAGTTCAAAGGATTTTCGCGCACGCAATAATAAAGTTCCTTTTTTTAATTCTAATTGTAAATATATCAGATAGTAAATTGTTCTCATATTTTGGCATCAAAACTGTTAAGTTTTAACGATTCATAGTTATTAATAGGAAATGCTCATTAACATACTATTTTTAACTTCATATTAATTTCAGTAATCAACTGTATACAATGGTAGGGGCAGGAGGTTGTTCGTATTCACCGTTGTCGTGGGTTCGATGCGCCGTTGAGGCTTCTTAATTCAGTATACGGTTTTCTACCTAGAAGCTTTAAATCTTCGCCGCTAATTAAAGGTGTGTAGTCACGGCGTTTTCTATATATCATTAATCTGTAAGAACATAAAATGTATGTTAAATTTAATTTGCATATACCAAAATGAAATTTATTTTTTCATATGTTCTGTCATAGATGAACAAATAACATTGTACAAGGTAATAATCAATTTAGCAAAGACTTTATTTTCATTTTATATTTTTTTTACAATATTACATTTATGTTCTTCATTTATTTGCAAATAAAAAAAACCCTTTTACTCTAAATATTAATAAGTAATAAAAAAAATCTAAGGTATATTTACTCGTAACAGTATATTAACTCGACAATCATGTGTTCTTTTAATGACACTAGATAGTCATGAAAAAGAGTAAACAAAGCGAGTCATTAAAAATGATAGTTACATTGTTTGTTTGTAATAAAGCGTATTATAGTATCTGCCACTCGTATAACTTTACGTACAGTAGGTATTCTTACTTAAAAAACAGAATTTATTCTTATTTATCTTTCAAAATAAATACAATATTGATAAATTTCATCAATATACAAATATGATTCTTGCCACCTACCGATAACTTTACTTTTATATATTTTATAATAGTTGCTCTATTAAGCAAACATATGTCTGTGCAAGCATATAGAGTCTATATGTTTAAGTGTTTCAAACTACGGCAAAAAGTTTTAATACGGTTTTCACTAATCGTTAGACCGACTCACTTAAAGAACAATTTTTATTATATATATAAAAAAATCAGAATTTCCAAATTTCCCCAATTATTTCAAAGAATAGCCAGCTCAATGTTTAATAAATTTGATATTAAAATAAATACATATTTGTTATTCTATATGTAATGTGATACAGCCACGTGTACATAAACTAAGTTTAAAAGCCATCGTATGGTTAAAACTATATTTAAAATTTACATAAATTACAAGGAAAAAAGACAGTAATTCTGATTTCAAAACCCGTATTAATATATATATACTACATAATGAATATATCTAGTATATTCAGTTTCAGTGTTCCAGTTCATAATTGAAGATAAAGGCTTGAAATAGTATAGGCGCTATATATGTATATATATAAACATATGATAATTATAAAAAAAATAATTTTTAATTATTTATTACTATACAAGATTAAATTTATTTTTTTATAAAGATAATCTTAGAAACATTTGGTTCAAAATAATAAATATTTTTATGTTGGTTGGCAAAGTTTTGGAGGATGCCTATACGCTAAATGACATCACGTTAATCGTTCCAATATGGCTCCGTTTGAGTTACATCAGGCATTTAGCATATATGTACATATAAGACATATAAACCAGTTACTTATTTTCATTTGATAATAAAAACGAAGCTAGCGACGCTAGTTAAAGATAAAAAATACTGAAATTGTTAAACATTTCATATAAGTTGGTAAATAATATGTTATTTAATATTATAGTAATTTAAAACACAAATATTGAGATCATCGTGGCATAGATTATAAATATGAAATTTATCTGCTTTTTTTTATTTAAGTATAAAAATATAATAGTTTAAAAATATATAATGAACTGACAAGGAAAATAGATAGCATCTTTATGTTCCCATGGACGCCCTTGTAAATGCTCTTGTATACAGCGTGTTTCAATTACGTTATAAGTAACTATTATAATTCTCCAACTATTTATTATAAGAAGGATTTATTATATTTATTATATGTACGTTTAATACGAGTGTATTTTTGATTTAATTATTTATTATTAAATATATAAAATAAACTGCATAAATTGCATTATCACCTATTATCAACAACGGACTGGACGCGAGGTGGTACTGGACAACGGTGATCGTAAAGTGATCTACTATATATATTAATTATATAGTATATATACAATGTAACCGTACCGCTTTTGTCATTTAAAATACATATTATACGATAAGCATAAAATTCTTTATCCTTAAAATATATTGTTGCATTTCTAATAGATTATAATATTAGTAATGTATGTGCAAACTGCCTTAAATTCAATTTGATAACAAATATTTAAACTACATTCAAATTACTATATTTTTGGATACTATATTAGGTTAACTGGAAACCGTCGAAGACGCAGACGCAGGTTCAAATTTTAATATGTTTTCTAAAAAATATATTTCGTTCCTTAATGTGGAATAACACTTTAAAAATAATAAAAAAAATATACCGAAAATTATATATACCTATCAGTATTATTTACTAGTATAAAAAAATCTAAGGTATGAATGACATATTAAATTGTAAACACCCTATATACAAAATACAGGTGATATAATTGAAACGGCGTCAAACTTCGCATCTAGATTCTGGGTTTTATTCAGTCTCCTCTTGACTGTTGAAACGGACAGACGTGCATTATTTATATATTGTAATCGCGTAATAGGTAAGAAAATATTTGTATATATATTTTTTAAAGTTACGGTAATGAATTTATAAGTACGAGTACTTTTGCGGCGTTGAGTTCCGCCATTAAACAGGAAATCTACCACGGCACAGTTGGGACAGGTTTGACCGGGGAAGAACCTTTTACCTTTAGAAAAACATAAAAATTTGATTTCTGTATATTTTTTTTAAAAAGTATTTTTCTTTTGAACGTGTGGATTTACACTTTGAAAAAGTAATAAAACGTAATAGAATTTTCATATTTAACTCGTTGAGTTGCGTCACTTAACACTGAATAGGCGGAAAGTCGATAAGGAATTGATGTAAGGTATACCTATAGAATAAATATAAACACAAAAATGGACATTCATATAAATACATATTCTATCAAAATCGAAAAATATATATGATTTATAATGCTTTTTGTTACAGGAAACTTCTAGTTCAAAAAATATCAATTACTTTTTGGACGATTGGCGTAAAAAAAGTAAAAATAAATTACTTTAAATATATTTGTCACTTGGCATTCCAATGTAATTACATAATAGCGTTACCAAAACATAAAATTTACGAAAAAAACAATTGATATTTTCTTCACCTATAAAATTAAAGATAAAACTTCAATTATTACTAAATCGAACTCACAACTATCGATCTGTTTGCTTCGACCATACTTCGACTCGAAGATTAGACTGGACCATAGTTTCATCGTAAGAACCATGGTAGCTCAATGGAAAGAATTAACATAAACTGAATCTAGTGCTAGTACAAAGTTCTAGAATCAGACAATTATTTACGGGCGAACAGTGGATTTATTCTGCAAGGACAGACTACAGAAGATTCATAAATAATTAGTAGTAATTTCTAGTTTTTTTTCCTTTAGGTAAATACTTTACAAAACCTATATCGTATATAGAGTAAGTATTAAATTTTTTATCTCTATCGACAAGAAAAAAAAGGATTACAAGCAAACAAGTACGTACTTAAAGATATATATATATATATATATATATATATATATATATATATATATATATATATATATATATATATATATATATATATATATATATATATATATATATATATATATATGCGTGTGTGTGTGTGTGTGTGTGTGTGTGTGTGTGAAAAAATTATAAAAAATAAATCTTTTAAAGGAACGTTATCTCGAATACGAAGGTTAAAAAATAATATGTAAGTAAACATGTCTAACCAAATAACAAGTAAATATAAGGCATGACCTTGTGTGTACGTACTTATTTATATATTTTTACTTTAAATAAATATAAGCATTGTTTTGACTTTCATTTAACACCTTGTTAGGATGTGGATGACACCACGAATAAATAATCCCGTAAATGTTTTACTTCGTCCATATAATTTATTTAGCTGTATAAAATAAATATTTATTTCGATTTATTTTACACCGACATTCTATTCACACCACAATATATTCAAACGAAATTGAAAGTAAGTATAACATTTTTCGTGGAAAGTGATGATTTATTCAAAATAGGTATCTCAAAGACGACATTTTGTGAAAATTTCACAAAATAAAATTAATAACATTCGATCTACTTATGGAAGTACTAATATTGGAAACTAGTGAACGAGGAGCCTTTATCATTTCTCTGAGAATTTTTGTAGAAATTATATTCGACATGTCGATCACAAATGCTCAAATTAAACCAGGACCTATTGTGTAGCCATAGAAGGCTCATGGACGTCGCCTATTCCTCTAAGAGATTTATGCACTACGTCCAAATTGAAAAGATCAGGGCTACGTAAGTACCACGAGACCTAAAATACATTACCCCCCTCACATTCACGCAAGAGGAGAAATAATTCTTAATCACACCGTGTGTCCAGTTAATGTATCCAGGAAAAAAAAATTAAAAATATATGCGAAAATTTTATAAAAAACGCCACGTACTTAGTCTGTAGAGAATAATAAAATGAATAAAAATGTAAGAACATATCATTAAAGTACTCGTTAATAATATATATTTAAATTTATTTATTATAATAACAAATGTTAAAAAACGCGTATTTGTGTTTGATAAGGCTACCTCTTCTATCTATTGAATAGTTGTCAAGCAGGTAAAAGAAAGTTTTAACAACCATATTAAATAACATCTTTTAACAAAGAAAAACCACATTCACGCATTTCTATTTTAACCATATATACCCATACAATTTAGCGACTATTGTTGAAAAAACCATTGAATAGAACAAAATACCTATATATCATGTAATTAATGTATAGAATTTCATTTAAAACATTTCAAGTACTTGCGCATAATAATTATCTAATTTTGTCATCTGCATGTCATTTGTTATGTACAAAAGGCTTTATTAGATAAATGAAGTAGTTTCTGACATTATTAAATCTAACAGTGTATTTGGTACATCACTACGTTAGAGGCATAAAAAGTAAACACATTTGAGGATTAATTTAAAAAAAACATTGTGATTGTTTTTAACACGTATTGTTTAAGCATGTGTTATTAAAGCAAGTTAAATAGCTTACAACTTAATTTTTTGTATATAGGTATATAGTAAATACCTAAGTACATGTTTATAGGTTAGTTTGGGAATATAAATTCATAGCGACCCATATAAATTCATAGAAACCCATGACAAAATATATATATATATATATATATATATATATATATATATATATATATATATATATATATATATATATATATATATATATATATATATATATATATATATATATATATATATATATATATATATATATATATATATATATATATATATATATATATATATATATATATATATATATATATATATATATATATATATACATATATATATGTATATATATATATATATATATATATATATATATATATATATATATATATATATATATATATATATATATATATATAATATATATATATATATATATATATATATATATATATATATGCATATAAATTATATATATACAATGACTATATCTGATCTCTAATTATCTCGTCGCAAGGCCGCTGTAATACCATCTGTATTGTACTGTTTACACAATGATTTTGATAAACAAAGTACCTATCAACACATTGTTTATACGTATATTGTTTTAAACCTATATTGAATACGGATTACCTTCTACCCGTAGAGCATAAAAAAGGCATTTTGTAAGACTTGTCTACTATTATTTAATTCTAAGTAAATTTTTGTGTTCTCAATTCAACGTGACATTGGCGAAGAGAATTGTGCTCAATACAGAGAGAATGAATGATTTTCATTTTCATGACTCTGGTAACAAAGCAAACATCGCGGCGTTTAGTTTACACACAACACGCAATGCCTCGAAAGAGAACGGAGTGTCTTAACACTAGGTTCTTACGGTCCCTACGGTTCCCTCTGTCTACCCTGCCATGTGCGGGATACAGTGTAAAACTAATTTAATTTAATTTATATAATCATTTTGTCCAAGTAACAAGTGTTTAGTAACGAAACAATTGCATTGATGTACCTAAATAGTAAATACGTATATATGTATATGAAAACTAGTTGCGTAAAAATCCTTTGGTTGATATTTTCCTTTCTTATTGAATATATTAGCAAGTTAAATATGCTCTGGTGGCGAAATAACTCGAAGGCTTAGTATATATTACAGTAACTGTTATACCAAAACAGTTCTACAATAAGGATTATTTATTAATATTCCATGTAAATATATATGAAATTATAACATACATATATTTTAAGACATTATCCTGGCGCAGCTTGTACGTGTGATTAATTACTTTATTTATTAGTACAAAACTCATTTGGCAAGTGACAAGTATATGAGAACATCGATATAGTTCGTCAATAAAGGTTAACTTAACATATTTTAAATTTTCTAAAATATTTTTCTTTTTTATTATTATGAAATAATAATAACATAATAACCTAAAATTCCTTTGGAAACCGATTTATTTTACCGGTACTAGCTGAAAAAAAGCACGCATGTGAGCGAAAATTGAAATATTTACTGATTTTCTGAAAAATATCCCTATAAGTCTTTAACAAGAATCAGTTCTATTAAAAATGACTGTACACGAGTTCTACAAGGTTAGTTAAAAATAACGCGGAAATCTCAAGATTAAGTGCTCCTTCCCGGCAGTTTTATTCCGATGGGGCTTGATTTATGATATAGCTAGCCTGTTGGTTTTCTGGTTGGGGATTTCGAATTGTAAGTCGTAAGATGTCAGTTCAATTCCATCAGAAAAAGTTTAATGATTTTTGAATAACTTTAGTACGTTTTGCTGTTGCATTTTGATCGTATGATATTATAATTTATCTGTTCTAATATTTAAAAATATATTTATGATTAGTAACCTTACGTACTGAAGTCTTGGGCATACTCTATTATCTAAATTTATAAAATTGTTATCATTAAATATGAGTACGTTTATTGTTTATTTTATTTAATTTATTATTCATATAATAATGTTATTTTGTATAGAAAATAATATAATATATTTCATAAATATCATCAATTAAATAAAAATATTTTTGTATCGAAAGCAGTCTTTTCAAATATAGATTAAACATACTTCGATATCGCTGTCAGATGTTAATATGATGGCGGGAAATTAAGCCTCAATTTTATTTTTGTTTTACGCTTTTGTGTTTAGTAATACTATTAACTAGTTTAAGCATTTAAAATCTGTTTTTTTTTTGTATTAGTGGCTGAATCGTAATATAATACATAAACGGACAGAGTAATCTGTTTGATTTATTGAACAGTTTTTTTCGAAATAAGGAAGACACGGAAAATAATAAATGGTAAAGTATTTATAATATATAAAGTATAGTAGTATATAATAAATAATAATAAATTTCACAACCTGTACGTGATTTATTTGGTACAATTTTCCACTAACAACAAAATGGTATTTTGCATAATTTTTAAAATTATGTATGTAACAATAATTGTACTATACAATAAATAGCTTAACTAAAATGTTCAAACTAAAAACTATATAAAGAAGTAAAATGTAATAAAGAATTAACTTTAGAATTATCTTAATTATTTACTAAAAGAATTATATATTTATTTATTCCATTATCCTAACAAATTTATTTGATTATTACCTTGTTAGAATACTACTAAAAAGTGGGGTAAAACCTCAAATTAGTTATTTTTTTGGTTTCTGTATCTATTAAATAATAAGAATATTAAAGCTATTATGCTATATTTTATTATTAAGTACGTATGTTTAGATAAAACTATATAAAAACTATAAGTTTTTACCTTAACCTAAATTATAATATTAATAATAATGGAAAGATCTTACTTTTACTGGGTCTCATAATATAATATTTTAGGTAACAGCAAAAAAAATCTGTAACAAAAAGGTATTTATTAGATAAGTAATGACCAACTTATACAATTATAAAATATATAAAAACAATAGTAGAACAAATTTAAATCTCATCTGACGTAATATTCTCAACACTGATGTTTTCTTGTTTGGCTATTCACTATATATATCACATATAATTTTTTTTTAAATATTAAAATCTGGTGAGAAAATATATCAAAAATGTAAAGTATCAGATGTTAAAGACCGAGCAAAGTGGAGTAAGCTTAGTCAGAAGGCAGACCCTGGCTATAGGAACCGGGACTAATGTCAGGCAGAAGAAGAGCAGGGCAGTTAAGTGTTGATACACTATATTTTTAATTTTCTGATGAATTTGTCACACTGTATGTTTAGTGGCGGATTTTAAAGTCGCAATTTGTCTTAGCCGAACAGAGAAAAAAAAATAATGCCGCTGAGTGGGGTTCGAATCCATGATTAAATATGAAAGAAAATTGTTTCTGTTTTAATAGAAATATTTACATAAACAGACCATCAGAGGTAATTGTGGTGTAGATGGTAGCAGCTAACAGACTGTACACTCTACGATCGCGAATACGTGACTTCACTACACTACACTTATACTTCAAATTGTTAGTCTTTCCGACTATATTAAACAAAAAATTGCTGTTAAACCCCTAAGTCTCATTTATCACGAGATCAAAATACAAATGGATGAATTATAAAAATAAACCGTGTACTCCTTACCTCACCCTAATGCACCAGCAATCACACTGGTAATCAGTACTACTATCGTCGTGGCGACGCCGTTGATGCCGACGCCAGCGCCGTACACCGTACCTCCGTCGCCAAACGCGTCCGCTACACACAATGTTTCTGTCGAAATGCCAACTGGTGAACCAGGTGGCAATTCTAGACTATTCGGACTTTATGGATAGGTAAGTTGGGTAACTTTTTCGTTATACAAATATATATGATATTTCTACTAATTTTAGTATACAAGAAGAGCTATATTGTAGTATTATAATTTATCGTAAGTGAATTTATTTTGTAAAATTGACATATATTTTGTATCATTTGGATATTTAGAAGCAAATAGTCGAACAAACGTATCCTCTCCGCCTATCACATCAATGCATGTCCAATTTTATATTAAAATCCAAAAGAAATGTGTAAATACTTATATACGTTTCTACGTGCAATAAATAATAGTATCTATACCATAACAACCATAAGAAAAGAAAGCAGAGCCCAATTAGTCTAGAAATGCCCTCCAGCGCATGCATTAACTTAAAAATAAGATATATTAATATAAATATAAAGTAACTGAAAAATAAATGCATTATTTAATAATTATAAAGTAAATATGAATATATATATTAAAATATATATATATATATATATATATATATATATATATATATATATATATATATATATATATATATATATATATATATATATATATATATATATATATATATATATATATATATATATATATATATATATATATATATATATATATATATATATATAAATATGAATATATATATTAAAATAGTTAATAATTAACATAATAAAAATATGTAAATATAAAAGCGTAACATAAAAAGTGAAGACCTTATATAAAAATATAGTTTAAATATACATTTATACTTTATTTAATTATTTACAATTTAAAACTCTTCTCTCATTTAGTAGACTTTTGATCTTTACTTTTATACTAGTATTATATAGCTAAGAATACTGGTGGTAGAGTGGTTTAGTTGAAAAAAAATTAACATTAGATAAATAATTTATCGAAGAAGCTAAGATCCAGGAAATCTTACATAGGACAGAGTCCGTAATGTCACATAGCAAGATATACTTTATGTTTTTCTTATAGATGAATGACCACCGATATTGAATACCCATGCTCATTAAAATAACTTAGCAGACTTAGACCACTAAACTAAGGTATTAATGAATAAATATCATCAATTAAAGTAAAAATAAAATAAATATAAATAAAAGAATAAAATAAATAAATTAAACATAATTTTAAGAATAACATGCTAGCAATGCTATATCCTTGACAATAGTAAACTATATTTGAAGTATAAATATATATATATATATATATATATATATATATATATATATATATATATGTATATATATATATATATATATATATATATATATATATATATATATATATATATATATATATGGTAGTTGGTACTATTATTTGCATTATAATAATAAATTTAAGTAAAATACCCTTAAATTTAAAAATACCCGGAAAATTACGGAAAATCTCTTTGAAGCCACAAAAATAGAGAAGACGCTTAAAATATATTATCTTGAAATAAAATTTTACATGTAAACTCTTAAGATATAATTTAAAAAGTATCAAGAACCGTAAACATTTTATTTTTGTGGAATGTTAATAATTATAATAAGCTTATTTTCCATTTTTTTTTTGGTTTAATGTCGATAATAGTAGCATTTACCCTATTTATGCAAACATTAATGGACCCATGCAATAATTGTAATAACATACCTAGTTGACCGACTTCACCAATGATGAATTTGTGAATGAATGTAAAAAGAACGTAAGTAGCAATAACATAGATGATGTAAAATTAAATAAATTGTAACATAGTAATTAAATAATGTTAAAAAATATCAATGATATGAGAGATTTAGTAAAGTATAGGTAACAGGTTTGATTTCAAATTATTTTGAATATCTGAAGATAAAAAGGCAATTTTTATGTTGGTTTTATGATTTGTTAAGAAATGAAATTTTATACAGTTTTATTTTAATTCAATGGAAATTATTCGCTTTCAAAATTCTTTGAAATATTTGAATTAAAGAGAGAGAGAGAGAGAGAGAAATATATCGTCACTAACTATTTACTACTAATGTCAAAATTTCAAATTAATAATTTTAATACTTTTTTTTTATAACCATTACCGTTCATGCAAATGTACACCATATTCATATGTACATAAAGTGTTTTATTTACCTCCATATCTATTGAGTAACGCCATTATAACGCCATTGGTCCAGCCAAAGCCAGTTTGTACCACATATTCGCCACCACCGCCGAAACCACCAAAGATTGTTGCGTCGTACTATAATGAAGGAAATTAATTACTATTTTTAATAATTTAGGCCGTCATGGCTACAAATCCAATGGTTGAGGGTTCGATTCCCACTCGGTACGAATAGGTAATTTTCATTTTCATCGTTCTGGCAACAAGACAAAGCGTGGGATTGAGTTTCACCACGTTATATGCATTGTTTCAAAATTGCACGAAAATTAGGGACCCTCCGTCTACCCTGCTAAAGATTTTTATTAAAACTGGTAAATACTATATTTAAGAGAAGAGAAAAGACTAGTATTCCATTGTTTCACTGTGCTGGTGGCCAAGGTGTTCTAGGGAGAGGGGCTCAGAGATAATTTGATAATTTTATATATTTCACACTTATACTACACAACTTTAAACTCTATTGTACTGCTGCTAGTGGTGTGTGATTTTAGACTTGAAACTATGAAAAAACTTCACATACTTTCTCCAACATGGCCGTCTTCTGCCGCCATACTTCAAAATTCGATCTGACCCATTTCGTAGCTATTTCGTTGGCTAATTGCATGGCGTGTGACATGCCAGTATCTGCTAGCCCCATCACCACTATATATTGTAATGGTGGCCACGCGTTGGGATAGTCCCACTGTTCCCCTGAATGCTCGTATGTGGTGGGGATACCACCTTCGAAGTTATCAACCTAAAATAAATAAATAAAAAAAAGCTATGAATTTCGACAATTGTCCAAAATTTATTCATGCTATATATATATATATATATATATATATATATATATATATATATATATATATATATATATATATATATATATATATATATATATATATATATATATATATATATATATATATATATATATATATATATATATATATATATATATATATATATATATATATATATATATATATATATATATATATATATAAATATTTTAAAACATAACACTGAGCGACCATTTTGGAATAAAATGTTATACAGATAATATAAATAAAATTAATTAAAAAACATACCTTTACTTTATCCAAATAATTTATAATGCGATTGACATAATACTCTTTTCTCGCTGGATCAAAACACCCAGTCCAGAGCGGGGCAATGTTAGACGGATAGAAATAGTCCCGTCGCCTGCCTGATTCTAGACTGAAATCTAGCCACGCTCCAACATCTTCGTGCCATAGGACCTGGATTTTTTTTAATGTTTAATAGTCGATGGGTATTTTAAAAGGGGAAGGAAAAATACTTTTTTTAAATAGATATTTGTTATATATCATTACAATTAGTGATATATAAAAGGTATATCTCAATTTAGGTTTAAAACTATTTTATTTTGTATATATTGTAAAAATATAGTATAAAATTTCGTTAAGAATGAGTAACAAACACTTTTCATTTACCTGCATACTTTTGTTTAAATTGTAGATTTAAATCTCAAATATAAAATATTTTAAATATTATGTATCACACATTTAATAAAATGCATTATACAATTTAGAAATATTAAAAAAATTTTAATCTTACAAAATATGTTTTTCTTATAAAAAGCAGCACATAAAAAAATCTACACTTCAATTTTTTTTTAAAAAATAGCTTAAAAAAGGAAAAACTAAAGACTGAAGTGTTAAATCACTTAGTTTTTGTATATCAAAGAAGCAATCTGAAGCAGGCGGTATCACTGGCATAGCGGAGTAGACAGAAGGAACCAAGTGTTATGAAACTCCTTAAATCAATTTTCATAGCTTTATCTTAGCATAGCTTTATCTTTGCATAGCTTTATCTTAGCGAAAGCGAGAAAATAATTTGAATTAACCATCAAATCATCATTTTCCCGGCTTTTACAGTTAGATATTGTTTATTAAGGACACTTTATGTATATAAAAATTACCTTCTCAATGGCTTCCATGAGTCTTGCATGCACTTCTCTATAGAAATGTGCTTTTTCCACGTTTCGTAGTTCTTCATGGAATTCAGCTAACAGCTTGGCGTTCCAACACATTATTGCATTTAAATCGACAGGTACTATGGATCGTGTTTTCAAATTTGTTAGATTACCTGTAAAATATGAGATTTTTATTAGACAAAAGGCTATTTTATAGGCTATAACTATTCATTATTATCAGTTATTTAATCTAATAGTAAATGCATCTTTTCTAACTGCATAAAAAATTTTATATGCCTATAACTAAGTATCTTTTTGCTGTTTTTTTTAAAATATTTAATATATATCTTTGAATTGAATTGATTTAGTTACAAACTTTTAGCTAAAAAAGTATAGCTTATTTAGCAAAAGTATTTAACTTATAATATTACAAAATATATAACGCAAATTTTGAAGTATGAGTAATATGTCTTATTAAGAATCCATTCTTTTCAGAGCGATTGAATCTTAAATATATATACAAAAATATATATCTTCGCACCTTTATTAGTGCCATTCAATATAAACCATCTGGAAGAGAAGTCCCATCCAGATTCCGCAGCTGATTTTAGTTCAGCATATAGTTCTTCTTTCTTTGCATCTGAATCAAAATGCCTGGAAAGATAAGTCTTGTTCATTATACTACTTTCAATTGTTAAACCTGTAGACATTTTACAAACAAAAGCAAATTTTACATTACATGCTATAGTTGTATCACACTAATATAGCATATTATATATATATATATATATATATATATATATATATATATATATATATATATATATATATATATATATATATATATATATATATATATATATATATATATATTTTAATCTATTATTTACCTGGCACAGTCAATGTCTTCTTTGTAACTCTCAGGTCTAGGTCCTTGCGATTGGTCGTTATATCTCGATAAATGGTATCTGAAAATTAAATATAAGTTTTTTTACACCATTGTTTAATTACATTTTATTTGGGGGAATGTGTGATATATTTGTTCTTTCTTTTTTTTAGCTTCGCAGTGTATCCCGCAAATAGCACAATTAAGATAATCTATCCCGTTGCGCTTTGTGTTGTGGCGGAAGACGCGGCGGAACTCAACGCCGCGCTTTGTGTTGTTTCCAGAACGAGGAAAATTTAAATAATTAATTCTTTCCGTGTGGGCATCTAACCAGAAACATCGCATTTACCTTTGCCTCTGTCTCTCCGACACGACGGTGTATATTTAATTAGATTTTTTTAGATATGCGTTATACAGAAAGATTATGAGATTGTGGGATTGAAAGCCAATACGACACTATACAAAGAAAAAATATCCATAGTACAAATATAGTTAGAAAAAAATATTACATAGATATTTCGCTGCAAAAATGGCCACCCATCATACCTACATAAATACACGTATTATTTAAATTTAACTTACTTATGACCCTCGTGTTCAACTTCAACAGTGTGGTTCTTCAGCCAGAAATCAAACTCGCGGTCCAAAGTGCCGATATGCCGTCTCAGAAACTCAATGTCACCGAAATCATCCATTATTAACTTTACCATGGGAATAAGGAGAGGTGGTTGAGATCTGAAAAAAGCATTAAAAAAAATAAAAAGATTTCTTAAACGATAATTACTCGTATATAAAAACCTTATAATATTTTAAATATTTATTACAACTTTTTCATCTATATAAACATAATAACGAAAAAAAATTGTCTCAAAACAACGATATTGTTACATTTTCGAGATAAAATCGCTATAGAGATTTTATTGAAGAACAAACATACAGTTGAATTATATTCATATAAGATTACATTCTAAGCTCACCTCATGATATAATAGATTCTGCCACCGTTTGGTATAAAACCGAATCTATCGACGATATCTAAAAAGTTTTCTACCATGCCTTTAGCTGTCGCTCTCATTTCCGAAAGAAGCAAGCCCTTTATAATCCAATATGAATCCCAGTAGTAAAATTCACGGAAACGGCCACCTGTAATATATTATTACTAGTAAAAAAAAACCAATATATATATATATATATATATATATATATATATATATATATATATATATATATATATATATATATATATATATATATATATATATATATATATATATATATATATATGTATATATATATATATATATATATGTATATATATATATATATATATATATATATATATATATATATATATATATATATATATATATATATATAAAAGAAGATTTTTAATAAGAAAGTAAACTTTCGTCCTCTCTCATAGAGACAAGTTACATTATTTTCTTTTTTATTATTTTACTTTTATCGTAATCATGTTTATTTATGCCAAAAGTCAACGTATTTGGTTTTGCTTTTTTTATATTTTGGCATAGCTTTTACATGCGGCTTTGCTCTCGGAGTGAAATTGATTGCTATCATACATTTTAAGTGCCCGAAGTAAAGCAGACAAAGTGAAACAATTAAAATTATCGTTATGTAATTTAGTTAGCCTTTAAGAAGCCGAAAAAAAAAATTTGCCGAAAAAAAATAAAATTGTATGTTTCCTTTTCGTTTCGATCCAGTAATTTCTGAGAATTGTCAGTTAAACAAATAGTAGAAAGTAAAAATTAGAATTTCTTAGTTTGTAGAAAAAAAATTGACATAACTCATAAACTAACTTACCAGGCACTATCACAGGGTTATCTACATAAATAATAGAGTATAATTCTTGATTGTGTTTCACTTCGTCCTTCATTTTCCTGCCAAGTTGTAACCATAATTTGTTGAGATCTGACGCCCATTGGTGGAAAAGCGGGTCTTTGATGTTTTGGAGAAATGCTGGAACAAAAAAAGATAAATTTTAGTAATTTTATCAATGGTTTTAGAATTTTTTTAGAATTTAAACATTATTATGGTGAAGCTGGGAAATATATAATGGACAAGGCGATCGCTGTGGATTTGGTTCCCACTCAGAGAAATGTTTATAGATAAAACATATGGTTTCTTATACTGATTATAAAGATTTTTTGATCTGTAGTAAAAGTCTCAAAAAGAAGAAATGGAGAAGACAGCAATTCACAAAAAGTTTCACAATCCGAATAGCCAAAAAAATAAAAATAATTAAAATCAGATCAGTAATAGCTGTTAAAAAAATTTTTGTTTAATTTGTTTTCCTCCATATTGCTATATGTGGGTAAGTTGTTTTTATGACACTCTATTCTTCTCCAACCGAGTTTAAGGAACTCAACGCATTTTCATTTGGTAGAGCAGGTAAGTAAATATAATATATTCCATTAAGTAAATATAAAAGGTTTCACTGCGCCACGATTGTCTCAAAACAGTTATAATTAAAATCACTCATAAGCGTTTAGTAGGTATATTTCGATTACATCAAAATGTAAGTAAAACAAAATATATTACATATTTAAATAATTATGTTATTTATTATCTAATAATCTAATTTTTTTATTGCATGACTTAGGCATACCCTAATAAGTACTTAATATATGTATGTAATGATTATGTCAAAATTTTTTAGCAAGTATAAATATAAGTATAAATAATGAGCAAGCCATTTTATTTTAAAATGTTTTTTGTGTTACTATGTTAATATAAAAAGTTAATATTTTACAAAATTTATCAATTTTTTTAAACAATAAGTATATTTAGAAACGTATAAATTTTGCGACATACCACTATTCGAACCCGCGTCCGACCGCCCTATCCAAATTAACCATACGGTCTTATCGAGATACGATGAAATTCTTAAGCAATAAAATATTTTTGTATCCATTTCAAAGACTAGGTTTGAACTGAAATAACTTTACCTATATTTAAAATCAAGTAAATATATTTTTTATTTATTTAATAGTTTTCTACATATAATATATATATATATATATATATATATATATATATATATATATATATATATATATATATATATATATATATATATATATATATATATATACGTAGCGTGTACATATATTTTATCTACACATATAATAAAACTAAGAACAAATAAGATAAATTTGCCTTAGATAAAGCAATCAGCGCGAAACTCAACTTTGTCAAGTAATTTACATAGCATTAAACTAAACTACATATGAAAATATAATATTATCAGTTAAAATTGAAATTAAATAAAATGTGTCGTTACTTTTGACTATAAAATTACTAAGTAATTAGATTGTTTCAAATTCATTATGGATGAAGACAAATGTATAGAGTTTGAAGATGTCATTGTCGTGGTAACCACCACTTAAATACAAGAAGTGGTGGTGTACCATATAGTGGTTACCATGAGTATACCAATATGAATAAAAATCTAGTAGGTACATAATTTTAAAGGTTTCATGATTTGCAAGGTGATTAGGTGATTAGATAGTGCAATCTAAAATTTAAGGGTATACACCCATCAGGGTGAGCTCGAGCTTCACTTGGCAGAGTCATTTTTTTTATTTCCTCACTCTGATATTGGCAAGCTCGACGTTGAGCTTTGCCATTGAAGACGTCTATCTAAATCACGTTGGTATGTAAGTGGAAGGTGGATAACTGAGTGTCTTGACACTAGGTTCTTTGCATACCTTACTAAAACGGGATGCAGCATGGAAAAAAATCTTAAACTTCTTATAACTATCAGTAAAATAGAATATGTACTCACATGGATTATCTTTCCAGTCAGTTGGTCGCCACTCTTCAAACTCTGAACCTTCAGGATCAAAGTTCTGGTTGACGAACTCCTGGATATCAGCCTTGGTTGGCCTTGAATGTGTCCTGGAAAAATATTATATAGTAAATTAACCTACCGATTTATATATTGCTAATACCAATCTCTATATCTCTTTGTTTCACGTGGTATTTAGTATATAGCAGGTTACGCATAGATAACACTTTCCGCACTTTTTGCCCGAATTTGTGACGTCACGTGTTGATTCAACAGAACTCAACGCCGCGCTTTGCTTATCAGAGCGAAGAAATAAAAATATATCAATCCTAATGAAATAAAAGTGGGGATCCAGCTAGCAACCAACAGGATCAGACAACAGGCAATGTATTTACTGTACCACAATGGCTTTTGTATTCTTCATGTAATAATAAATTATATATTCTTCAGTTAATTTAGTAACATAAAAAGATTCCTGCTTACAATTGAAATAATTATATGGGCGTTGGCGTTCTGTTAGATTCCTTTCTCCCAGTGGCGAAGTGTCCATATAACACTATTCCCATCGTATAACGTTTTTTTAATCTTAATTTTATTAATGTTTTTGTTTGACGACGCTTACCTTTATAAAAAATACACTGCACCACTGCTACTTTCTACAGCTTTATTTCGGGTGGGTCTTAGAAGAACTACTTAGATATAAGAACATGTTATTCCACTAAGAAAGTAAATATTGTTACAATATGGCGTCAGTTTTGTTACTTAATTTTGTTCCAGGGCATTGGTAATATTTGGTGTACATACTATAAGTAAAACTAAGTAAGCCAAGTACCTGTCCATCATCTCATTGAAATGTTCGATAGTTATATTTGGCGACAGCTTCATTTTCATATCCACAAACGTTTTAGAGTCGTTGTACAGCCCAGCCATCTGGACTGTATCGAGGAGGGGTCCATGACAGTAGATTAAACTGGAAATTAAAAAGAATGATAAATTAATCTTCTTTAAGGTCTCGTTTTACGAAATTTACGAAATAAAAATGTTGAATAAGAACTGTTGTTGAAAAAAAGAAGAATTGTGTAGGTATGTTTGTTATTTTTCATGTATTATCTTAATATATGTATATAATATAATAAGGTTTGAGAGATTAAGTTTTTGAAATTTGTTTATACTGTGTAAGTGGTTGTTACAGGACGACTTAAATAAAGTTTTAAAAAAAGAAAAAAAGAACTAAAAATTATGTATGTCACATGTGACATGACATATCTTAAGTGTCCAAAGTAGCTCTCAGCAGCAGGTATAATAAATTTAAATATTTCATGATAAGACCATTTAAACGACATTTATTTTATTAAAAATCTAGATAACACCTCATCTATACATATACGTATTTGTATACGTATTCTAATTGTTTACATTGTTCTAGCATTTCATGACATTGGAATAAATTACGCGATTTATTTCTATTTATAGCATATGCTATAAAGAAGACAAAGCCACATGGATTTGTAAAGCATTTATTTAGATCTAACCGGAAATTATGAGTACGCGGTCTCGTCCTTTTAGTTTGTTTTTTGTTTTAGTTAGTACTTTTGTCATAGTCGTGAATATATATATATATATATATATATATATATATATATATATATATATATATATATATATATATATATATATATATATATATATATATATATATATATATATATATATATATATATATATATATATATATATATATATATATTATGTATTGGAAATACTAATTAAGTACTAAGTATTAAAATCTCAAGTGTCTAAAAACAATATATTCTAGAGTCCAAATAATTTATCAAATTTATTTATATTATTTAATTTTCAGCTTTTTAATTTATCAAATTGTGGTTGTATGTATAAATTGTAGACTAGAGGATGTAGGTTCGGCTCTCATGAGATACATATTTTTAAGATTATCTTTTCTTATCTTTAATTAAGTAATTAGAATCCTTCTATAAGGTAAGTCTCAATGTGTGTACAGTGAGTGGATCCTAGTGTATCTGATATTTCGACGTTTATTATTTCTCCAGGCACGAGAACTACCGACCTGGATTTGTCGAGTTTCTCGATTGTCTCAGAAATAATGAAGAAAGTTTCAAGACAATTAATAAAATGAGAAACGAAGTATATATATATAAAACATTATATTGTTGTAACTTTTCTTCTGTCGTGTTTCTGTCACGCTACTAACAAAACGGGAGATTTTTTTTAAAACTTAGAACGATTTGTAACCAAATTAGTACAAGCTAAATTTCACCTACTTTTAATCTCTTGGCAATTATATGTAGATCAATACAGTAATATGGCATCATTATAGCTGGTGACGCTGGAGTTCAAAAGTGAAAGTGGCAGACAAAACCTAACCTAACCTAATCCATAGAAATAAATGGCTCTTTAAATTCTTCTTGATATATTCTATTCATTACTACTAGTGAAGTGGACCAGATCATAGGACTAGAACTTCACTAGTTTATGTGTTGAATGGGATCTAACACAGGTTTGGATCACCGAACCAATGTAAATTATTCATACTCAAATAATATTCACTTAAATGAAGTGTTGTGCCGGAATTGTGATTAATAATTCCGCAAAAGCACGTAATTTTCAATTTTGAAACTAATTCATATTGCCTCAAAAAACTAATTTAATTAATATAGTACATATGTAGTTTCAGTAGTAGTAAGCTTTTAAACTTATATAACCATATGAGTTTAAAAGTTTTAAGAAAAAGTAATGCTTAGTACAAGCTTTTTATTATCCTATTAATGACTTAAAAGCTCTACCTAGACATATATGTACATATGTATACAACATATATGTTTATTTTACTAATTGAGTTATTATAAAATATATATTTTAAGTAATTCAGTATGTATATAAAGAACTAATAAGCTCTACAATTATATCTAACTTCAAACCAAGCGTTATAATTGAAGGTGACACTCTGTTTCCAGTTTCGCGTGTTTAAGTATTAGCTACTGGTCTCTAGAGTTACAAAACGGTTTGTCCGTCTGCTGGTCATATGAGTAAGTGTTATATAATTAAGAATTTAATGTACATTACATTGTAGTAATGTCAGCAAAAAAAATTGTATATTATTTTTTAGCTAATGGAGTGTTGACAAGCGGAAGGTAAAATCACGCTGCCATATTACCAGAGCGAGGAAATGCCAATAGTTCATTCATCCAAGTGGGAATCAAACCCACGACCGGTTTATAGTTTATCGGCGTTTACAGTCATACGATAACTTCATAACTCGATAAAAATCAAGTTAATATACATATCATAATCGCGTCATACGGTGTGCCGTTGCATTACAAAGGTCTAATATCTTTCTGTATTTTATAAATTATATAGAATATGACCCGCATATGGCTACCCGTGACCACGGACTACTGCAAAGTTTTCGAAACGTCGGGTTTCCAGAAATTTTTTTAATTTTTCCTAAAATATACGCGATCAATCCGGTTAATCTGTTTTATTTAATATGTGTAAATATCAAGTTAATCAAAGATCTTACTAGGTATATAGATGTTAACTTACCTATTACAAGTAGGGGGTAACTGACTCCTGTCGCAAGCAACCACTCCCAACAACACAAAAAGAACACAAACACCAATCATGTCTATGGCACTACTACTTATAACTAATATCACTAAACAGGAACTAATTTACTCAATAAATAAAAATAAATAGATATAAATAGTTTTCACAACAGTTGTATAGTCTTTACGTATTTAGGTATGTGATAAGAAGTTTAATTTTTTTCCTGAAGGGCCGCCCGGTCATTATGACCACAGTGTTTTGGGTTTAGCAACTTGGCAGGGGCACTGTTGTGCCCAGTTCTGAAACAAGCAGAAAAGTAATATTAAAATCTACATAATTAAACAATAATGAATAATTTTATTTTTAGCTTCTTGTTTTGTCTTGCATGTGACAAGATTTCGCAAGAAGGATCTCTTTCTAGAACTTGTCAAGATACATTCTAGAGAGTACTGTATTTCAATTCCGCTCATTTCGGGCATAGTGTTAAATGAAAATATATTATTCCCCCAAGTGAGGATTGAACCTATATACATTGCCTTCACCTTTGCAGTCAGACGCTGTTCCACTGCGCCACGATGACCTTACATGTATGTAACATAAAATATAATCTATATATATATATATATATATATATATATATATATATATATATATATATATATATATATATATATATATATATATATATATATATATATATATATATATATATATATATATATATATATATATATATATATATATATATATATATATATATATATATATATATATATATATATATATATATATATATATATATATATATATATATATATATATATATATATAAATATTTGAAGACTTTAGCGTTGTTGATAAGTATCAATATGTATAAAGTCGGATTATAAATTGAACAGGAATTGAACAACAAAGTGTATAAACTATTATCCAAGTTAGTAGAACCAGTAAGACTCGTATCACGTATATCGTATATCGTATGATTAAATTGCTGTTTCGACGCATGCATATATATATATATATATATATATATATATATATATATTAGATTTTAGACCATGTAGAGACGAATAATAAATCAAGCAAAAGCAAAAAAAATATCTTAATTAAATCAATTTTTTTATCACTTTTTATCTATTTAGTTAAAAATAAAAGCTTTTATGTTTAACTTTATACTATTTATTTTCTACATAAGGAAAATATTACATTATATATTGATTATACAAGGAAAATCACAATATATTGGAGTCAAGAATTACATTGCGATAAAGCGTTAAATTGAACGGTAAATTATGTGAACAATATACAAGTCTTTGCAATAATCTTTGGGTAGCGTAAACTTGTAAAAATCTCCCCACAGAGATGCTAACAACGTAATAAGTTATAAAAAGCATATAAGAAGTGGTCAGAGCGCTTGGACGGTTTCCACGCAGCGCGGGTTCAAATCCCGCTGCGTTCAAAAATTGTATATGTTTTCTTTAAGTACTTTTCTAGCCCTAGTGTTGATTAACACTTTCAAATTCATAAAATAATATACTAGTTGCAACTTACAACTAATTTGCGCTGACTATAAAACGTACAGTCTTGATTTTGTACATTTTGCTTTCATATCTTTAAAAAAAATGTTTTATATGAATATTTTAATATTATTAAGGTTGTTGTGGATTCAGATTTATTAACTTTATTTAATGTTTCGATATATTCAAAATGTCCAAATAAAAGCAATAAAAAATCTATAAAAATATTATAATCGCAAATCTTCAGTGGGCTAGAAGCAGAATAATATTAATTAAACATATTTTTTGCTATGCCATGACACTAGCTGTCAATTTGCAAAATCCACGTTTTTTTTCGCCTTAGTAAAATGAGCGAGAAAGTCGTGACGCACAGTCAGTCTAGATCAAATAACGTATGTATTTTTATTTTTTACACGTTTTGATGACAATGTGAAATATTATACCTATAGAGTATATATAGTACATAGTGATGTAACAAGTTCTAAAAATAATTTTCGTTTACGTTATAAGTTATAATAAATTATAAGATTAGCCATAATAGTAATTTAAGCCATGATATATTAGTTAGTCATAATAATAAAGTAATTTTTTTTAGCTTCACGTAATATCCCGTATGTAGAATGGAAGACAGCGGGAGCTTAGTGTTAAGACACTCCTTCCTTCGGTTTCTGCCTAGTTATTAAAATGCCCATGTTGGTGCCACAGTAAGAATCAAACCGCTAATTCTCTTATGTAGAATTTATTATATCGAACTATACGACGATATAATTCCATGGCTCATAGATTATCATTATTAAGTACATATTTACATATACATACATAAACATATATATATATATATATATATATATATATATATATATATATATATATATATATATATATATATATATATATATATATATATATATATATATATATATATATATATATAGTTAAATTTTTAATAGTATGCTAATATGAGTCAGTAACGAGCTTGAAAACTGGAGCATATTTAAGATAGTTATAAAAAAAAGTACTACTACTACTACTGCTACAAAGGATTTTTTTTATCAATATATACATTCATATCGAACTTCACGATAAAATTAAATCAATGTAAGCTGCTTATTTAGAAAATGTGAATTTCTTTGCGAAATTTAAACCCGCACTTCCTAAATACTATCCAAGTACACGTGGATTTAAGTCTCGATACATTCCAATTTTTATACGAAAATTTATATATCTATTTTTTATTCTAATGTATTTTGTATGTATAACAAGTGTTACACATCAAATGTAGCCTAAATTATCAGGTCATCAGCAGTTCTCTTCTATCGCTGACTATTGAACGAGGGACTAAATCCTTTAATTAATAAATCCCGTACTCAGAGCTCTCAATTAGGTGCCTAGGTCCCCTAACTAGTGCGTGCTTATTTTTGCAGACATTTTAATCACGCCACTTCGCTTTTATTTCATTCAGATTTTAACTATGCCATAGGTATATACTAAAAATAATACAAGAGATTTGTTAAAATTTTAATTATTCATTTTATAACTTTTTTCACCCACATGATCTAGATACAACTTAAATAACACACTTCCCGTATATGTATCTCTCCAGTCAAATTATTATGAACAATTTTCCAATCACATTACCGTCAGCAAAAAATAATAATAATGGTTGTCTTACAAATCGAGCCTATTTAAGACAAGGCCTAGAAATAGCAATGCAATCTATCATAATTAAACAATAGACGAGATTACTGATTTACTTAGTAGTACTGGCTTGGCCATTCTTGCTTTTCCTCTTGGCCTCATACATAAAACTAGAAGAACACGACAAAACCTTAGAATTCTTTTTGTTGCTATCTGTACATACAACTGTATGAAGAAGAGCATTCACATTGGATCCGACGTTTTCTTACGTCAACGTGTAAATTAGTATAAATGATGGTCACAGAAGCTAACTACATAGATCTAGTTTGTATAATCTTGATATGACTTTGAGGATTTAAGCGTTTAAAGCCATGTATGTATATAGGTATATAAGGTAAGGGAGCAGAAGCCATATTGATATGAAATATCAAGCTGATTTTTTTGAATGTACTTTAAGTGTCTTAAATAAAATTAATTTTGGCTGTGGAGATAAACATTTAGAGTATGAGTTCGAGAATTCCAAACGTATTGATAGTTTTTTTACAGATAATAGATTTATACACTTTTATTTTATTAGACTTATTAAAATCAATAGCATCTGTACTGAGATTTTGATTAAGTGCAAGTAACATATAAGAAAAAAATTAAGCCACTATGACTTACTTCAGTTTAAAATTAACATCTACGAAGCATGTTGATAAAACTTTTGATTTCGAGACAGACAACTAATCCTGGCCTTATTTTCCTATTCTATTAATATATGCTGAAAATCCCTGTACATTGTATCATGGGTCTTGGAACATAGCTGTAGAAGTATTTGAGCTCGTCACTCATCAAGTTCAAAGACAATTTATATTTAGATTCATCTCTCGCAGAAGTCAAGGTTACATCTTTGTCATTACTCACAATTGCTAAAGTGGAGTTTTCAGTACAATTACATAATAAACGGTATATTTAATATATGTCTCATAAACACAACCTGTATTTACGTGTGTTTGTTTATATAAGGAGCTAGTGATAACTGATAAGACTATATCGTATAGTATTTTGTACATATTATAAATAAATATAAGCAGCTAGCTTCATGATTTTAAACACTCGATGCCCCATTTTCTACTCAATATTCGAGACATTACGCGTTTGTTGGAAGAAGTCAATACTGTGCTTTTTCAACCACAACCAGTAAGTAAATAAAAATAAATGTAAACAATAATTTCCCCAAGTGAAGATCAAACCCTTAACAACCGCGTACGTGCTCAAGCACAGACAGACGGTTCCTCACTGCGCCACGTTGACAATATAAATATAGCCGAATTTTTTTTTATCACAATATCTTCAAAAAGTATCAAATTCTACGGGATGTTATAAAATGGTATCAAAAATAACAGCAAGCCATTAATAATGTCTACAGATGAGCAATAACTCTCGACGATAAAAGTAGAATATCATATACTAGATATTGATATAAATATATATTATATTTGTTCGCAAAACCACGGCAAAGAGGACAAACACGGAACAACAAAGTGTGAGCTTCCGGCGGTCGATTCACGACCAATTGACTGTGCCGTATCAATTGGAAGATTACCTTACCTTCGCCCAACCTTGGACCGGTACCTACTTCTAGCTGCTTCCAAAAAGAATCATTTTAAATGAGTTGTAAGCTTAATATTATTATATATCTTATATATAGATAGTTATTCTAAATAGGAGTATATATATATATATATATATATATATATATATATATATATATATATATATATATATATATATATAGAAAGAAAAGTTTTTTGGTTGTCTGTCCTTTGGAAGTCCTTTAAGTGTAAAATGGTTAAATATCATATAAACTATATCGTATCCTAATAATCATAACATAGCCTACGTTTAAACAGGGAAATAAAAGTGTGAATTTATTATGCCTCTTAAACAATGACGTCACAGTTTATAAGAAAGGTATAAATGGTTGATTTTTTTAAACAAATAGGTACTTAAGTTATAAGAAATAAAACACATGATTTTTGCAATAGAAATACAATTTTTAACGTGTGATGTGTAATTTAAAAAGAAAAATAATCGCTTTCCTGCCATTCGTCGCGTTGAAAAACATTAATTACCATATAACAAATATAAAATTGGTACTAATGTGTGTATTATATTACTTCAGGTTTAGTATCAGAAAGTTAGTTGTTTAATTAATTCATTTACAAGACTATTTCTCTCCGTACTTTAGTTGTAGTATTTGGAATTAACTAATGCAAAATAAATAATGTTTAAAGAATGATAGTCATGAACAGGCTATGCCATTTACTAAAATAAATTGTATCAAATTTTTGCCAAATCTATTAATTTTATATAGAAGTGGCATAACGTCTAACTGTAAACGCGATGGGTTTAAATCCCACCCGGGGATAAATTATTAATAATTGTTTTTTCTCTTTCTAAACATGTAATATGAAAATTGGGCGGAAAGTAGAGAATGAGAGGTGTGTCTTAACACTTTTTAAATTATTAATGTATATAGGTACACGGACAAACAGTCTACGGACATTTGGCCTAACAAAATGTCCGTAGACTGACTATTAATTTTTATTACTTTTTGATGTTACTTAACACTATACTCGTATATATATATATATATATATATATATATATATATATATATATATATATATATATATATATATATATATATATATATATATATATATATATATATATATATATATATATATATATATATATATATATATATATATATTCTATATATATATATATATATATATATATATATATATATATATATATATATATATATATATATATATATATATATATATATATATATATATATATATATATATATATATATATATATATATATATATATATATATATATATATATATATATATATATATATATATATATATATATATATATATATATGAACTGGTATTATATTATATGTTACGTTAGTTTTAGCTGCCAACTTGACTATACCGTAGACACTAGACAGAGAAATCCTAGTGTCTTAACACTAAAATTCTTCTGTTTATCCTGCTATATATGGGGTAAAGTGTGAAGATATTTATTTATTTATATTATTTATTTATTAAGTATTTTGTTTTAAGTAAGAAGAGTACTGTCAATTGAAATATTATGACATTCTGTGACCAAAATATAAAATAGAAATGTATAAATTTCAATAACACTACACCTACGAGAATTATGAATTAATTGTACATACACGTACATGTGTATAGGTAATACGTAGGTAAATAATTAATTACTAAAACTAAATCACGTGAGACACCTACTAATTTGCGCACGATTTAGGGCGTGATGTCGGCTAGTGTCCAACACCACACCCCCGTAGTGACATTACGAAAACTAGACCGCATGATCTCTGGTATGCCATCTATGGAACGAGCCCATCTCGTTATGGGCTAGTGCCAATGTATATATTTATGTTTATTTCATATTTGGTTTTTAGGACTTAGTAGCTTTTATCCATGGCTTCGCTCGCATGATCTGATGAAAATAATTAAGAGTTGTGGGTGCAGATATTTCGAATAGAATAACGCGCACACGTACACTTATAGTTTATGTGTAGGAGAAGTGCAGACCGCTAATATTTTTTATAATAAAATGCTCATAAAACGCATTCAATCAATAAATAAAACATTACCCACACTACCATATGTTTAACAATATAACTTTTGTATAAAGTGACATACACGTTGCTATGGTAACGCGAATTGCATACGTTTAATTCACATACTAAAGATTAATTTCAGTACATCATTCATTATCAGCCTCTCCAATCAAAGATCGAGCTGTACACGTATATGTCATTTCAGAATGTTAATTTTATATACCTACTTACGTAAAAAAATCTATAGCAATAATTACAGGTAGATTAAACACTAAGTGTACATACATACTTCTTAATTCCATATTTAATTTACATATATATTCATTACAATGAAATTGGCTGAAATATTTATTAGTGTCATAATCACACTCCCATTGTGACGTGAGGGCACAAAGTTAGGATCACATGATCTTTGGTATGTCACGTATGTACCGAGCCCATACTTTTATGGGAGATTGCCAATGTAAAAATTTACGTGTGTGTTTTTGTACTATTAGTATTTTCCATCATATTCGAAATTCGTTGTTTGTATTTATGAAAATTAATATAATATGTTTTTTTTAATTTCATACGCTGGAATTCTTTCTGTTAAGCAATAAGAGCGTATAGTTAATTATATATATATATATATATATATATATATATATATATATATATATATATATATATATATATATATATATATATATATATTTATATATATATATATATATATATATATATATATATATATATATATATATATATATATATATATATATATATATATATATATATATATATATATGAACTGGTATTATATTATATGTTACGTTAGTTTTAGCTGCCAACTTGACTATACCGTAGACACTAGACAGAGAAATCCTAGTGTCTTAACACTAAAATTCTTCTGTTTATCCTGCTATATATGGGGTAAAGTGTGAAGATATTTATTTATTTATATTATTTATTTATTAAGTATTTTGTTTTAAGTAAGAAGAGTACTGTCAATTGAAATATTATGACATTCTGTGACCAAAATATAAAATAGAAATGTATAAATTTCAATAACACTACACCTACGAGAATTATGAATTAATTGTACATACACGTACATGTGTATAGGTAATACGTTGGTAAATAATTAATTACTAAAACTAAATCACGTGAGACGCCTACTAATTTGCGCACGATTTAGGGCGTGATGTCGGCTAGTGTCCAACACCACACCCCCGTAGTGACATTACGAAAACTAGACCGCATGATCAATGCCATCTATGGAACGAGCCCATCTCGTTATGGGCTAGTGCCAACGTATATATTTGTTATACCGTATATGTTTATTTCATATTTGGTTTTTAAGACTTAGCAGCTTTCATCCATGGCTTCGCTCGCATGATCTGATGAAAATAATTAAGAGTTGTGGGTGCAGATATTTCGAATAGAATAACGCACACGTACACTTATAGTTTATGTGTAGGAGAAGTGCAGACCGCTAATACTTTTAATAATAAAATGCTCATAAAGTGCATTCAATCAATAAATAAAACATTACCCACACTACCATATGTTTAACAATATACCTGTTGTATAAAGTGACATACACGTTGCTATGGTAACGCGAATTGCATGCGTTTAATTCACATACTAAAGATTCATTTCAGTACATCATTCATTATCAGCCTCTACAATCAAAGATCGAGCTGTACACGTATATGTCATTTCAGAATGTTAATTTTATATACCTACTTACGTAAAAAAATCTATAGCAATAATTACAGGTAGATTAAACACTAAGTGTACATACATACTTCTTAATTCCATATTTAATTTACATATATATTCATTACAATGAAATTGGCTGAAATATTTATTAGTGTCATAATCACACTCCCATTGTGACGTGAGGGCACAAAGTTAGGATCACATGATCTTTGGTATGTCACGTATGTACCGAGCCCATACTTTTATGGGAGATTGCCAATGTAAAAATTTACGTGTGTGTTTTTGTACTATTAGTATTTTCCATCATATTCGAAATTCGTTGTTTGTATTTATGAAAATTAATATAATATGTTTTTTTTAATTTCATACGCTGGAATTCTTTCTGTTAAGCAATAAGAGCGTATAGTTAATTATATATATATATATATATATATATATATATATATATATATATATATATATATATATATATATATATATATATATATATATATTTAAGTAATTGTTTTTTTTTTATTCCAATAATATGTATAACTTGGTGTTTTATGAGGCCGTGAGCAGCATATGACTGTACACGCTACGATCGTGGGTTTGTTTCCTACTTGGGGGAATGATTATTAAAATTATTGTAATTTATCCACTTTGACATTTTGACTTTGACAATTTATTACAATAGATTTTTTCACTTTGACAATTTATTACAATTGACGTTCAATTTTTCCACTTAACACGGCTCTCATACAGCAACCCAGCGGGAAACGGTGCCTTAACCTTCTTTTCTTTAACAATTGCTTTTTTTAATTTGTGCTATACCAAACGCTAAAGTAATATTCCAATTTCTTGAATGGTACAATTATTCAAGTCACATGGACTCTGATATGCTCAATATGGAATGGTTAGATAATATATTGGTATTTTGCCAAATTTGTCCGGAGTAATTAGCTGTTTTAAAATTTAAATTTAAATATTACTCACATTGTGACAAAATATATGTAAATCTTTACCACTTTTACCTGCCAGGTATTAATTTTGCTGAAAAGCTTTCATCTATGTTATTAAAAACTGGAAAGGATGTGGAGGGAATTCTGTCAAAATAAATATAAACAAACCTAAAGTGTTGATGTTTGCAACAAAAGACCAAGTTCAATTCTAAAAATAAAGAATCTTGTATAAATTTAAAAATATGTTCCTTCACGAGAATCCCATATTGAACGTGTCACTTTCCTTACATTCCACCGTTAGATACACTCTCACACTAAAATTAATATATAATTTTGTTAAAATGGGATTTAGATCCATATCATGTATCGGTATCTGTTTGACATTTAATAAACTATGTATTTTTTTATGTAACGACAACACATTTGTGGGTCCTCTAATGGTGTGTAACGCCGGAGGTACTCCAGGCGTTGTCAGACTTTAAGACGAAGATAGATGCTATAGGCAGGCCATTCCATAAATTGTGTATTTAGAATAACATACATGTACATGTACATATAATATTACATATATAACATACATGTACATGCACATGTAAAAATTTAAACAAAATTGTAACGGGTTCACGTAAAAGATGTATTAATCATTTTAATACAATGGGAATGTCTTTCAATGATAAGAGTACAAACTTTTGGCAACATGTCTTGGCACTAAGTGTAATATTCTTGTCAGAATAACGGTTAGTTTATTTTTACCAGACTCATAGAATCAAATAACCTGATGAATATATTAATATGTAGTCAAATTATATAATGTTTGCTGTAAATGTTAGATTTTTTCACATACAGAAGGCAGGCAGGTAGGCAGAGAAACTAGTGTATAGATTCAGTTCTTTTGGTTTCCGATTAGAACATTGTAGATTAAGTAGCGAAACTAAATGCCGCACTTCTTACCAGATCTTGGAAATTCGGGGTTTAGACCCACAACCATCGTGTATACAGGCACTGTCTCACGATGCTTTTGATTAAATGATTTTCTCCAAAGAAACATTAAATGTAGTACGATTCAAATTAATGTTTCAAATTCAATCCATCTACTTCTTAGTGCACTCAAAACTATCTATATTATTAAAATATGTTTTTATATTACATACTATAAAAAATAAATAAGAGAATACAGTATTTTCTTAAATATTAAAGTATAAATAATATAATAGTATAAGTTAGCTTCAATACGGTATACCTTGATCACTTGTACGAAGCAGTTAAAAGGAACTACAACTCTATAACCAAACAATAGCCGTCTCAACATTTCGTATTAAAGTTCAATGATCCGTGTACTATTATGACCTTTGATGACCTTCATTGCTGTTAAATGTAATATTAAATGTTAATAGATATTTATGAAAAAAGGGATGTAATATATTCGTTTTCTGTTTTGAAGAGGGTGATTGTTGCATAGTGGTAATATCCAATTGTAAACGCGACGGTTATGGGTTCAATACAAAGTCGAGGTAATTTATTATTTTAGTTTAAGCAAAATGCAGCGTAAAGATCCACCATTAGTCCATTTGTTGAGTTACAATTACGTACAATCGTACGAAAAGCGGAGAGCGGAGTGTCTCTCGATCTACAACTACTACTACTATAGTAATTAGTTTAACTATAGTAAGTTAGCTTGCGCTTCAATGACGTTGAGTACTGAGTATCTAAAAAAGGGCAAGCAAATGCGTGAATAGAAATAAAATATTATAATGGTTAATTATAGTATTATAATAGAGTCAATAGACTTTACTTGTGATATCAGATTTTTAACCTTTTAAAGGTTAATGTTTATTACAGCCACATAATATCCAGTACGAATTGGTTTAAATAATTGCTGTATTTACTTGTAATTCATGAAATTCAAATAAAATACACAGTATTGAAGATGAAATATATCTATTGTAGTATGTAGAATGATTGATATTTGTAGATTCAAATACTAAAGCAATGTTATTTTTATTTTTAAGATTAACGTGCTCGCTACTGCTAGGGTAGAGAAGGAACCTAGTGTTGAGTGATAAAACACTATTTTAGGCTCAAATTTTGAGCTATTATGTATTGAGCGAACTCAACGCTACGCTTGGTTTTATTACCAGAGCGAGGAAAGACAAATAATTCATTTCCCTAAATGCGAATCAAACACACTACCATTGCGTTTACACTTTACAGTCACTGCGCCACGACAGCCTTTGGATTTTTTTAATTGGCAATATATAATAATAACTTGAGTATATATAATAATAAATGGAAGAAATAGAAAATGGAGTGTTGTGTCACTTATGTTTCTATATCAATTACGTAGTTTACAATAAACATAAGGTTAACGTAAAAATTACGCCTAATATCAACCTGTCAATATCAATTAAGATGGAATTGTCTTGTTAAGAATTGACATATATTTATTACGTGCAAACTTGTGATATAATAAAAACATCTTGAATGACTAGAATTCTCGACCAATGGACGATGACTACAACTTAGATGTCACAGGTTCGAGACTCGCTTAGGGTAGATATATATAATTACTTTCGACTCAATTTTGAACTATCCAAAACTAAAATATAAGCCATTTATTATATATAAAAAAGATATATGAAGCAAAAGTGAATGGTAAGAGAGGTAAGGGGTTCTCGGTCAACCTTCAAAAACACAGTGTCGAAGATATTGGAGGAATGTCACGTAAAAAACATGAGGACGCCCCGGAGAGCATGTATGAAGAGGTTAATGACAGTGGACGAGGCGAAAGAGGTATGCGGGGACAGCAGCGTTTGGCACTCCGTTTCCTCTGACTACCCCTTGGAATAAATTGTGAAGTTATGTATGTATGTATGTATGTATTATATATAACTTAAAAATTACAACATGAGAGTGGATGCTAGTGTGTTAAGAGTAATAATATAGGATCTATAACATAAATGCTATTAGTATTATTTAGCTGATGTGGAAATATACTTTGCAACACATCTAGTAATGCTAAGAATTTTTTGTATAGCAGGTATTTATATACTATTTTTCATTTTTTCTTATTAATTGTAAAACTGTATTTAATAATATGCATACATATAATAATATTTAAATGTATGGGTTCCGCTTTCTTGAATAAAATGTTTTAAATTGAGTAAAAAGTATGAAGAAGGCTTATTGGTTTTATGTAAGATAAGTGTTCTTATGAATTTCAACAACTTTTTAGATCTGATGTGTCCTTACACACCAAGTAACAAAAGAAAAATGACTAATTTATTAATTTCGCGCTAAGTAGACAGGGTAGGGTAGGGCAGTGGCAGGGTAGACAGAGAGAATCCACTGTCAAGATATTCCGTTGACATTTTCGTATGAAAATCGAAATGCGTAACTCAACACCGCGCTTGTATTGGTGTGCAATTATATTATTCAATAAGATTAAAGTAAATAAGTTAACTTTAAGTGATACACATGTGATAAGTGTAAAGTGAACAAAACATTTAGAGAAGAGAGCGGAGAGATTGACTCTAAGTACACTCTGCCTTATATGTTAGATCAACGAATATAAAAAAAATACCAACAATATATAAATATATATAGTACAGGTAAATTAGCAAAGGCGAGTAAAGCTGTACAAAAAATTACATTGTATGTAGGAAGTAATATAAAATTGCCAACTAACGCTAAATATATGTATACATACATAATATATTGTATGTAGGTATATATGCATATACATGTTGACAACATGATTGAATGCCGCAGGTGGATTTAGATAATTATGATTTTATAGGTAGGTAGGTACTATAAGGCTTTAGTAGCGGCGTTTACGTGTTAAGTTTACAGTTTAGTTACCTTGCAATTAGTTCTATTGATGGGTCTAAGAAATGTTATATTATATCTCATATAATATGAGTGGAAAAATCGTTCTCAAAATTAGAATAATGTTTAGAAGATCTTTTTTTCTTTTATAGGTAAAAGAAGAGGACCGTCGTGGCGCAAAGGCATAGCCCCTGCCTGTAAGCGCGACGGTTTGTGGGTTCGATACCCACTCGGGGAGAATGAATGATTTTCATTTTCGTCTCTCTGGTAACAAGTTAAAGTGCGGCGTTGAGTTCCACCACTCAATACAATGCCTCAAAAGGCGGAAAGCGAGGAACAGAGTGTCTTAACACTAGGTTCCTACGGTTCCCTCTGTCTACCCTGCCATGTGCGGGATACTGCGTGAGGCTATAATTATTACTCTATAAAAAGATAAGAAGGAATTCAGATGCATCTATTTCAGTCTTCTCGAACGTTCTATATATAATGTCATAACTGTCGTGAACACTTTACGTGGGCGCCAATAAAAGGAAAATTAGCTTGAATTAGACCAATTTACTGAATGATATGCCATAGACCTGCATTTGCCCTTTTGATTTGCAATATTAAACAAATATTTTTTATAAACTTATGCTCCGAATTATAATTAATTATTAGGTAATTCATTATTATTATTTATACCATTAAAAGTCCAGTTTAATTAGTTTTTTTTTAAGTAGAGTAGACTATGATCTGATGAGTGGGAATCGAATTGATAAATATTATGCATAGTGGTCTACGTGTCTACTGCGCCGTTACGATTACATTAAGTAAATTTTATATTGATATTTATTACTTAATTAGATTTCTGCTCACTGATTCGCCTGTCTGTACTAAATGATATGCAACATTTTCTACTAAGAAACCGTTCCCTTGAATCACTCTATTAATGGAAACCATTTACCTACAAGTTTCGTGGTCCAATATTTAAACGTATACCTGTGGAAAGCATTTTGTTGCTATTTTGTTGCACTCAATGAGCTGTTATCCGCCATTTTATTATTACATAAAAGATAGAAAAAAAGAATTAAAAAATACGTATGTAAGTGGCATAATATTTTTTATGTTTATAAATGAAGTTAAACCGATATGCAGTCACGTATTTGTATTATAAATATATTTTTCACGATTTGATTTCACCATTAGGTATGGCTTGGTTCAGAGTTGAAAATACCTGTTGTTTTCAAGTTGGTTGGTCGAGTGATTTGTACATGGGTACCATGTAGCTAAGTGTTTCTTTTTACTTTTTTAAATTGTTATTCCGAACTGAGGAAAGCAAATTATTTTTAGAAAACGTACAAAATTTGAACATAGCGGGACTCGAACCTGCGCTACTCGATCAATTCTTATAAATTTTCTAAAATAATTTTCTTTATTCTGTTTGGCAAATTATTCGGTATATATTCTTTATACAAAGAAGGCAAGGTAAAGTAGTTGATATTAGAATAAAACCCGGATATATGCCACAGTGCGACTAAGAATTTATTGTATAAATGAGAGGCCCCATCCCCCCATACCTTAATTACGCACATATAGTGGTGTGGTGGGTGCGCATTTTGCATTCACGAACACGTGAAATTTTTAAAGGTCAGTATTTGGCGTTGTTTATAATTAGTAATAAATTCCGTTTAGAGCAGAATGGAATCTACAAAAATAAATATTTAATACATTTTCCCTTATATGTCGCCAATAGTCGGAAAGAACTTTAACTGTAAGAAACATGAAGTGTTGTATGAAGAAACCTAATGCCACAAGAGAAAATATTGTATACCAAATACAAATAGCACCGTGTCCAAAGTGGGAATCGAATCTACGACCTCTGATTTAATAACAAACTGCAAAAGGAACAGGAAATAAAATAGATAAATATATACAATTTACATTAACAATTAACTATTATTAGTGATGTAGCAGATTGTCCCGAGAAATAAAGCGGAAAATCACTTTATTTGTGTTTCTATTTACAACGGTTTTGTAACTAATAGTTTGCAATCACTATTGGAAGGTATAACGTGGCGTCTATATAATATTACATACTAGTGTACCACTCGCGGCTTCACTTGTGTAGTCTACCTTTAACATTACGTGAAATAACCTGAAATTCTATATACATATATGAAATTCTTTGTATATATACATAAAATTGAAATGCCTATTTGTGATTTTAAAAAACTATGTGCTTTCAAGTGCATATCACAAGCACACATTTAAAAAAAATTGTCGATCTGTATATCTTCCCTGGAACATAAATGATGTTGTGGAGCAACATATAGACTAGATTTAATCCCTAAATTCTCACTTAAAATAAAATATTGCATATAAAAAGATAATTTTCACATATTTTTCATTATTTTTAAACTGAAGCATTATCATTTCAAACTATATATATAATAATATGTTATCAGTAATTGAAAATTCCTATAAATTTTGGCACGATATGGTTGAAACAGTTTCAAGAAACACTCGATAACCGCACTCTGTACGCGTAATGACTCATTGAGGGAAAAGCGGTCGACATTACAATTCATTATTTCTTCCAAAAATATAACATTTTATAAAAAAAAACATATTAATAAGTAAATATGTCAACTTAACTATAATACATTAAATTATAGTTATATAAAACTAAAAAAATATACAAAAGTTTCCTTTTTGTTTATCCATCCCCTCTCCAAAATGTGGGAGAAAACCAAATCTTTTTAATGCTGTGACAACATCTCTTTGCGTAATAACCTAGCCTATTTTTTTTTAGTAGTGTGTATGTACACTACTTCCAGTACTTTTCCGCTTTACGCTTTGTCAGCGAAAATTAATGTCAAGATACTTCGTTCAACGTTTTAGCTTGATTTCAAGTAACAAGGAGCACTAGGATTTTGATTATTCAAAGCAACGAAACGAAAATAATTCGATTTCCCCTATTTGGAGATTGAATCCAAAGCCTGCAGCGTCTACAGTCAAGCACTGCTCCACTGATCCACAAAGGTATAAAAAGTTTATTACCTTACAAAACTGGCGATAAAATGGATGATACTGATAACAAAAACGTACGTGACACGTACTTGGTATTAATTGAATAAGGCAAGTTTAGATGGAATTTTTTTTATGAGTTCCATAAGATTTTATGGAATCAGCGGAAACTTTTGTGATTTAGAGTCCCATTGTTAGAAGATAACGCAAATTGATGTTATTGTTTCGTTATTCCTTTTATATTATTTTTTAAATTAAGCTATTTTAAAAAGAAATAAAATTATTATAAAATTTTAACAAACAAACAGACGAGCGGACAACGATGTTTTTTATTTTAATGATTTCTAAAGTGTTAATTCACACTAAGGATAAAAAAATAGGTACTTTAAAAAAACACATAAAAATTTTGAACGCAGCGGGATTTGAACCCGCGCCTCATGGAAACCGTCCAAGGGCTCGAATCACTAACGACGCAGCGTGAGGAAGAAGCATGGCTTTAACACACGCAAATTTTTATGTTTTCTTTAAGTAACAATGTATAGTACTTTTCTTTTTAGGTAGGTACCTACGGAACCCTAAAGAGAATATTAAATAATAATAAGAATATTAAATTGATCTATACATTCAAAGTCCATTACATAGGGGTTCTATAATCTATATGAACAATGCCAAAAACATCAATAACGTGCGTGAGTTCTTTACATGAAGGTATATAAATGAATTTATAAATTTTAACGGGTATTAGTTTGTGAAGCGTACAAATTATTTGATTAAGATTTACGTCAAGTGAAACCGCACATGTGCTACTTTAATTCAATCATTTTTCCTTTACTATAGGTTTTTTTTTTTGATTTTATTTCCACAGCTTTTTGCAATGTTACAAAAAATAAAATATATTGTATGTTTTAACGTATTTTTATAGTATACCTATACATGCTTAATATTGATGTCATAAAGGCATCATTTATAAAGGCTCCGTATAAAAATTACTTAAAATCACACATGACATATAAAAATAAATATTTTACTGTCACATGAACAAAACTAAAATTCATGAAGTGTGAAGGAGACTCTATAAAAGACATTGGCAGCTAGTCAAGAGCAAGATACGTATATTATTACAAATAACTTAAGATGTTTGAAAAAATGCGATAAATTACAACTACTACACATAATTTATACCTACAAAATGTACATTATGCTTGTCCATTTTATTTCGGCTTCGGTAGAATTATTTCGAATTTGGTAAGAGAGAGGACCCCTTAAGCGTACATTTGGTTAAATCACAGGACATAAGAAATATTGAACTCATTGTCCTTTTGTGAGGGTTAGGTTTATCTATATTACAAATGTGTGTTGGGGATTTCTTGACGTTAGTGATGTTTTAGTAAAATAATGTAAATGTACCCGCTACCCGCTACCCGCTACCCGCTGCTTAAAAACTCATCCACTACCATAGGTTGGCTGGAAGAGATCTCTCTCCTTTTTTTTAATATCTTTCTATCTTTTTATTTAATACCCATATGTTTTTTTAGTACAATAAAGAATATTATTATGTATAATACTCTTTAATTAAAAAAAATATTTAAGTGATCTACATATACAGCGAGAAATAATTTGCAACTTAAATTTAACTTCGATTTTAAATTTCACAACAAATTAAAATTTAACAAATATTACAACACGCATTTAAAAATTTTACAAATCCACCTGAACGTATAAAACCTGTTTGCAATAATCAATATCAGTAAAAAAATACCTTACCAGGATTTGAACCAGCTACCTATACTAAAACGGTCACTAAACATATTTCCGTAAGTAGTAGGAATAAATATGCCAAACGGAATGCTAATCATATGTATGTATGAACGTATGCGATAATAAATACTACGCCAGCTAGAACCAAGAGTGAATGGTATAAGGACTTGTTGTTTGACCTTAACTGAGTGAATAATTTCATATACAATTGTAGCATTCAAAGCACGCTTTCTATTGAAATAATTTTAAATGTATAGAAAAATGACGACTTGGAATGGTGAATGACCAGCTTCATTCTTGTTCATGCATGCAGACCTACCCGGTAGGCGCAGGGTAGGCAAGCAGGCAGGGGAGGTAGGGTAGGGTAGGTTATGCCCAATTTTTGACATAACATTTGAATGGTGTAACTCAACACCGCGATTTGTCTACCAGAGAGAGGATCTAAAAAGAAACCGATCGAGGTATTTTTTTTAAATAGGCGTGTTTTATTTTTCTTGCGATTCGCTAACTGAAACGAATTCTTTTTGATTACACGCCAGGTATAAAACATAACGACCGCTTTTATTTTCTCTCTGTAGATACTACATTATAGATATATAATCCAAAAAAAAAAATTAAAAATCCATAAATTAATTTTGGCTTCATTCGATTTTATATGAATTAAATTACTTATTTTACACATATTCTGTTGCTAGGAATACTTATTCTATAGAAGAATATCTTCCCATATTCAAATAAAATTAAACAAGTTATTAAAAATATATATCTTGTGTAAATGAATATAATTTCAATTATAATTGCCAACACGTGACTTCGTCTATTCACCGGCGTTCCACGTGATGAACTTGACCGTTTATTTTATACAGTGGTTTATAAGTTGAAGGACAAATGTTGTAATTTTTTTCTAGTTTACGTTTTTCGAAATGCATTGTAGGCAGTTAGGGACAAGACACTCCGTATTCTATTTTCAGTCCGAATTTAAGACATTGTGGAATTCAACGCCACGCTTTGGTCTTAGGAGGATGAAGTCACTAAATCATTATTAAAGACGATGACAATTGATAAATTTGTCTTCTAGTAGGAATCGAAACTACAACCATTGTGTATACAATAAAAGGATGTCACTCTCCTCCATGGTGGCCTATGGGAAACGTTAGTTATGAAATTTTATAAGGATGCGACAAATAAGAAAATGTAGAGCAATTCGTTTCTTACAAAAACTTGCATTTTCTATTAAATTTATTATTCTTTATTTTATTATTTTAGGTTTCTATTCCTATATTCTATTTAAACTTGCAATTGTACTAGGATAGCGTCGATGAAACGATTCTAAATTTAAATGACTGAATGTCGGAACTAATGTTAAGACAATCCAAAATGAGGTATAAAAAAATCAATTAGTGATATAGTGGCATACAAAATATTAATCTACTAAGTCGGTAGTATAACAGCATAACAACTTCTTGGTAACGCCTCCCATCTACATGTAATTATAACATAAGAAACAATGGCATTGATAACAGAAAAAAATATAGGGCTCATTCACAATGTGACATATTCATTGAAAATTTAATAAAAGCTCCGTAACATATGATTTGCGAAACCGCAATCTATCTAATGGGTGTAAGAAATATTTTGCAGTACAGCTACCGTCGTAAAGACAATCTTGCATAATATTTGCAATGAAATCAACGTGCAATAAAGTGGGTGTATTTTTTATTATAACAAAATATATTGGAAAAGAATTGAACCTGCTACAAACCGGTTAGCAACTAAGTCCTGATATTTATTTAGGTTAATACAAATTGTATTTTCTATTCGCAAATAAAGCGATTGATTTAAAACTATAAAATAACCTTCATACGTTATATAAAAGTGCATATAAATTATACGTAAATAAAAAAAGTAATTATGTCGTCTCTACATAGAGCTACGCAAATTTTAAAGAATCGTTACAATAAAACAATAATTAAATTGTATAATAATTATGCAACTCACCACAAAATTCATTAAAAAGGAAACTACTTGGGACAATTTGCGAAAATAACAAATCCGTTCAAGGGTAAAGACACGAGATGACTGCCAAAAGTTTATTTTCAGTACGACGACGATCAATGGACAGAGCAACTACATATAACACAATACACAAAAATATTTCACACGTCCGTCCCACTGGAGAGACTAGTATCAACTGATTGAAAACCAACTGTTACGAAGTTATAGTGGATTTTGATTGGTTACACGCACATTCGTAATGTTTGTGTTTATTTGTGTGCGTGTGTGTGTTATTATAATGACGCGGTATATTGCGTCCGCTGATTAAGTGGCTTTTAGAAAGAAGTAACAAGGACGTATATTGTTGTAATTGGCGAAATAGTTTTAGTAAAATGCTCTACATATCTAAGACAAAGCTATCAAACATTTAATATCTTAATAAGGCCATAGCGGCGTTGAGTTCCGCAATACATGAAATGCAGCCTGATACACAGGAAATTCTTGATATGGGATTCTTTCTCTACATTGCCTTGCGTTAGAAATTGTGAAGCTGCTCATAAATACTGGTCAAAGTATAGTAACAGGTAAAAATTTTGAATGGGTAATATGATAAGTAATAAAAAATAAATAAACATAATAATATTCATTGGTTAAAATGTATAACATGTTTGAAATCAATATATAAATGTTAGACGGACGGATGGAATAGAATCTGTGTTCACTTAATAATATGACAAAGACAGATGGAAATAAGAGGCTACTATGGCGCAGTGGGACAGTATGTGAATGTGAAAGTAACCGTTGCTGGTTCGATACCTATTGGGGGGAATCAGTTGTTATTTTCTCAACGCTCTGGTTAAACAAAACGCAAAGCAAAGTTATGTCACTCAGCCCAATATGTCGAATATGTTTACAAATCAATTTTTACTTCTCTTCTTGTTTTTTATCTAATAATTAAAATCTGATCTGATCTAATAATTCTGAGATATTATAGCACTATTACAAAATTAATTTGTTATACTATTTAATGTTTTATGTGGAAAAAGGCATGAAGATGTTCTATACAATGTTGCTAGGACTTTTAAATTAAAAGCTAACATGAAGTTACAGGTTAATTACCCCAAGTTTGTTTCATTGTACTAATATGAGAATTTATTCAATAAAAAATAAGAGACGAAGAAGAGCATCACTCACGTTAATTATAATTTACATGAGATTTTTTTTATTATAAAATGTAAAAGATAAACATAATCAATCTAAGATTAGATAATTATTATCGATATTAAAAACTCCATAATGTATCACAGAATGTTTTAAATAATACACGTTCGTTGTAATTTTATAATCGGAAAGTTTTGGCGACAATTCCTGTACGTGACTAGTTCTTATCTAGCTATCGTCAGAAACATTTTAAGTTGCTAACTCTATATATTTTTTGCTTATTCGGAATTGAAATTTAGTAAAATTGCTAACAAATCAAGTGCTAATAATCGCAAATATAATAAAGCCATAAAATTTCATAATGAACGCGCTTTATCTCGAATATTGCAAGGTAGGCAGACAAAACTTAGTATCTTAGAACCCCAATATTTTTTGTAAAAAAATCTAGACCCAGATAATAAATAAATGTTACAATATACGAAATAACAGTATAAATACTTGTCAAAAGAAATGTCACCACTGCGCCACGATGGCGTTTGCAATGACTTGATCATTTTACAGAAGGTGCGTCTGCGTTCTCGCCTCCCATTGGTCGTTCATATCGTATGATAGCTACTTGGATTGTACAGACCTAATTATCTGAAATTTACAATTTTTTTTTAATAATTATAACTAATTTTATGTTTTTATTCATCGGTTGTTATAATGAAATATCGAAGTAATTATATAAAGTGATAAAAATGTAATAGAATAAATGTAAATATTTGGGAATGTAATTTTTATTTTTTTATTATTTATGTCAAACAAAATAATATTTCTTTTTTTTTTAATTGAACTTGATCCTTTGATAAATTTGGATTTAATTAACAAAATTTATCTGAAAATTTTCATCAAATATCCTTAACAAAAAAAAGCGGTTATATATAAAATAACAATGTATTTTTTTAGATTCACGCTTTATCCCTAGAGGCCTACAGAACGATGCACCAAACAAGACCCTTTTTAAAGGAAAAGAAATGCGTATAGAAGTTGCCGTTTAGTCTTATTTTGATATGCAATTAGGTGTCAAATAGTTGCACAACGTCAGCTTGTGTATTCAATTTGTATTTGTATAGCTGTCTCCACGGAATGAAGCAAAGCGACATGGAAGCGAATGTATATGACCTTAAGGTACATTTTTTGTTGTACGCAGACGATGCAGTGTTCATTGCATCATTAGAATGCAAGTTAAGGGTATTGCTTACAATTCTTGAAAGTAGGTGTGAATTTAAAAGAAGTTAAGTAATTACAAAATGTATATAGCTATTCCGCTAAGTAAATATCGTGTTTTTGCTCCACGGCCGCAAGACACGCTAAAGTCAACTACTTCTCTCGAGCAGCCATGTAGTGCTTGCTACTTCTATGGGACAGAATATCCTCTCCCTACTTACCCAGTGTGGCCGTCAAGGCCAATAGAGCTAACAGCATTAGCGGCAACACTGTAAAAAAAGAGATAACCTAAAAATAACAGAGATAACCTAAAGATAACCTAAAAATAACCTAAAAATAACCTAAAAATAACAAGTAAGAAAAGGGAACTACATAGCAACTTGTGCTAATCAAAATCGTTAGAAGATAACCAAATAAACAATCGTTAGTATACTTCAACAAATTTTTCCATGGTTATATCGTAATTAAGCTAATTATTCTTTATTTTAGATTCAGTTTTAAATACCAGTTCATGACTCATCTATGTTTACTTATTTCCAGTTTTTCTTTTAATTTTATATATAAAGTCTTGTAATAGAATAGCAAAGGTCGGAAAGTATATGATTCTTTACTTAGACTCTTGTAAGAAATTTAGGACATTGTGCGTTTTAATAACGTAATAATATATAAAAATATGAATAAATTCAAAACAATATAAAAAAATACTATAACATAAATCACTACATCTTCTCTATATTTATTATTATTTCGTTTTATAAGTGAGACCATAATAGAGAAGCCCTACCTAAGTAATTGTTCACTTTGCTGTAACAAGTGTATTAAAAATGAAGCGCTACTCGCTTAGCTTCAGTTCAGAGTAATCATCTTGACAATATTATGAGGTTTTGTTCCACTATAATGCAATAAAGTGGTTAACATAGTGTCAGTCAGTTACGTTGTTTATGCACTGACATGACTGACCTTGTAGGTTGAAACTTGTAAGCATTTGATACATATTTAACTTCTCAATATGTAGATATGATATGTATCTGACAACCCGGTTTCACCCGCCTGATTGTTGTTATCAGATTTGTGGATTGGCTTTTTACTTTGTCTTTTTACCTTTGGAATCATATTGTTTGTTAAAAATAATGAAAAATATATGTATATAAATGAAAATTAACGTTTTCTATGCAATATTTTATCTTGTCAAAAGATTTTTTTCCGCTTAAATGCCGAGACCGCGGGAATTCCAAGGTAAAAAGTACTGTATATGTCGCTTACAAACTTCTTTATCTTCTAGTGACATTAAAGTGATCGATTAAGTATATATCTTTCCGGGGATTAATCTGAACAAACGGTATTGTTTTAGTAACATGTTTATATACACTTGGAATTTTTTCTATAATTTTTAAATATATATATACCTGTATATACCTATATCGACTAAATAATGAACAGTTAGGTAAATAAATATTAAACATACTCGTACAAGCTACGTGATTGTTCGCACGCAAAATCTATAGCTACGTTAGTCATCTCACTAAATTGGGAACAACGCGTGTGGTTTCAATCACGCACCTTCTAATTAATATTAAAGAAAAAATACATTAACCAGAACCAGAACTTAGAATTTTGGTCACAATTTTTGAATCTAACATAACAACTTTTTACCACAAAAATAATTCTAAGAAGGTCAAGCATTTGAAGTTTTTTTTTTAATTTTTACGCTTAATAGCTTAAATCAGGGAAAGCAGAGAACATAGCAATGACAAGACATTTCATTCTCCTCGAAACCAAGGCCTTGGGTATTGAGTTGCGGAACTCAACGCCGACAGATATAGTATTTTTAGCCAGACTGCTCCATTGCGCAACGATGGCAATATTGCATAGATACAAAAACAAGCGAGTAATTTTTCTTAATTATATGGTTAAGCTACAGCTAGAGGTGCTCTTCAAAGTAATAATAGCAATGAAGTCATCTGTATTGTGGTATAAAACAAGTTATTATGTAAAATATATATTAAATATGTATAGATGGAAATATTTGATTTTTATTACTCTTTTAAAAAAAAGGCTTTTAGTTGAGTTGTTTTAGAAAAAAATTGCCAAGAAATCGTCGTGTGGTCGCAGGTTCAAATTCATTACAAATTCTCAGCAAGATCGACATTTGATGAGATATCAGATATATTTGTCTTATCTTATTACCTATATTTATATTTTTTATGCCAGTATAAAATTATATTATACTTTTCTGTTTTCATTCATATTTCTATGAATTCATTCGTAGGTACATGCCCATAATGAGTTTTTAATAAATATATTATTTAGTATACAATAGAAGTATAAAATAATTCTTAGTCACGCATAGAATTACGGCGGCCATGTTTAATGTCGAGCCCCTGGAATTATTGCCTGTGATTGGACGAAATAACCGTGCCTCCGTGACGTCATCCACTCAAGCGCATGATAACGTATAACATTGCACGGAAAATAGCGATTTGATATAAACTTGTATTTGTTCTGTAGTCGAACTGGTGACACCATCATTAAAATTGATTGTTAAAAGTTTTACATGAATATTGTATTAAAGATGACTATTAAATTACCGTCAGACGTCAGACGTATCTATATTATAATATGTTCGCACAACAAATGAAACATAATCTAGTGATAAGGTATTTCGTTCTTCACTTATCATCTATTTAGAGATACTGTCGGTTGTTTTGCGGAATTTTACACTGCATTTTATTCTCCCAAAACCGTGGACACAACCATTTATTTAACTACAGTGAATATTCAAGGTCGTTTCTTCGTGTCGTGTTCATCAGGCTAATCCAAATTATACCAAAATTGCGCAAAATTTCTAAAGCTTTGTAAATTTTTTTTTCTTTTTCCTTGTCCTGTCTGATTTATCCAAATTATGACAGGATAAAGCGCAAAAAGCAATTTTTTGAGTAAATATATTATTTGTTTATTTATTTAGCATCCCGCACATATCAGGGAAGGCAGAGAAACCGTAGGTTGAAGGAACCTAGTGTTAAGACACTCCGTTCCCTGCTTTACGCCATTCGAGGCATTGCGTGTTGAGTGGCAGAACTCAACGACGCGCTTTGCCTTGTTACCAGAGCGAATGAAAAATGAAAATAATCCATTTTCGCCAAGTGGGAATCGAACCTACAAACCGTTGCGTTTACAGGCAGACGCTGTGCCACTGCGCCACGACGGTCCTGGTCCTAGTGAATATATTAGATAACACATTTTATCATCATGTACAAATATAGTGTAGATTATATCAAATGTATTGATAAGCATCACGTGTGTGTTGCGATTTTATTCGCAATATGTATAAATAAACATACTTGTATTATTCACCATATTCTAAGAAATATTTAACTTTAAAATGTGTTCAAAATATACTATATAAATGTGCCAAAGCAGCTTTTAAATATAGAAAATTTGGAAAATGTCTTCCCTTCCTCTATTCAAATCAATCTTTTTTATAAAAATATTTTGTCTGATTGATAGACTTGAACCCACTACCACTGTGTCATATAAAATCTACGTTTTTCAGCATTTAGTGCACGTATGTACCGACTACTAAGCTATAGATTATAGGTTATAACTTATAATATGTATGTATATTAATATTAGAAAGCTGAGAACTAAAAGTGTTCGTTTGGTACTAGGCGAGATTGAAAATTAATTTGTAATGTAAACGCGACGGTTTGTGGGTTCGATTCTCACTCGGTGAGAATGAATTATTTCCATGTTCTTCTCTCTGGCAACAATGTAAAGCGCGGCGTAGAGTTCTACATCCGCAGTAGAGTTAACATACATCTTGAAAGGCGGAAAATGGGCAATGGAGCGTCTTAACACTAGGTTCCTTTTCCCATGTGCGGGATACAGCATGAAGCTAAAAAAAGCTATAAATTATATTACATAGCATTAAATATATGTATCAGGTTAGGGTTACTCGTGTACTTAAAATGTGACATGTGTCATACACAAGTCTTAGTTATTTCCATTTCACCACGGGAGCAAAGCCGCGGGTTTTGCTCCCGTGGTCAAATGGAGGAATGGAGGAGGAATGGAGGAATGGAGGAATGGAGGAATCCCGTGGTATCAACACAAGTACGTTATCGTTGTTTTTAAACATGAAAGGAGGTTCATAAAGATTATATTTAAAATAAATTCAAATTCGAATTATCAGGTTACACCATTTGGTGATTTGTGCTATCAATTTTTCGACTCCTCTTCCTTTTTTTTGTGTGCCAAACCCGCTTTTGTTAATAAAGTATGTTTAATTTTTAAAAAAAAGCCTGCTCGTCGGCCGCAAGGCGAGGCTTGAGTCCCGCAGGGGACCCCTTGCCGCTGCTTGCTATTTCTCAGGGACAGAGGCCAATATGTTAGCCCAACAGCATTAAACTTATAACAAAAAAAAAAGTTTCGTTCCTTTGCTTTTTAATATGTACGTATTATACCTATAATAAATCTATGATCTTAGGTTTCTAATATCGTTGATTAGTAACGAGGTCTAGTATCTATATTTTTGGTCACCTTTAAACCTGCGTAGAAGAGTAAGCAGAAGGTATCAAGAGAATTCATCAGACTTCATTTCCACCCTAATTCCAGTCAAACGTATGAGTAAATAAATATTGATCATTCCTATAGTGGCGATCGAACCGCAAACTATCGCATTTACAGTCCGACACAGTCCTACTATGCCACGATGCCGCTCACACTTTTATATGTAGTTAAAAATTCAAAATTTTTATCTAAAAATTAACTAACCTAACCTAACCCGCCATCAAAAATTACTTAAAGTTAAAGTAGATATTCATATTTATGTGCTACATAAATAAAAATTAAAATTTTGCCATATTTACAAATTTTAAATGAAGATCGAAATTCCATTTAAAATAATACGATTCTTATGATAACTAACTCTCAAGGACAAAGTGTTTCCGCATTGCGATAAAATTTATATGTATATAAAGAAAACTGGTTTTACATACTAATGTATTCACTCATATTAGCATTAATTTACCTGTCTAAGATTTATTTCATATAAATATAAATATTTAAATGATCAAAATGGATGATTTTTAATTTCGCACAAGCCATTAAACTTGTTATAGAAATATCACAAGTTAAACCTGTTTCACGTTGTATTCCGCATACCTTTACATAGTGTAGCTTATAGTCCTAGTGTCAAGACACTACGTTCTCTACTTTCTGCTATAATTCAAGACATGATGAATGAGTCACTTGTTAAGCCACCATTTTCCTTCAAAATAAATCAGAAACAGCATATTTATGCTATATAGATAATTCACATGACGTCAAGGCTCATACGCTTATTTGATTAATTACAATATTATTACAACGCTTGCGCCTTACTACTGTAGGCTTATACTTTAGAAAGTAGTACACCTTGAAGGCAACTATAGTTGTATAACAACTAGAGCAAATTGTACGGTTTATCAAATGCATAGCATAGTCTTATAGGTCAGGTTAAATCTAATTTTCAACTAACTTATAATATATTTGACTTCAAGAAAATTCGTGTCGGCCGCAAAAGTTAAATTACTTCTACAGAAACACCAGGCCAAAAAAGAAAATCGCTCTATCCTAAGAAAATCCCTAAAAAAAGCTTCACATACATACTTACTAATATTCAGTTTAAGCTCAAATGGACTTTAAATTAAAATAAAACAAAAATCCTTGTTAAATTAATATTGACCTTGTCTATCAATATTATATAATATACCTATAAGCACCACTAAGTATTCCATTCACTTAAGTTGGCATTAGTTCCTTTCGTCATGAGGACGTGAAATTTCCAAATATCAGTATTTATAAAAAATACAAACAAAAAATCTCATTCAATAATTTATCCTAAATAAACACAGCAAACTTAAAGTAGGACCTACAAGTCCAGTATATATTACATACACGTATAATATACTGTAGCATAGCACAGTAAGTAGATCTCTGAAAGACTATTTTTTTCAATATATATGTGGATAAGCTGACACGCCAAAAGTATCCTTCGATAAATTTAAATTCAAATAATTTTATTAAATAAATATTAATTAAATAAAGTAAGATTACATGATTCATTTTTTGAAAGTTAGAAAGACATTACCACCGGTTCACTAAAGTTAATGCCTCAGACCTGAGTAGAACCGGCGCAAGAAACTCAGCGGGACTTTTTTTTTATATAGTCGTTTACAATTATACAATTATTCATGGTGGACAATGATACACTTGAGATAGTCTGGAGCGAGCATTTTATTCCCAAGGTGTGTTATAATTTACAACTAAATTTTACTTTTAAAAGTTAACCTGTCTATATTTTCCCTCGTCTTACATGAAAATCTATAGCTTCATATTAGTTATTTTTGAACATAACTTTTTAGTTAATTTTTTTAGTCTAAAAGTGAAATTCATTATAGCGGTCATAGTACTAGAACCAATTATATAGGACTACTGCTGATAGAAGTGAAAAAAAAAATAATTGAGTTTAAGAATTCTAAGTATAGTACTTCCTATGTACGTAGTTAATATGATAAATTACAATGTTATAAAAAAATTATATCACCCATTTTTGCAAATCATCCCAATTGGATCTAACGTCTAATAAAACATAGTGAGAAACAAAATTGATCGACAGAAAAAAGCATTTAATATTTATCATTACTTCTCAAGATTTGGACTTGGACAGTGGTTAGGACTGCTGTTGGCGACACCAGCCCTTCCCGATTACTGTAGGGGTTCACCAGGGCTCAGCTCTTAGTCCGTTCTTATTCAATGTAGTGCTGGATACTGTCTCGGCTCACATCCAATGCCAGCCCCCGTGGCTGATGATGTATGCCGATGACATAGTACTCATCGACGAGAACCGACTGATGCTGGAGCGTAAAGTGAACGCCTGGAAGGGTGCGCTTGAGAACGGTGGTCTCAAACTGAATGTGTCGAAGACCGAGTACATGGCTTGCGGGAACCCGGACTCGAGCACCATCCATATCGGGCCTGAGCCAGCCGTTAAGTCGGAGAAGTTCAGGTACCTTGGAGCCGTTATGCATGAGTCTGGAGGCATCGACCACGACATCCATGCCCGTATAAACGCTGCCTGGGCCAAATGGCGGGAGGTCACTGGTGTAGTCTGTGATAGCAGAATACCGCCCAAGCTCAAGGGACTGATATACAAGAGCATTATCCGACCGGTTCTTTTATACGGCAGCGAATGTTGGCCAACATTATCCCGGCACACTCAGGAGCTTCACGTCACGGAGATGAAGATGCTGAGATGGATGTGTGGCGTTACGCGGTCCGACCGCATACGCAACACATTCATTCGAGGTAGTCTTGGGGTCCGTGACGTAGCGGATAAGCTCCAAGAGCGTCGCCTGAGATGGTATGGCCATGTTATGCGCCGATCTGAGAACTATGTCGGAAGGAAGTGCCTTGACATGTCTGTCCCTGGAGTTAGACCACCCGGACGCCCAAGGAAGCGATGGCTGGATGTCGTGACACAAGACATGAGAGCCAATAGATTGTCCACTGAGGATGTTAAAGACCGTGCAAAGTGGAGTAGGCTTAGTGGGAAGGCAGACCCTGGCAAAAGCCGGGACTAATGCCAGGAGGAAGAAGAAGATTTGGACAGAAACGCTGACTTATATTGGAAAAAAACCTATGAACCAGGATTGGTAAATCAGTTAATATTGTTATTATTTCTAAAGTGTTGATCCATACTAAGGATACAAAAATACTTAAGAAAACGTAAAAACGCAGCGGGATTTGAACCCGCGCCTCATGGTCTATTAGGCGCGGGATCAAATCTTGCCGCGTTCAAATTTTATGATTTCTTTAAGTATTTATCAGGTTACATTTTTATTTATAAGACCGTATAAGGTCATATCATGGCCGGCTAATGTGAAAGAGTATTTAAAATGATTTTTTTTTATTTTTATATGAATTTTACTTTTACTTGATTAATTTTATTGTCGTATGAACTAAAACGAAAAAATACAGATTAAAAAAAAAATTGCTTATTGTCGTATCTACCTCATTTATACATTTTTAAATATAGTAAAATATCAAATATCTTCATCAATTTTGCACAAGCGGATACTGACAATCAGTATCAACTGTGATATATATATATATATATATATATATATATATATATATATATATATATATATATATATATATATATATATATATATATATATATATATATATATATATATATATATATATATATATATATATGTATAAACCGTTTGTTTATCTATATATACCTATATTTTTTGAGACCAATCCACACCAATCCTACCGGCTATAAATCTGATGCATACTTCAAAAGCCAAAAAATATATATAAGTACAGTACACGTGCCTATATTATAAAGAACGTAAGACAATTTAAAACAAATCAACGATAAACAATCTATACAAGTACATCACACAAAAAAGAACGATTAGAGCAATTTTAATAATTGAAATAGTATATTTACTAGAAATACTTAAAAATGGAAACTTTCTTGACTGATAAAGCACAAACAATCAGCTCGTTACAAAATTTGCTTTTAGATAGTCTATTAGCTATTGTTTACACACCTATGTGTGTTTAAGCGACGTCCGAGATGTTTACATTTCTAAGCGGAATATGCCACTGTTGCATCGATCCCATCTGCTTGTTCAACAAACATTTATTAATTACAAGCGAACCGCTCGCATGCTTCGCCCGCTTCGATGTTCTTGGAGTTTAAATTAATACAATATGCATATACTGTATATTTTATATAACTTTTTTTATTTATAACCCGATTGAAATTAAACATATTGTAGATTTGTGAAGTGAAGTTTACCATATTCAATGGTGAATTCAAATTCAAAAAAGGATTTGAATAGGTTAAGCCGTTCCTGAGGTTAGGGCGCACAAGCGCACAGACACACCGACAAACATTTTATAAACCTTTGTTATGGTTTCTACCACGTACTTCTTCTTTCTTCCACGTACAGACAGCGATCAGTTACATTTTTTTATTGTTCACCTCACGATATGCACAGATAACCCGTTAAAGCACTCCATTCCCAGATGTCCATCAAAATTAGAGATATTGTATTGAGTGGCGAAACTCGTCGCATATTAATTATACAATTTTTCTCGTAGCTAAATATATTGTTTCCTTTCAAGATTTTGATTTATTTTTAAGATTATTATTTCATTACATAAGCAATTAGCCTAACTTAATTTTAAAACCTTGTCCTTATTAAACAATCATTATTAAAATCAGTGTAATTTTTTTTATCTTAAAATCATATCATACAACGTAATAACTAACCTTGAATTGTAATTGATGCGTTTTTGTCTCATACGCAGGGGACTATATTGTGATACCAATGTAAACAAAAATAGACTTTAGCTTTAAGAAAATATAGACTAATATAGTATATAAAATTGTGATAACATCCTGACGCAAAACAAATCACGCTAATTTTTATGTGTCAAAGTGTTGTTAAGAGATTTAAATGAAGATATATTCGTATAAAGTTGACAGTGCCCATACAAATTTTCGTTTTAGAGGTGAAGGCTGCGACGCAATCGATTTGAATTAAATCAAGATTGACTACGTAGTGGAAGAAACGATAACAAAAGTTATTATGGTATGGTTATATATATATATATATATATATATATATATATATATATATATATATATATATATATATATATATATATATATATATATATATATATATATATATATATATATATATATGTATATATATATATATATATATATATATATATATATATATATATATATATATATATATATGTATATATATATATATATATATATATATATATATATATATATATATATATATATATATATATATATATATATATATATAAATATATATATAGAAAAATATTGCAAAATCTAAATATATCTCTAATGCAAATGAGTCCAATAGAGAGAAATATGTGAGAACTCGAAATCGTTGCAACAGAGTTTATAGAGATAGTCAACGACGCCATATCTATAAATCTATAATGGAAGAAGATGATCCAGTCAAAGTCTGGAAGTTTCTCAAAACCCTCGGAGTTGGTAAAACTAAACATGTTGTTTTTCCCAAAAATATAAATATTAACTCTCTTAATCAACATTTCACTTCTTTTAGTACAATTGATAGTACAAATAAACTGAACACCTTAAGTTATCTTTCCACTTTATCAACTCCTGAGGTTCCTCCTTTTAAGTTTACTCAATTCACTGTATGTGATGTTAGGAGAAATATTATAGCTATTAAGTCGGATGCAGTTGGTGCTGACTGCATTAGTCGTAAAATGATCATTCCTATAATTGACCTCTTCGTTCCTATTATCACATCCATTTTAAATCGCTCTATCCTCCAAGGTGATTTTCCGTCGGTCTGGAAAGATGCTCAAATTATTCCCCTGCCTAAAAAATCTAATCCTTCTACTTTTTCTGAGTATCGTTCTATTTCCATTCTTCCGCTACTATCAAAAGTGCTTGAACGTCTTGTTCACAAGCAACTTAGCATGTTCCTATCAAAATATATTTTTTTAAATCCTTTACAATCCGGCTTTCGCCAAGGTCATAGTGCGACTACTGCTTTAGTCGGGATCACCGATGACATGGATGGGACAGGGTATGGATGATCGGAGGGTGACGGTGCTGATATTATTAGACTTCAGTAACGCTTTCAACACTGTTGATTTCGACATACTACTTGCTATACTTATTTCTCTTAATATATCTCCTGAGGTGGTTGATTGGTTTTGTTCTTACTTGTACGGACGCCGGCAGCGCATACGAATTGAAGAATTCTATTCTGAATGGTCCTCAATCAGTGCTGGCGTTCCTCAAGGTGGCGTGTTGTCTCCTCTCTTATTTTCAATTTTTATTAATTCTATCTGTCATAAAATTTCATCTCTCTACCACCTGTATGCTGACGATTTACAAATTTACACACAAAGTACTCTCACGGATTTTCCTAATATCATCAAAAGGATAAACAATGACCTTGAAGAAATTTCAACGTGAAGTAAACATTTTGGGCTCATGATTAATCCTATCAAAAGCCAAGCTATAATAATCGGCAGTCCTAGATTATTGCGGAAAATTGATGAATGTAAAATAACATCTGTATCAAATAATGGAGCTTGTATTCCATTTAGTAAATCAGTCAGGAATCTAGGGTTGGTTGTGAACCAGCATTTATCTTGGGAACCACAAGTAGAAGAAGTAAGCAAAAAAATTTATGCTGCTTCTTCGTGCCTGCGTAGACTGCGCAATTTCCTACCAATATCCACCAAAATTGTGCTGGCAAACTCACTCCTTTTACCAATTCTTGATTATTCTGATATATGTTATCTTGATATTAAAGAGGAGCTTTTGAATAAACTTGAGCGGCTTCTAAATCTTTGCATCAGGTTCATATTTGGTGTACGTAAATATAAACACATTTCCGAGTTTCGTAATAAGCTTAAGTGGCTCCCCATTCGCCTTCGCAGGAATACTCACATACTTCATCTTCTCTATTCAGTACTGTTTAAACCTTCTACTCCTCCATACTTGAAGAAACAATTTAAGTTTCTTCATGACACTCACTCACGTTGCTTACGCTCCAACAGTAACTTCTTGCTTGAAATTCCTCTTCCTTCTTGTTCCTTTTTCTCTAATTCCTTTACTATTAAAGCTGCCCGACTATGGAATTCCTTACCTTTTAAAATTAGACGTGCAAAAAGCCTGCACATTTTTAAAAAATTACCTAAAAATTACTATTTAAACCAGTAATTTTGCCTTTGTGTTATTATAATAATTATTTTTAATGATTTATAGTGTGTATGTATTGAATTTATTTATATGTATATTATGAATGTATGTATGTATATGAGTATTTAGTATTTTTGTACGCTTGTATTATTTATTTATTCATATTGTGTTTATATTTATTTGTATGTTTATGTATATGTTATATTTAATGCACCGCCCATGTTTGTACAACTCCAACATCCAAAGGTTGCCTGGAAGAGATCGCTTCGGATCGAAGATCGGAGATCGAAGCGGAAGAGAGCGATAAGGCCGCCTTATTGTACTTCTGTCCTTTTTTTTAGCTCTTATGTAATGTATATATATATATATATATATATATATATATATATATATATATATATATATATATATATATATATATATATATATATATATATATATATATATTTATGTTGTGCAATAAAGTATATTTGTATTTGTATATATATATATATATATATATATATATATATATATATATATATATATATATATATATATATATATATATATATATATATAGAGATAGATAGACCATGACACGGTCTGGTAAGGCGAACTCAGAAAAGATACTTTTTTGTTCATAAAGTTCTATTATGAATCAGTCTGTACATTTAAAATTGTAAGTATGCTTGTGTTTAGCTAGTCACAGGATTTATATTTTTTGTAGAGATGTGCCGACTATTACTTTGGCCGACTAGCCAACAAGTCGGTTGTAAAGAAGCCGACTAGCCACCATGATCCATCGGAATTTGTAATGTGTGAATAATTCAAAATATCTATTAGTGATGACTACAGCAAAATAAGCGAAAACGGTCTCACAGCGTCTCTATCGATAAAGACAAAAAACTAATCATTGCTGACGTCATCGATATAATAAGTTATTTAAGAAACTAATTTTTAAAGGAAATGTTCAATGTGTCGATGTCTTAGTCTTAGTCGGAACATCTCTACTTTCTTGCATTCATATTTAAATATTTACAGATTTTTTTTTATACATTCAGTTCAATTCTTTTCATATCATTGACCTTAAGACATGTCTGTCCAATTTTTTATTATTGGTATGTAATATATTAAAATAATTTATTACTTAAAAACAAACATTTGTAACGTAGATAATAACGACATTTAAAAAAAATATATATATTATATAATCAACAGCTAAATGCTAAATAATGTTATTTACTTTAATCCTAATATTACATAAGCGCTTTTAGAATAAATAGGGCAATTTTATTATAAAGAACATAATTTATTCAGGTTTTTAGTTTTATACTTAATACCTACTAATAGACCGTATTTTAAAAAGTAAACTACGGTTTCATCTTAATAATATAAACTAAGCAAATATAGGAAATATGTATTATAAACATTGTGATTGCTGAATTTGTATGTGAAGTTTAAAATATATTGTACGAAGCACAGTAAGCTAAGCGAGCGGAAATTATCGAGCGAAGCGAGTAAGTATAGGTGCTTGTTCCATTTTCAAATATAATTGGAATCTACAACTAACGAGTATTTAAAATATTTCGACTTAATCATATTAAATAATGTAATATCATAATATTAAATATAAAATTTAATTATTAACTTGAAATAATAGAATTGAGTACTTTTTGTAGGTAATAATAATAATTTATACGCAAGAAATATACAATACAATATCTGCAATTACAAAGTAATTTTGCTTTATAAACGTATAAAAAGAGTATCTATATATATGTAAATACCTAATTGTTTCTTAGAAACTATCTATGCGTACATGTTCCTTATTTATTAGACAAATTTAATTGTCAAATTGGCTAAATAGCTTTTGGTGCAACCCTACGTCCTACAATTTTTGAATTGTATTCGTGATGATAAAATCTTTTTTTTATCAAATCGTGTATTAAATGTCCAAATCCAATCAGAGAAATAATTATAAAGTGTTTATTTAGAAATATAATAAATTAAGCGTATCGGGGTTTTAAGACGCGCCTTAAGACTTAGTAATCTTCCAAAAATATATATAGAGAAAAAATATTTATTAAAAAACATTATATTAGAGGAATGTCATGTAAATTTCATATAGTCGGCATATAAGAGCTGATACTAAGTCAAGAAAGGTTGAGATCATAATAAGAATCTGCTGTCCAGAGAAACGTAATCAACTCCCATAAATGCTGTATGTGTTAGAACATTGGCCGCTAGAGACGGTGGCAACAAAGTAACGATATACAATATACTATGTTAATAATATGGTTGTATATCATGGTACAAGAAATAAAATAACATATTTATTAGATCACGTGCAAGAACAGAAATGGCATAAATAAATTTAGTGACGATACATACCAAACACTATTACATACATACCAAACAGTATGACATTGTCGAAGCGAAATAAATGGACTAAATTGTTTTTGGTGGTCTCTAAGCGCGATTGTGAGTTCGATTCCCACCAAGGGCAAAGAATTATTTCATTTTCTCGCTCTGGTAATAAGTTCCGCCGCTCGTAACGCAATGTCACAGCGTGAAGGTATATTATTATTATAACTTTTTTTTATATTATCACGTTTTTCTTCCTAGCTTTAAACATGTAAAAGTATATAAACAGTGAAGCTATCGTAATATTTCGTCTTTGCAAATTGGGTAGCTACTTTAATGCGTAAGAATATTTGAATATTTTATACATTGAAAAAGCGCATCGTGCAATGTGACACGTGTCACCTGACCGCTGCCACGATGGCATCAATTTCAGTTTAAAGTATGAAAGTAAATCAAGTATAGTACAGTGTTCAAGCTCAACAAAAATGTATACGTGATGAAGGCCGCGTGCGACCAATCAAAACTGAGCGTGTGGAGGCGCGGCGCTGACGCATGTCTGACGCAATCAAACGGAACATTGCAACACCTTATATGGCAGCTGATAGCTATAGATCATTGAGTGTAGATCATTTTTTTTTGTTAAAAAGATTACTCTCTAATTTAAATCGTTCCTTTCTTAATGAAGCGGAGAGACTTATGTTATTATTACGTATGTATTGATAACATTAAATCTCTCCGTAATCTTGGATGCTTAATGGCTATAATATTATATTAGAGGAATGTCATGTAAATTTCATATAGTCGGCATATAAGAGCTGATAGTAGAAATAAAAGAAAATTTCTATCATCGTTCTCTTATTTTACCCGCCAGAGATAGTGCTTAAAGATATATCATTATTATTATTTACTTAATGATTTCGACTTTGAGACCACAAACATATCTGATATACAAACAGGATGATATGAATTTAATATGACTCAATACTAATAAACACTTAATAGCAATATAATAAGTATATAATACAAAAAAAATATATAAAACCTTATAGGTATAGAAATACCAATACATATATATTAGCCAGTTGCTAGAATATGTTAAAACGTTTTCGTGTTGTAAAGAAAGGTAAATCCCAATCTTATTTTATCTAAGACAAGGTACAATATCCATAAAAATCTGAAACTTGTTCACTATATATTTTTCTTAATGTACACAAACACACATCTAGTAATGTTTAGGGCAACATCAAAATCACAATATCAGCAAAGTAAATTATCAAATCTGTTCTTCTCGTAAATAAATCTACCAAGGAGCCCAGTAAAATTTAATTGGCACCTTTTATTTTCCAAAAAAAAAAAAATTTGTTTATGTGCGTATGTTTCTCATTTTAATATGCTACGCAGTTAGTAGGCTCCATCTTTCCTTTCTTTTACTTACTGGCGAATAAAAAAGATATAATATCAATATTTCTATATCATTCAGCAGTGGGCGTGTACTACCGGGATATAACCAGTAATTCTTAATGATGTCAATTGAAATCCCCTAATAGTAAAATAATGAAACATACCCACAAACGAATGACGTCAATAGACAATTAAAGGTATAAAACGTAATTTGGATCTATAGTCTAGACCCAACGACCTTGACATTAGTTCAATGGTTCATATTTTTAGCGTCACACGCTTTTCTCTCATTTCTGCACATTTTTAAGACGTAAGATAGTTTTAAGCCAACAGTCACTCAGATTTACGTCAATTTCTTAAAACAAAGCGTATAGAATTCTAGCACCCAGTGCATATTTTTTTTTGTATTGGGAATAAGAATGACAAGCGTAAAAAGTGTACTAGTCCCTACATAGGTACTGTGAGTGTGAGTACTTTCGTACTGATGATCCTATGTTTTGGTCTAACTTGGCTAATTAATAAAGTTCTCAAAGTTGATCTACTTATAACAGTTTGGATCAATTTCTTCAAGCTTGCCATTCTGAATGTCCATTGCTATAATATTCTAGAAGATTTGATTGACCAGTAAACGTCCTTACAGAAGCAAGGCCGTTTGCTGGTTGACAGAAGTCAACTCTTGAGCTCAATCAATGCTCAATGTGGGAAGACAGATATTATTACAAATCAGTGTAATAATACCTATTTAATCACAAAAACATTCCGAAGACGCTGATTAAATTGAGAGCAGTAGTGACAAAAAACTATTCCATTTATATAATAAGTATAATAATAAAATTAAAAGTGAAACTAACGGTTACATGGGGACAAATGGAAATGTTAAAAAAACAATAGAAACTTCCCCACTGAAGTCTACGTAACAGAAGATTACCCAAAGGATGTACTACTTAGCACTTAGAAGAATTTAAAATCAAGCTGGAAAAGGAACTAGAAAAGTAAACGAGGTTATGATCAGAAATGAGTAAGTTAGTAAATATTGTACTCGTTAGTGTACACAAACAAAACAAAAAGCTTATTAGCGGTCACCGCGGGGAGGTATAACCGCCACTATCTATCGAGCCAAGTATCATAGAAACTCAAAAAAATTAATATATCAGAAGAAAGTCTGTTATATCTAGAACCTGTCTAAAAATTGCATTAGTAAAAAAGCAACATAGATTATTATTCTGTTAAAGCTATGCTTAAATTATAATTAATAACTCAATGTTACGTCAGAATTAGTTTTGCCTTTGCGTGAATGCATTTTACAACGACGAACCAATTGGAACATTTTCCACTGATGATTCTCTATGAATCTATTGGATCTATCCATCTAACATTATAATTGAAGTTTTAAAAGGAATATCGATGTCTAATGTGAAAGCCCTCTTCTATTTCCGACTTTTTATCTACCTAATATTATCCCGAAATAATTGCCAAGGTCAGCCTTCCGACTTAACTTACTTCACTTTGCGTGGTCTTGAGCATACTAAGTGGTTCGTGCATTGCTTCTCTTTTAGTACACCACGCTTGGCATCACGCATCTAATCCAGGCTTGGACGTTGTGATCGATGCCTCCGGACTCGTATCTAACAAATCCAAGGTACCTGAACTTTTCTAACTTAGCAGATGATTCTTAGTTAATTCTTAAGATTACCCTTCCAGACGTTTACATTGTGCTCCAGCATCTATTGGCTCTCATCTCCTAATTCTACAGCTTATCATGAGCTCATCATACTTAAACTACAAGCAACAAAGGAGCATAAACTCATGGATGCAACACACACACACACGCAACTTAATTCTATGAGGAGGAAGGTATTATAAAGAGAAAAAGAAAACACGAACAGAACAAACGTCCAACGCAAACTCAACAGTTAAATTATTGGAGAGAGAACTGCTTAAAGCCCTTAAGCTAGTTACAAATTCTACTTTAACCCTCGCCTTCAACTTATGTGCTTATTCAACATATTGAATCACATCATAATGTTGGACTGTACCAGAATAATTGTGTATATCAGACTATTATATTTTGTCAGACATTATACTGCTCCACAAAAAAACAATGATCGCAACTTGACACCGGAAATTACAGATCTATAAGTCTACTGGTGAGCATCTACAAGCTCTAACAATATTAAAAGGAATATCAAGAACTAAAGATAACTTGCAACCAAATAAGTAATTTTTTTTTAAAATTTCATAAAAACTTAAATAACTTTTTGATTTCACATATGTACATTTGGGAAAGTAAATAACAATCACAAAGACTTACTACGAGGAAAAGATGGAGAGATGAGGCTCGCTACTAGGACAAGATGCATGCTGCAACCAGGGCGAGAGGTACCACAGGCAAAACAAATATTGGTGGACTATATAAAAGAAAACGGGATAACATAATGCAAGCAACAGGCATAGATATGCTGCTCAACAAAAAAAACAGGGAAGAGCCAATAAGCCAGAGAAGACCTAGACCCAAAGGATAGCATTTTTTCAGTAACTATATTTGAATTCTAAAAAAAAAAAAAATTTTAATTAGAATGGTTTATATTATTATAGTACTACTAATTAGGATAAATTTCACATTCTAAAATTCTATAAAAGCAGAATTAAGATCATTATAAACAAGCATCTTAAGCCTACACTTGGCTTATAAAACCCACGTAGTGTTTCAACCCAATGAGCCCAGCAACCACACAGTAAAATTATGAAACGCTAAGTTATATTGTTATATATAAGTATCAAATCACAATTCTAAATAAGCAAAACTTCCAAAGTAGTGGTATACTTTTAAATACATTAAATATTTTTCAATATTTCAATACAAAGTCATTTTTGCCTGATTATTTTTAAACAGTTTAAAGTTATTGCTATCAAAATGCATTAGGGACTAATATTCTTTCGTACATAATGTAACCAAAGAATATCTAGAAATAATTTATAATTAAAAAATTGTTACCATTTAACAACAAATACTAAAAATACCTATAGTACAACTAAGTATTATCAATTCATATATTATTTATCAAGTGTTAATATTATACTAACAACAGAAAGTTACTTTATAAATGTGTATATAAAAACCATTGTGATGATTCAATTAAAACACTTATATTTCATTTTATTATATTTGAAAGTCAAAACGTATATAGCCCACACTAGTTGTGTAATAAAATAACACATAATTATAATAGAATAAATAAACTAATTATTGTTTTATCTTAAAACAAATTGTTTAAATCTCTTCTTACTTACTTCTTTATTACAGCGATTCGAAAATCAAAATGAATCTTCACAAGTCACTCACAAATCACAACATTCGATTTTCAAACAGTCACAGATAAGAGAAATACATTAAGTTATTGTTTTTTAAGTATATTATTATACTGTTTATTGCATAAGGATTATAAATTCACAGCCAAATGAATATTCATTAACTGACTAAGCAAAATATGATCAAAATTAAAATCTCCGGTGAATTGCAAAATGACAAACAGCTGATTTGCAGACGCGATGCGGTATTGTGACGTTTAAAATAGGTTCGTTTCACGTAATAGCCAAACGCTTCTTTTTAATAACATTTAGTTCCTAAACACGTTTTTATTATTTATTTGCTTTATACAATATTATAAAATTAGTGTAATAATAGTATAAATACTATTTTTAATATTTACATTACTTTAACAATTTAACAAAATGATCACTATATTTAATCATATGATTCTTATATATATCGATATCTGAATATATTATATTGATTTAACAAACAAACGATATATTTATTTTTTATATATTTATATACATTTTGACGTGTTTGCCGCGATTTTGAAAATAACAACTGCAACATTTGCATTGTTTATGCTTCACCTCGTCATGACATACGCTTGTGTGGTGTTCGCACACACCAAGATAGATCTCCTTCAGAGAGTCCAAAATAAATTCCTTAGAATGATATCCGGATGCCCTTGGTATATTCGTAACGTGGACCTACATAAAGACTTCGAATTAGAATCGTTAAAAGAGTTCTGCAAAGGCTTAGCCAAGCGCTACTACGAGCGCGCAGACTCCCACTCCAATCACCTCATAGTCGAAACGTTTAAATACGCTCCCCATCCACACCCATTACTTCGACGCCCTCATAGCGTCCTTCTAGACTCTGATGATCCCATCACTGTAGCCAACGTCACTACAATGGAAGGTTACACTCTTCTGTCCCTAAGACACGCCGCCATGGCCGTAACAGGCGACGGCGTCCCACTTATGTCACGACACGGGACCAGGGCCCGCTGGTCAATGACCGTCCCATTTACCATCTTCTGAGCTGCCACAATACTCATTTTGTTCTCTGGGGACAAGTCACACTCGTCATGTGTTTTTCTTTGTTATTATGTATAATATTCTAATGAAATTGTTAGAGAATTTAAGAAAAAAAATAAATTATGTCTACTATAATTCATAACGACACATCAGCAAAATGAAAGGAACGCAAAAAAGTAGATTCCTCAAAATACATCTTAAAGAATTCTTGACAAGTAAAATTCATTAATGTCAAAGACAAAGTGCCACCTTAAAATGTAATTTACGTACAAATTTCACACTTTTTCAGAAATGTGACATTTTGATTTATTTTAATAATTTGCATACGTTTATTTTTTAAATTGTTGTTCATAATAAGTACTCTGTTGGATCATATGTATGTGGCTAGGGCTGTAACTCCTGCCCCAGCTGCTTGCTTATAATAATATATATTGTATTAATAAAATTAGTAATTAGACGGAAACTTTAGTGGGGAGGACAATGTGATACGACATTTTTCGATTTATCGATGTCTGTGGCATTCTTTGATGTTAAAAATGGACTCTTACTCTTACATGCCAAGATGAAGAGACAAGAACGAAGAGGAGCTGCTAATACTTATTTTAACATTTTACAAACTTTAAGCCATTAGATAAGCTGCAATTCAGACTAGAAATCAAGTACTTACGTATGTACGTATGTACTGTAACTGGAGTCTCAGTAAAGAGACGACTGACTGAATTTAGATATCATGTGCCAGAAAAGCTGAAAACGTCGCTTCTCGGTAAATAAAACTTTTAATTTATAAATTTTGGTGTTAATTTTATAGATGTACGGAAAGGATGTGACAATATCGAGGAGATCGATATTAGCAAATCAACTATACATAAACTGTGTCACAAGGTGGAGTTGCAGTGAAGATATAGGGTTCCATATGATGAGTAGCTGAAAACTAGTTAGTGATTCCTAATGCACCCTTAGCACCCTATGTTATGCCTTTTGTCAAACACAACAATGATAATTTATATGCGTGTATATAATATGAGGACCGTCGTGGCGCAGAGTCATGGCATGGCGTCTGCCTGTAAACGCGACGGTTTGTGGGTTCGATTCCCACTTGGGGAGAATAATTATTTTCATTTTCTTCGCTCTAGTAACAAAACAAAGTGGCGTTGAGCTTCGTCACTCGTCGTCTTAGCACTAGGTTCCTACGGTTACTTCTGTTCCCTCCGCCTACCCTGCCTTGTGCGGGATGCCGCGTGAAGCTATTATTATTATTAGTATATAATATCATTACCGTAATCAAGTAGGTACTTGAGAGCACGGTCACCTGACCATATGTGACCTGACCTGACCATATGTGACCTGACCTGACCATATGATGAAATATTATTATAGTATATACGAGTATATGTTTGTTTAGTGTAATTTTTTCCTGTACGCTTTATCTCTCGCGAGTTCCCGGATATAATATATACTGCGTAAAAAAAATAAAAAAACTTGTAAACGCCTGATTGTCGACAAAGCGCTAATGAACCATTTTTGGGGCTGAGTAGGCGAAATACTACTAATTGGAGATATAAACAAACCGCCCTAAATTGACTGAGATAATCTTTTCGACATGTTCCACCGTAGTCCATCACATATGCTTAAGATAAACCAGGGCTCATTCCGTATCTATAGAAACCTTATGTCGCTTATGCCTTATAAGAGATATACTTCGGTATATATTCTTTGAAGAGATTAGCAGTTTCCCTCCAAACTGTAAACATTAGGGCGACGCCAGTACCTACCACGAGATCTAAAAGATACTATCTACCTAAAATATTCATCGTTATTTCATTCTTCTTATAACAGCAGTTTCTGTTACCAGCACCAATACACTATTCCACGTCACTTTATTTCATTTCGTATCTTCCTTCTTTAACATATATACAAATGTATAAGAGAAACGACGATAAATTGATAGAAAGTTCGTAAAACCTACTAAGTACACCTTTAGTTAGTTTTTTATTAAGTATATTTGAATGCTAGATGTCAATTAAATTATTTAAGTGCAATATACGAGTATACATAGTACAATAGCATAGTACAATATGAATGAATCCGAGTAACATTACTTAAGCGTAGTAAAAGCCCTAAAGTCGCTTTCGTCGGTTATTAATCTAATTTGAAAAATCATAATAATAAAAAAATATATGTAAATGCCTAAGTTGCATTACGCATGTACCTATATATCTAAATTGTGATGAGAACGAGTAAAGTAAACTTATAGCGACGGAAGCTTCAACATTGGAAATAAGTCTAATAAATTTCAAAATGGATATTTGTGTTATTAGTTCCATTTAATAAGCCTAATAGAAATTAAGAACTTAGTTTCTACTTATGGAAAATTGAATTCAATGAAAGCTGAGCCTGTACAAGTGTCCTATATGACTAACAAAACTCGTATTTGTATATTAATTCACAAATTAAATAAGTATTAAGTTATAAAAATCATATAAGATTTTTTACGCAGCATGATGAAGAACGCATAGTATCGCTTAGTGGTCAGAGCGCTATTACGGTTTCCATGAGGCGCGGCTTCAAATCCTACTACGTTAAAATTTTTATATGTTTTCTTTATGTTTTTTTCTATGTGGATAAAAGATGTGGATTGTAAATGATACTTAATAAATGATAAAGTATGAGCAAATGTGCTCATTATTTGTAATTAGTAAATCTTTTTACACCAATGATGAATTTAGAATCTTTATAGGAAAAAAATAAATTACTTTATTATGGCTCGTCGAATAAAATGAGCCAATTGTTAGTTGTCTCGTTATACGTGGAAGGTATAGAATTGCGCTGATGATTATTATGGAACTATAACTTTTAAAACAAATATATCGTATTTATAATTTAAAATTTCAATAAGAATTAAAAAAAAAACTGAATTTAAATTGATAAGCATAAAGCATTTTATTTCTGTTTTTGGATTTTTTACATTGCTTCCTATTATTATTCTAATTATATATTATAATAATACTATAAGTAAAAAATAATAATATACAAATATATAAATATATATAAATGACATTAAATTAAATATTTTTTTAATACATATATACTATATTGCCAAATTTTATAAATGCAATATAATAATGTAAGATATTTTATCAAAGTCCACGAGTAAAGCCAAGTTGTTTAATTAAATCTCGGGTGTGAGTGGTTTACAATTTACAAGACGCGGGAATTCTGTATTGTGCATTCTGAGGGACTCCTGTCACTTTTGGATTCTGACCCAATCGAAGCTGATCTCGAGCTGCTCGGTGGTCTAAATCAAACTTCGATTTGCAAACAACTTCAGCAGGCTGGATCTTGTAATCTAAACCAGTACAGTGAGATTGGCATGATGGCAAAGGCGCTGTAGTTATACAAATCTCTTCCCGGTTCTCGTAATACTGTACTTGTGGTCTTAATTCACAAGGCTTCTTTTCTTTAAGGTAGTTCCTCGCTCTGTATATAATTTGAGAACCCCATTCATCTTCATCTGATAAGTACATTTGAGTTTTCCAATCTTCATCTGATCGTAGAATAGTAGTGTATTTTCTCTGCGGCTGATATGCCATCTTTTTAGCTGTTTCTTGCCTTTCTTTCTCCAGGGCCTCACTATTTTCAGCAATCAGGATGTAAGAGGCTCCGTAATATTCTGGATTATCAACTAAACCACTTGGAGTTAAATAGTCGTCACGAGGTTCACCGCTCATGTAGCCACAAAGCCCCCTTGTATTTTTACGCTTTTCGTTTGCAAGAACAACCGATCTCATTCCGTCGTACATTATTCTAAGACGATTGTCACGAATCTTTAGCACCAAAGCACCATTACCTTCAGAGTGATATTCAAGTACGGGAGCTTCTTCCTCGTCATCCCAGTATGTGGTAAGATCACCTTCGGAAACCTTTTTAGCATTTGTATTTACCTTCACTACTTGATTCTTCTGATCTGGAGATGCTGGGCTCAATTCGATTTCCATATGCGAACCGGTGTAAGATCTGTTAAATAATTTTAATTTTAATATTACTAGATGGTGGAAATTATTTATTTATATCGTAATTTTAAAATTTTAATACCTGTATGAGATGTACATCTCTTGTTGCTTCTCATTGGGCTTTCTCAGAAGCACAGCCAAAGTGTCTGAATTAGACGGCCTATCGTCGTGCAATACGACATGCCAAGAGCTCGTTAACTTGTAGTTATAACTGCGACCACTGAAGGATTTTATCATGTTATAGTCGACACTGCAGTAAGCTGTAAAGGAAAATTGATTGTTTTATGTAATGAAATATATGTATATATATAGTATTCGTTATCAAATTATTCATAAAAAATCCAATAAATATTCTTTACATACGTTGATACTGATGGCTGCTGTAATAGTTAAATACTCGTTCATAAGAGCTTATTGGCCAATATGTGGCTAAAGCTATAGCCGCAGATTCAGGAATGCGAACATTCTTCCAGTGCATCTCACCAGATGGTGATTTCAATCCAAAGTTCAATGTGTGACTTAAGTAAGACGCATCAAAATTAATATCAATTTTTCCTGCCGGATTTGCCTTTTGGTCATTACTCTCCAATTGCCATTTTCCCATACTTTGTGCAATTCGATATAATTGATGAACGTAATTCTTTACCGCTGGGCTTACATCTTTGTAGTTAACAATAAATTTGTAACTATCAGGAGCATGTGCCATGATTATCGCCCTATGACAAGCCTTTTGATAATTATTACCATTTTCGGTTTCTTGAATGCATTGTTTTCCCAGTGGATGTTTTTGAAGTTCATCCATATATTTTGCAGTCTTTTCAGCGTTACCTTGAATGTGAATATTTTCTTTCTGATTATATCGAATGTCTGCTTCGATGTCCATTTTCAATTCTTGTTGAATTGCTTCTTTGTAATTCATAGGACTATAATGTTCTGGTTTTGTTACTCTTCCAACAGCGTTGATTTGATATGAGCTTTGTTCCAAATTTTTAGTAGCGAAAAATGCATACTGAACCTTTCGATCTACTTGACTATTTCCAACTGCGAATGTAAAAGCATATTCTAATTTTTCAGGAGAATTTAATTGAATGCTCACATCCAAGACTTTGCTTCTTGCCGCTTTGATTCCAGCTGTAACTCGCTTCGCTAACTCTAGACGTCTTTTTGGGCTGTTAGGTGCAGTGTCGCTCATATCTGATGCAATCAGAGGCATCTCCCCTTCATTCTTTTGGTTATATAGAATATCTGTAAAAGGAGGTAACAATTAATAAAAAAAATCAGCATAAAAAACATAAAACAAGACATAATAATAATACTACCATAGGCGGTGGTGATGGTAATTTCTTTATTTTTTAATTGTTTTCCGAGATACCTCAAGTTAAAGTGAGTTTGTGCTATATCATTTTGCCTTAGTGCAGAAATAAAACTTAAAGGAAAATCATTGTATTGTATGAAGGCACCAAAATTTCTGTAATCCTTAGAATAAGAGTATCCTTGTAATTGTAACGGCAAACCGATCTGTTGACCAAATTTGTAGTCGGTAGAAAATACTTTATTTGGCCTTGTGATGACCTTTGTGCTCGGATCTTGAGAGAATGCAACTAAAGTATCCTTCTTTTGATTACTACTATATGGCCACACGCTGTAATGCAGTAAAGTAGAGTCTTGTTCAGATTCTTTCGGAGCTACTCTTAATTTGATCTCTTTATGTTTTGCATCTACATTCATTCTGAGAGGAATATGTAATTGGTACTTGCTAACGAGACCTACAGCAGGGTATTGGTTTGATAATGTATCCAGATAACCAACAACTCCATCACGGTTAGTAGCGTAGGTAAAGGAAAATTCGCTGTCAAGGGCAATGTCAGTTTCGTAATTTTCTCTGTTTTTGAAATCAATCTTACCCTTCGAGTGGGATTGTAAATGGACTACTGTAGGTTCCTTGTATTTGTATATAAAAGGCATACCAGTAGCAATAGGGAACATGACTGACACCTGGTTTCGATTTACCACTTTCGTGTAGTGCCTGTCCACACCTTTGATAAGTTCTGAAAGATATTCGCCGAATTTAACGCTGAAAACTTTAATATCCTGTTCATTGAAAGCAAAGAATCTTTGTTGATTCATAAAATCCATGAAGAAAGAGGCTTCCAAAGGTTCTTCGTCATGTTTGAGGTTCAAAAGTTGTGAAATTTTTCTAGCCGAGTATTTATGATTTAGATCTTCGTTACTGTGTTCCTTGTCTTCAAATATTTGGTCAAACAAGTAGTCAACAACCTTTTGTGTATTTGATGTTGAAAACCAAAGCTGTGTGAAATATAATATATAATAATAATTAAAGTGTATAATAATATATGAAATTAATATATTTTTTTTAAAAATGTTATAAAAACAAAATTTTATCAAATATGTTCGTACAGGAGTAATATTGAATAATTTTATTTATGATGATTACAGAAACATTAAGTTTCTAACCTATTTGTGATAGTATTTTATTTTTATTATTTGACGTTATCGTCGACGACGTCTGTATAATTGTAAATTATTTATGTTAAAATATATATTTTTAGACAATCAAAATTTAGTAAATGAGGAAAATATAGTATTTACCATTGCTTGATCGTCCCAGCCAGAAACTCTGTTTTTCCATGAATATTTCAAGGATTTGGGGAGGAAGCTGTCTTTACTTCCTATTGTTGATAGAATAGATGCTACACCGTAGTAATTTTCCATATCAAAGAACTCCATTTTGTTCTTTTTAGAATATTGTAGGCCAAAATCTTCCTTTGTAAGCCAAGCTTTTACGGCTTCAGCAGCCCTTGCACTATAAGTAAATAAGTAAATAAAATATTAAAATGTGTATTATTGTTTCTTTTGATACTTTGTTTTATTGTATCAATTACTTACGTTTCATAAAAGCGAGGATGTTTGAGTTGAGCAGCTGATTCGATAGCTGACTTAAGAGCTGAACGTACATTCTTGTCAGGATCTTCATTCGTCATGTAGGCCATTGCTTGCATCATAGCGCCGGTAGGACGACACATGAAAATATTGTGTATAGCGGCAACTCTCACTTCGTATGCTTCTGCAGTATTTTTCAAGATGCTATATAATAGAGCACGAACTCGGCTGTCCCTTTGGTGAGCCAGGATATCAAGACTTTGAACTATTCTCGTTCTAAGGTAAGTTGAAACTGGAATTTTCCCTTCTAGATATGGCGCAAATACATCTAAAACATAACTATGACCCAAATTACCAATAGCCCTCATGTACACTTGTGCCTTATGAGTATCATCTTGTTCAATAGCGAGTTTAAGCTCTGCACTTAACCGTGGTAAAATTTCTTGATCCACAAAGTGATCATGTTTTCGTGACAAGCGGCCATACATGTGCGTAGGATAATAACGATGCGAAGTTTCATTGTTTACTTGGCCCATGTTTATATACTTTGTGGCAGCAAAAAGAGCACTGCTATTAAGATACATTTGGTTGCTTACTTCTGGACTCATTGCCAACTCAAAGAATTGTGTCATACATTCTTTCGTTGGGTATCGTAAAGTTTTGGATAGTGTCGCCACAACCTGTGCTGCTTCTTCTCCTTCTAATTTCTTGGTTTCAATCCATGATTTTATTTGTTGGAATGCTGGGAATGTACCGGCTTGTGCTACAGCATCCCGATAGATCATCCACATGTCAGACTTTACTCTGTCACTACTTGATTTTGCAATTTCAATGCTACGACTAGTTTGACTTAGTTGTCCATAGCTCATGGAAGCAAGAACACGGACTAGTATACTAAATTTGGACAGAAAGTCTGCTTTAGGCATGTTGTTCGGATTTTGAAGTTGTTGCGCAATTTCTTGTACAAGTTTTTGTGCATTCATAGGATTTTGTTTCTTATCACTGTGGGGTTGAGGGTCCATATATAATGCAGTATATGCAGGTTCATTATATTTAGGTATGTCGTCATTAACATAAGCCGAAGCGGACTCACTAGAACTTGAACTAGCCTCTTGACTTCGCTTTTTGATAATTACTTTATTGACAGCAACAACTGATTTTGGGCGTGATGAACGTCGTTGACGATTATATTTCTGAACGTTAGTATGATTTTCTACTGATTCTGATGAAGACGATGAGGATGAGCTGTCTTCATCAATTTTTACACGCTTAGGTGTCAAAGAGTACAATAGATTTAGAATTTCGCGAGCACCTTCAGGCAGTGACCATTCAGGCTCAGTATCTTGACCTTGTGATACTAAGCGGAAACTGATTTTACTATGTACTTCTGCTTTTTGCTTGCCATATAAATGGGGGTGTACATTAACTGTACTAGTACTTTCCGATTTATAAATTGGACCATTCTTACCAACGAGAAATCTGGATACCATAGACCTTTGTATGAACGATTCTTTATCTAGTTTATGAGCATTTCCACTCCATTCGGCTCCTTGAGGTACACCAAAATGATAATCAACTCTATGGTGACAATGGCCATAATTTTTACTTTTTGTAACTTCCATGGGATCTTCTTCAGAGGCGAAACTTGGTAGTTCTCGTCTCCATTCAGCAGCAGCTGGTGACACCGAGTATAGAGTCTCACAATCACCAGTGACATCAGTTTCCATTTTTCTAAATAATCCTTGGTGACTTTCCTTATCATAAGTGTCATGTGCGCTATGTACATTTCGTGTTGTAGACAGGTCCACTTGAAGTGCTCCAATAAGGCCCTTAATTAAATTTTCTTGGGCGAGTGTGACAGATGGAGGTAAATTCAAAGAAAGTACTCTGCCACCATCGAAGTTAATTTCAAATGGCACATCTAACTTTGGCACTGGTTGATATTTTAGATCAACCGGCAAAGGCTCGTGACGTTGAAGCTCTTGATGAATTTGAGCATTTTGTGGATTTTCTAGCTTAGCTTGAAGATATCCAGGAGCTTTAACACGGACCGTGAACCGTGCTTTAAAGGTGTTACCAGTACTAGCGCCTTCTGGAAGATAGGCCAAATTGTGGGATTCCACATCATAGCGATATAACTTTCCGACTTGCCATGGCCATTGAGGTTTTTCTGCTTGGGGTTGTTCTCCTTTAGGGTGTTTGCTACCACTAAGACGGCCCGATGACACGGCCACTGCATAAAAAAATTCAAATTATGTTTTGTTTTTGTTTAAATATCATAAAGTAGTAAATATTAATGGAAATCTATTGGGCTTTTAGCAAAAGCATCATACATCCTATTATAAAGATATGTGTAGTTACTAAAAACACATTGAACTTTTTATTTAAATATAAAATAATGTTATATTCTTAACATAATTTTTATGAAAGATAAACAATAAACAAAATGTCGGTTAGTAATTTCAAACGACTTTAAATTTAAATTATAGAATAACTAAGTATATATCAGAATATATATTAATATTTTATTATATGAATTTCAATTTAAGTAAATTACATTACACAGGTGAATATGACGGGTTAAAGATAAAAAAATCTTTAGAGTTTATTAAAATAACATGAAATATTAAAACAAAAATAAAAATATGGCAAAAACTCACCAATAACGGCCGCCAGGACCAGGATCTTCATGCTTATAGCCTATTCAATCCGGTGCACGACTATCGGAGAAGATCACTTCTGGTTGCTTCCACAGATAACACCCCTTATATACTTTCCATATACACGTGTAGTACTTGACCCTATACTGCGATAGTTACATTGTAAGCTTTGATAATGCTGACCTCAATTTTGTTTGACGCTAGGATTAGATCATGTTTTTCAGAGGTCGTGCTTAGGTAAGATATTTATGTAGGTATATTTATTTGCACGCATTTCCTGTTTTTGCGGCGTAGGCAGGCATTTATTTGTATCATTCTGTTTTCCACTGTTAGAGACGAGTTTAGAGAGAGAATTAGAGATATTGTATAGTAACGTGCAAGCTTCTTGTAGGAGAAAATTTGTCAAAATTATACAGCTCTAATTTTTGTGCCTCTATATGATCGTTTTAATAAAAAGTAAAGGAAAATAATAAATCTTTGAAGAAAAAGATATTTTAAGGTGATGTATTTTCTTTTTGTTGCTTTCAGGTTTTGCAAAAGTCATTAAGAATAGATAGAGAGAACTTAATCATTATTCTTTCTCAACATACTCTGCTCTATGCACATATTTAACACATAGCTTGTTGGATGGTGGAACCCTTTCTCAAATCAGAGTGAACCAACCTTAAATGGGTCTCAATCTTTGTACATGTACAATCAGATAGGTCGTAGTCTCAATCTTTATACATGTACAATCATAATAAAATCATCTCTTATAAATATTTGAATTTTACCAATAAGGAGCACAGTATAGATAGTATATAATAATGTGTATATAGAGTGCTGTTGAGCTTTCATTAGAAGTCGATATTACATCGGAACTTTCATTAAATTTCATTAAATATATATATATATATATATATATATATATATATATATATATATATATATATATATATATATATATATATATATATATATATATATATATATATATATATATATATATATATATATATATATAGAGAGAGAGAGAGAGAGAGAGAGAGAGAGAACCGTGGCGTGACATTTGTTCCGTTTTCCGCTCAAAATTGAGATGTTGTATTGCCTAACCCAAAATCACAGTTTGTTTCCAGCGGAAGGAAATAACAATATTTGATTTCATATATATATATATATATATATATATATATATATATATATATATATATATATATATATATATATATATATATATATATATATATATATATATATATATATATATACATATATATATATATATATATATATATATATATATATATATATATATATATATATATAAACTTCAGTAGATTACTGAAAATATTTTTTTAGAAACCGATGGAGACTTAACAAATATAGACATAAAAAATAGAGAACAAATAAGAATAATAGGAAAGAAAAATACAAAAAGAAACTTTTTACAAATTTATTTGAAAAAAAAATGAGCAATTTTCGACAGCAGCTGTCTAAAGCTTACCTTATATCTTAAAGAAGAAAAAAATCTTAATGAATAAAAAAAAGAGATCTTAAATGGAAATAATCTTATATAATATACTAACAAAGGAGATTCTTTGGAAAGCATCCAACTTTTGTACATTAACCGGCGTTCACTTGAAACGCCGCATCCCTTACCTAATACTTAGGTGATTGTTTTGATTCATAAAAAAATACTAGGTACAAATTATAAATATATAATATTTAAAAAATATATATTGAAAGCGTTTATTACGTATTAATCTTATAGAATATTGTCTAAGCACTGAAATATTATAAAAAAAAATAAACATTTTTATTGCTTTGTATAACATGTAAATGGTCTATGATATGCGTACAAAACATGATTTATTATAAATTTAGTATATAGTGTACTTTGGTTTCTGATTTTCATAGTATTTTAAAATATTACATATTTGATAGCGGGTTTCGAACCCGCACCTCTAAGCCACAAAAAGATGAAACCAGCTAAGCGCACACATTCTTTAAAATGGTATTTTGCAGAAGAAAACATAAAAAGTCCTAATTAAGTTGAAATTTTTATACATTTTGCTAATATTTTTCTTTCCTTAGTATGGAATAACAATTTAAATATGTTGATAACCTCCTCCTTCTTATGATCTAAAGGAAGTATGTAATATTTACAACGTATGACAATTTCGAGATGATTCCATTAGTTCTTACTGTAAAATGGCACAAAGCTTACAAATAACGAGTATTCACGTCCTTAATAATAACAAATTAATTGCAAAAAAAGCTATAAAATTGAGCAATATTAATAAAAATAGTTTAAAATAACACTTCTATAGTAAACTATAGTGTGACAAAAATAATTGTTGCATATTTTCTTAATATACCTATATATCTAAGTAAGTATTAAATATAATTGAGCAAAAATAGGTGTAGGAATAACTTTTATTTAACGCTTATAACAGTCACAGTGACCGAAAGTGTTTCATAATGTTTTCGAATATATATATATATATATATATATATATATATATATATATATATATATATATATATATATATATATATATATATATATATATATATATATATATATATATATATATATATATATATATATATATATATATATATATATATATATATATATATATATATATATATATATATATATATATATATATATATATATATATATATATATATATATATATATATATATATATATATATATATATATATATATAACTTAACTTACTTTCCAAACTGTTTTATCTATTCTAATAGTTTAAAACCATACGAAATATAAATAAAAAAGTGTCTTTTAGAAAGTGTTTGACACAAATAAAAAAAAAACCTAATATTATAATTGCAAATGCGATTGATCCTTTTAATATGGTTTTAGCAGTGACCTAGTGTCCCTAGACCTAACGTAGTACCCCACTAGTACTTGTAACGAAGTAACCAAGACACTAAGCTATCCGCTTTTCGCCCGAAATTACACAATCTACTTTTTCCAGCCTGATCAAGGAAGTTAAAATAATTTATTCTTCCACTAGTGATCGAATTTATTATTTTATATACAACACCTTTCTATAGAAAAAGCTATAACAAATAAGGAATTTCACACTGTACATAATATGTGGTGACCGAATAAATTTAAATCATAAAATTATTTTATTTCTATCATATTAAAATTGGTCACTAGCATTTGCCTTTTGATTCAAAAACTATACTCTAAGTCATTGGTCCCGTAACCTAAGCATCAGAGATATGTTAAACACATCTTTTTACTTTACTTTTACTTTTAGATCATAATATTATTAGCATATGGAGAAGAAACTCGGAGCAGTGCCTGATATTGTCTCTAGCTAGTATGTTGTCCCTAGGTAGTGCCTCTTGCTACCCGAAGGTAAATTTAAACGGCCCCTTTGAATTGCACAATAACTCTCGCCTCCACTATCCAAACTCTACTCTTTACCATATTTAAAATGGAGCTACTGATATCGCCTTTTTAACACAATCTAGAAAGTAATCGATGATAGTTCAGGACAGGCTGAGTTCCTTTAAATAATGTCTATATTTGTATCTATTTTAACCTAACTTTTTAGTAATATTACATTACTTAGAAGCTATTTGAGCACTAACCCAGTCTTTAGTTGAGCTTGGTTTTATTTACATAATAATAATATTATAACATGTAATAATAAGTAAATAATATAAAATTTAAAAAAAAATGTGATCCATCAGTAATTTCTCACGTGTGGACTATAATAATATGGATATATCATACATATAAAAACTCCTATTGGATCACTCTGTCAATTAGTAAAACCGCATTTTCATAGATTTTGTTCTTTATAGTAGTAAATTACTTAAATGAAAAACTTCCGTCTTAAATGATCAAGAGATATAAAGATATTAAAATAAAAAAGAAATCTGTTATAATACTAAATTCCAGTGATTTTACATGTAAATTAAAAAAAATATTATAACTTTTGCAATCTAGGTACAGTCAGCTTATCTCTAATACATCTCAAGGTGGCCAGCTTAGCTGGAGAACTGGGTACCAATTGTTCAGTGCGTCGTATTGGTCGTGATGGGGGTATACAGGTTCGAGGAACCTGCGTTATATGGGGGTGTGATTTTACGTGTTTTCGAAGAGAGGACGGGTCGGTGTAGCGTTTACCGCAGCCCGCCGCTCCGCATGCGTATGGTCTCTGCAATAGATAGAAAATTTTGAAATTTATAATTATAAATAAGGACTAATAATATAATAATAATAATTTATGTATTTAAAAAACACCTAAATAAATATAGATTTAATTCCAGCTATTCGGCTCAATCTTCATCTACGGGCGGTTTTATTTACACTCTCATTATTAAAGGGATAGCCAAATGAAACCTTGTGATGACTATAAGTACTATAATAAAAAAATATTGAGAATTTGGTGAAATCATTACCAGAAGAATGAAAATATGTTAAAATATAATCAATACAAGAATGAATTTTTTTTTAAATATAATCAATAAAAAATCCAAACTTCGCTAAAATGCATGTAGATATGCGTAAAGAATGAAGAAACAACAATTAACTGTTTCCCAAAGGCAATGCCACAATACATCTGACTATAAAGTGATAGTTAAACAATGTGGGGAAATGAATATTTTCGTTTTTCTTGTTTGGATAGACAAAAGCGAGTCTGTCTCAAATCTGGGTGGGAAATTCAGATCTGTTTTTCATACTTTGCTGGATAAAAACCGAAATTGAAAAAAAAAGATTTTATGGAATTACATACTGCATTAAAATGTGTTCGTTGGTGTTTCGCTCGGTCCGAGGAGTTGGAGAAGGCTTTCCTGCAGTGCGGCGCGGGACACGCGTAAGGACGCTCGCCTGTGTGAGATCTCACGTGGATCTTTAGATTTTCTAGACGAGAAAACGCTTTGCCACAACCTGGATGCTGTAATAAAAGACAAATTTGTAGATATATAGGAGAAACATATTTTAGATTTATAAATATTGGAATTATTTCAATTAACTTTAAATTATAATTAGAAATGTTGCTCTATTACAGGTTTTCCAATATCTTTTTCGATGGTTAGATGTCATTTTATTATAAGGTAGAAAATTTAATATTTGATACAGGCAGTTCTTTCGCTAGAACAATTGTCTGTTCGTAAAGAAAAGATAAAAATTATGAATTTTACTTTATACGATGCAGTTAATAATGCCAATTAAATTATTTGGATAACCCAAAATTAATGATTACAACCTACTGTAAATCATAATGCTTTCAAGAAAAAGTAGACGATGCTTTAAAAAGAAACAATTAAATATTTCCAATAGCATATAATACTAACATGACATCTATTCGGCTTGTGTCCAGAGTGAACGCGCATGTGTATGAGAAGTTTGTACCGAGCGTTGAACGGCCGTCGTGCGCGTGCGCAGTCCCGCCATAAGCAACTAAATTCGTCACCTGAAACAAAATACATCTATTGATTATATTTATTTTTTTTAAATGAGATAAAAATATAGAATATTTACATTGTAAATTTAATTTCACCGAGCCTTTCCTGAATGTGATAGAGAAAAAGCTCGATAATAAACTCCATATTCCGGTATTCAGTATTGTTCTCTCTGGATACAGTAACGGCATATAAAACGCAGTATTTTACATAAGATATAGAGATAAAAAAAGTAAAATCTCAACTTTTATGTTTTAAGTATCTAGACTGACAATATGGATGGATGGTGGATTTTTATTAATGGACTTTTATTTTAAGTTTGATTAGTCAATTTTAAAACTGCATCCAAATGATTCACTATTACTAGAATGATAACTTGTGTCTAACATATGACTTTGGTATGCTTTCGTGTAGAGACATAAGAATATTTGTCAATATCTTTAAATAGATTTATTAGTATTACTTTTTTTTTAATCATATTGTGTCAAGGATATAATATGATGAAGTTAAGTACGGTTGCTGACGATCGTAGGCTTATATTTTTATATTTCATTGGGAAGGGATGCTTAGGCTTAGTTTATGAATGCCACGTGCTTCGGTTAGACAAAAAGCGTTGTTAGATTCGCGATAGACAAAACACTTAACTTATACTATTATTGCGATTTGTGATTTCTTATATAAAGCGAAACCTATGATATGATATATATAAAAAAATGTCTTTTCTAACTTTAGATGGTTACAATTAAAAATATAATTGCCTATTTTAAAATAAATACACTTTTACAAAGAATAATTCAATTTTTTTAATTATCTTTAAACAGAAAAACATCACATTAGACCAATCTAAACACCATTCTAAAAGTCTATAACATAAACGTTTTAATTTTTTACCTTTATAAGTATTAACGTGCGCCCTCTCAATATGCTCCACCAGTGAGTTCTGATTTGGATATCTTTCGAAGCAATGCTCCCATAGACATACCCTTTCACCTAAAATATAAACAAATTTGATTTATAACTTACTTTGAGTTGACGTTTCAAAGATAAAATTGGTATGGTGTTTTTGAACAGGGGAATGACCGGTAACACTCGCTCTCAGAAACGTTAATTAAGATTTTACTGACATTAAATCGATGTATTTGTATATATTTGTAATCACTTAAAATCAATTAAATTACTTTAATTAATAATTGTTCTTAGTAATAGTTATAATGCTTTATTATATGTGGTTCGATAATGTGGGACGATGGGTAACGCTAAGGCGTCGTATATAATACCAAAAATTAAAAAAAAATTACAACACAGTAATCAATATGAAATGTATGTACCTTGCGTTTTTTCTTTATCAGATCGTTTTTCATTTTGACCAGATTTATCATCAATTTTGGCAGCCTCATCTTTTTCAAATATTAATCCGAATTCATCTAAATTGATAAAAAGTTCATCCTCGTCAAAATGTTCGGAATTTTCGTCATAGTAACCTGCACTTTGCACGTCGCTCTCTATTGAATCTGATATAGATGCCTTCCGAGAATTTCTCTCAAAATTGAATTCAGTACAACTAGTCGGCGTGTCTGGTAAAGCATACTTCTTTTCATTATCCAAATTGTACAATATGTTATTTGGATAGCTATAATGTTCTACACTACTTACAATTGGCGTATTCGATGCTTGAATGGAATTTGTGGTATAAGCATTGTCTTGTGTATTAAAATCTTCTGTGTTAAAATTACAATAACGCTTAGAAAACGCCGTTTCTATGGACGGTAATAAATTTTCATTAGAGACAGTTTTTAAATAGTCTTCGTTAAATGCATCCGGTGTCAAACGACATGATTCACTATCTTCTCTACATAGTTCATCAATCAAAGATTCGTCATCTATATAATCATGGTTGGTTTCAAAATTGGAATTCTTTTTAATATTTTCATCATAAGAGTCGGATTTGAAGCTGCTATCGTCGAATTCTATACTGTCTAAGTCTAGAAGAACCTCTTTTATGTTCTGATCGTTTATATTGCTATCTATAACTTCATCTATAATTTCAAAATCTGTTTTATTGTTTTCAGTATTGTTAAAGTTATCTAATACTTCAAAATCAAAACTTTCTTCAACGCCATATTTAAAATTATCATTCTTTGGTGGCTTAGTTTTTCCATTCTCTAATTCTAAATTGAATTGAGACATGTAATATGCGTGTAAATCTGTAACATTATCGTTCCTGTCTTGGAACAATTCGTCGTCGTCGTAAGGTATGAGGTCATAATCTGCCATGATTATAATAAGTTCATTCGCCTAAAGTTCAGTAATCCCGATACAGAGGTGAATAAATTGACATGTGGTATATATGTCCGCATATGGCTTGCTATTATTGTAAAAATAAACTTTCTCCGAGCAACGTCTCGCGTGGCCTGTACATCTGCAAATTATAAATTTAATTACTATTGTTATTACACATTTTGCAACACGTGTTGGTTACTTCACCTTACATAGAGCAAGGGAAGAGCTCTATTTATTGGATAGTATGTTTGCTCGTTTTTACAAGCTTACGTTTATAGATTTAATCGAATTGAATATTTCTTATTTTATATTGTTCATATAACCTAACCTATGCATTATATTTTAGAAATAATTTTATTTTAACATTAAAATATATGAACAAATTAAGTACCATATTTTCTTTACGGAAAATTCTATTTTACTGCAGCAAGTACACACTTAAAATAAATATAATTACGTAATTTACCTAAAAATTACTCACTGGCTTCAAATTTATTCTCATTCACATTTAAAAAAATCACAAATTAGCGCGCTGTCAAATTGACACTCGTTTCTATTATCTGTGCACACACGAACACGTCCGCACTGATTGGGATATCAATCGGGAATAACAGGAGCTGTTGGGATAGCGAAAAAAAAATACTCCCAACTACACATGTGTTTTAAGCCACCATCATAACCAAACGTTCTGCCACAGATCATATTCTCTTTAAACTTTAGCGTAAGACACAAAATCGTTCAGCCAATACTTTGACAAATGCAGATAGATTAATTATAATCTTTACTGTCTTTTGGCGCCATAATATAGTTTTAGAGTATGGTTAATCCATTTTCACTTAATTGGTTGTTAATATTTTTTGCGTATTTCACGCTTTTGTTTTAGTGCTTGTGAGAATGGCTCATTTTAAAAACATTAGGAACTGTCAGGTAAAAGGGACAAATGTCTTTCAATTTTATTTCAGGAAAATCTACTAGCGACACGCCCCTGCTTCACGGCTACTATGTCGTTATAAATATTTATGCAAATAAGTCTTAAGTGTGTGTGTGTGTGTATGAGTGTAAGTGTTTATTTTAAGCTTTATATAAATTATATATATGTAAAAATATATAAAACTATTTCACTATATTTGGTGATATGCAATACAACCTTCTAAAAATGATATATGTTTAACACATTTTTTCCGTTTTATATATAGTGTATAGCAAATAGAATACCTCGAGTTAAGACACTCCGTTCTCCGATTTTAGCTAGAGATCGAAAATTTGCGTATAGAGTTCTACGTCAAATTTTGTTACTAGAGCGACGAAACAAAATAAATTTACGCCTCTGAATTGGGATCAGACGCTGTGCAGCAGAATCATAGCGGGATTTTTTTCAATAATATTACAATTGATAAATTAAAGGTTCCTAAGCGGTTATATAAACTATATTATTAACTGACTTCAAAAAAGGAAGAGGTTCTATGTACGACGATTATAATTTTTTTATATATGTCCCACGATTTCTCACTCATTCGTGTACCGGTTTGACCATTTTTTCATTGAAAGAGAATACTTTCACGGTGGTAAACACCTGGCGCCATGTACGCCGACGTCACCGCCCTATACACTACTTCTCGCCATTATCGCCTGTTGACTGAAAGGCTCCAGACTGCGGCCGACGCCCTCAGCGATTGGTACCGTTTATGGAGGATCGAAGTTAATCCGGATAAGAGTGAAGTGATCCTGTTTCCTCGTGTCAAGCGCGAAACGGCCTCCACCGTGTACATGTTAAGCCGACCTATTCCCTGGAAACCACAGGCAAAATATCTAGGACTAATCCTAGATTCCAGACTCTCTTTTAGCTCACACGTCAAAAGAGCCAGAAACAAAGCTCTCTTTATTCTTAGTAGGCTTTATCCTCTTATCTGCAAGCAGAGTAAATTGTTACTTAGATATAAGCTGACACTATACAAAACTTGTATAAGACCTGTCCTCACTTATGCTAGTGTCGTGTTCGCACACACTAAGCTGAATGCCCTTCAAATAGTTCAGAATTAATTCTTGCGAATCGCGTCAGGTTGCCCCTGGTTCTGAGACTTCGAACTGGAATCAATTCAAGAGTACTGCAGAGGCCTATCTAGGCGCTTCTTCGAGTGCGCAACTACTCACGCGAACCCCCTTATCGTACAGGCGTGTGACTACATCCCGTACGCTAAAACTCAGCTCAGATGCCCGCGTAGTGTTCTATTACCCAGACCCAGATGACGCCATTACAGTTGCTAATGCCCCATACGTAGGTAGGAAACACAAAACACATACGAAACGACGAAACAAAACACGAAACGACGACGAAGTCCAGCAGTCCCTGCAGATTAGTCTAAGTTTCTATATTCCTATTCTTAACAAACCAGCCGCGACCTGAAGACGCGGCTGGTTTGTAAAGAATAGGAAACATCCCCCAGCCCTCTCGTCGGCCGCAAGCCGAGGCTCGAGTCCCGCAGGGGACGCCCTTGCCGCCGACGTTTCCTCTCAAGCAGACACGATAGTGCTTGCTACTTATCAGGGACAGAGTACCCTCTTCCCTCCCCAACCGGTGTCGCTATCAAGGCCAATAAGGCTAACAGCATTAAACTCACAACAAAAAAAGATGGCATTTTTCATGTAAAGTGATTATGGGAGGTATAAATAACTCCTTTGCTCCATATTCTTGCATCTCCATATTAACTTGTATAAAGAATAATAATAAAAATAAATAAAAATGTATAAATCACTACTTTCGGTTCCTATTAATGTTAAAATTAAGATCAATAACTTCAATTTTTAACGACCTCAAGTAAGAGGAGGTTTTTAACTCAATTGTATGTATCTTTTGTATGCTTATGATACGATTACTCTATAACTACGAATGGATTTTGATTATCCTTTTTTGTATGGTAGGTAATGTTTTACAGCTAGTCTCATATAAATGTATAAAACATTTATATGAGATATGAGAGGTTCTGGTTACATCAAGTTTCTGTTGTATATAAGTTATTAAGTAATTAAAATGATTATGGAGGAGATGAGTTTACTTATTAGATCTCTTGTTTTGTTACAATACCATTGATTCCTTTCGATTGTCTTTATGTAATAGCTCCCCGTCAGGATGTACTTCTCAAAGGTCGCAAATTTCCTGATCAGTAATGAAGTATAAATTTAAGGAAAGAATACTTTTCAACTGCGTGAGAACGCTACGATATTTTGCCTTTACCAATGTAGAGTCAGTGCAATTAGCAGCCGTATCATATTGGCAAAAATAACTTTTCAAACAGTAAAATAATAAATGAAATAATTTTAATAATAAGCTGTATTTTAGCCATATTTGTATATAAAATAATTTAAACTAACTTTGAGGTCTGTCATTCGATAATTTACTTCTATTAATGTCGTCTAGTAATAATGTAAAAATATTTCCGATTGTAAACTGGTTTATAAAATAAGAATCAGTTTATTTCTACAGTAAGATATATCAGGCTTTGTAAAACAAATGTATGTGTACAAATACTGTGAGGTATTATCAATTTCGCTTTATTATTTGTTATAATATATATAATACTATTATTTATTACACTTATACAAAAACAAAGTGATTTGACATTGAAAATGGAATAGTGGCCAGTGTCTAATAGTAAACGCGACGGTTGTGGATTTGATTTCCACTCGGAGGTAAAAATTACTGTCTTTTCCCGATGCTCCTAAAACAAGGCGAAACGTTAGGTTCGCTCACTTAACTTACACACAATCTTTCAATTTTAAAAGAAAAACATAGAAAAGAGTGTGTAAACACTGGTTTTTCTCTGCCTAAAATGATTTTTATATGAAATTGAAAATAATAATAATAAAATCCTTATTCTTAGACTCTTCAGCAGCAACACATATAGGTATATTTCCATTATAACAAACTAAACTGAAATAAACAAACTATGCCCTTTATTAAGTTGCAATAAAACAGGGTTTTTGTAACACTAATTTTAACGAGGCCCTTTAAAATCATTACTACTAGAAATATGAAAACACGTGTCGGTGAAAAAAGTTGATGCTATTATTAAAAGTTTTCAAGTTTTTTTCTCGCTTCTGTTGACGTTACGATTTCATCCCGATGTCATTTTAACACCCTACTTCACTTTTTTTATAATTTTAAGTGCTTTTGCTTTTAAAATATTTATAAAATGGGAGATTGTATAAAAAAATTTAATCTGTATATCTGATCTAGGTCTTGATTTGGAATAGAAAATATTAATACACTTGTTAGATTACTAGACGTGAAGTGAAAAATAAGCTACTAATTTACTATTAGGTACTGCTTAGGAGACGTGACAATGACGTTCCGCCCGACAGCTGGTGACGCTGTAAGCGTACACTCTTTATATTTTTAAATAACTATTAATAAAAAAGTCTTATGTTTTAAAACAATGCTAATTTCCAAAGTCATCGTGTATATTATTTTCCCTAATCACATCACAGATGTCCTATACGTGATTATACGATATATAGGTGACCTGGAGTCAAAGCCATCCACACTTAGTTGCAATCTGAGGTTGTTAACCTAGTAATGAGTAAACAGCTACAACACGTGTACTTCAATGTAATGGATCGAAGATCCTAATCAAATGTGTTTACACAAGCCTCTCTAGCTTTTTGTTTTTTATTTATTTAAAAAAAAAACTCTTGCAGTGCAGTTGGAGATGCGTATTTTAAAGTCTAAAGTAGTTATAGGTTCATAATTTTAAAAGGATGTGGTATAATTTAAAATGTAACTTTGCAGGGTAAGGTAGGCAGAGAGAACCTATAGTATAGAGACTCTGTTCTCTGTTTTTGGCCCAATTTGCTTAAATTGAGTGTTGATTGACGGAGCTCAACGTCACGGCTTGTCTATCCAATCGAACAAATGAAAATTCTTATATAATCAGACTCACAAGCGTCGCGCTTATGGGCCATTGCCCATTGCTCCACGATGACCTCATACTGATTTAGTAATAAATGTTTAAAATTTTATCTGAGATTTTTATTAAATTGAGTTATGTAGTATATGGAGATCAAAACCTACTAAAATATATGTTTATTTATTTTAGGTCATCCAGCAGTTACCTAAAATAGGGGTACAGGTTAAAGGACAAAATATTAATAATTTTAATTGTATAGATTTACAACGCCAAACGTCATTAAAAAATTAAACATTATTCTCCAGTTTTAAATTATACATGAAATTGTATTTATTCACCATCATGGCGGAGAAGGATTTTTGACATTCATAATTTTATACGCATATATATATACGTACAATAAAACTACTTTTCCTGTTCTCCCCTGGGATTAAGAGGTATTGCGTGTTACGTGGCGTGGTATAAAATAAGTCATTCTTCCTGGTGATTGAACCTATCCCAAACCCAACCATTGTTCAGAGTCAGCAGTCAGAGAATAACTTAATTTGATCACTTATAAAACATCAATATTCAAAATTCGGTGACATTTTAAAATGAAAATGCTTAATTAGTGCTTTGACCTCTGTTTATTACAAAAAAAAGTTTCATAAGTGTTAAATTAAAACATTCTGTCATACTTTAATGATGATCTATTGAACAGATTTCACTAAAGTTATTGAAGTCAGATGAGAAAGATAATGTTATTTTAATATAAATAATATAACGTCGATAAAACAAACAGAAATAAAAATATGAAACTTCGTAGCGTCAGAAAGTGAGACGTGGGTGTTTCACATAAACTGAGTGCACGCGAGAGTCCACGCGTATGTGGCTCCTACAGTGTACGTTTTTGGTACAAATATATAATAAATTTACACAGACTATTGTAACATATGTATATCAAAAGTTTAAGAAAACGTATAAAAATTTGAACTGAATCTGAACCGGTGCCTTTTGAAAGTCGTCTCAGCACTCTGACCACTAAGCCATATGTTAAAATCCCATTACGTTCTATTTTTTATATACGATTTATTACGTTTTTTTTTTTAAATTTTGTATTCGTTATTTTATTTTGTTTTGCGTTTTCTAAAAATATTTCTCTATCTTTAATGTCTATTAACACTTTAATAATCATAAAAAGTATATATATATATATATATATATATATATATATATATATATATATATATATATATATATATATATATATATATATATATATATATATATATATATATATATATATATTTATATATGTATAAAAAGTATAGTCACATCATGTCATTTCCTTAAATATATGTTTACGTAACTTTTTTCGTTTTAAATGGACACTTTACATATTCAGGCACTCATCGCGAATCAAGATCATTACTGGCAGCTAATAGTCATGAAGCTCTACTTACGAAAGTCTACTGGCAGTAAATATCAATAGTACTTTCAACCAATATTATAGCACCTATTTGAATCCAAAGGGGTTCCTGGGCACCATTCTCAGAGACCCTTACGACAACATCGCTTCAATGCTTAGGAATGCTGGTATCACCATATATTTTTAGATAATGGTTGAGATTCACCAAGATTTGGTTTGATTGGCCCAGTAACATTTAGTATGAAATCTTCTTCCAACCGGGAAAAAAATGAGATATTTTCTTCTCTAATAAAACAAAATGATTACATTTATTATCTGTATTCCGTTATTATACTCGTATAGACAACAAATAAAGCTTATTCTGAAATCACCATCCATCTAATATGAAACATGGATCATCATCGTCACTGCACTTTACGATCATGTTGCACTTATGCGTGACACGTGTGTATTGCATAGATATTATGATTTAACCGTCGCGTCGCTGGAAACAAATACAATAATGTATTCATATGTATATATCATAAAAATGATAATATATAATAACATTATTCGCCACCCTTTACAGTTTTTGACACAAGTTTAGGTGACCTTAATTTAGGTATAGCTAAATAATTTGCAGTTAAATTGTGTATATGCCACTGTTGCCTTACTAACCTGAATGAAATTTAAATTCGATTGAAGGATACGGACCTAAATTTATATGAAATTCTATGATAAATATGTTCGCCTAAGTATATTTCATTAATGACATGTTAAATAAAACGTAATGGAATATCACATTTAATAAAACAAAATGATTCGAAGCGTCCGCGTCACTCGCAATGATTGACGCTGTACAGAAACGATAGCTAAACAAAAAGTAGAAATAAATACTAGGTTTTTTTTGTTTCACGTATATATATATATATATATATATATATATATATATATATATATATATATATATATATATATATATATATATATATATATCATAAATATATATATATATATATATATATATATATATATATATATATATATATATATATATATATATATATATATATATATATATATATATATATATATATATATATATATATATATATATATATATATATATATATCTCCGCTAGGATTCGAGCCATTGCGTGTTATGTGGCGGAACTTAACGCCGCATTTTGTCTTGATACCAGTGCAAAGAAATAAAAATTATTCATTTCTCCAAGTGGTAATCGAACCTACAACCGTTGTTCGATTACTACTATATAAGGTACATAATTAAAATGTTTTTGTGATCCCACTCAGGAGATTGAATTGTTATCATTTCCTCACTGATAAGATGGAGTGCGGTGTTAAGTTCCGCTACTCAACACACAATATCGAGAATCCTAGCGGAGAGTGGAGATCGAAGTGTCTACACTACCTAACCTACCTAACCTACCTCTCTGTTCTCTCTCTCTCTCTGCCTACTTTATTATTTGCGGGATTTGTTTAGAAAGTAACAATTTTCATACAAATTAGAAATGATAGGTTTAAAATCTTAATACGCATAATGAAAAAGTAATTAAGTCAAAACATAAAATTTACATCAAAAATAGGCAACGTTATTAGTAAAAACGTTCTTTTTCTTAATTTTTAACAAACTCAAGGCTAAAGCAGATGATTAATGGGCATATTAAATTAACTATTGTTATCTAGGACACGCTACGAGAAATGCTTACACTTGCCGATGGGAGGGACTGTCAAAGTTTACATTAATATATTTAAATATAATTTAAAAAAAATGGTAATTTAATATATAATTGGCTCATAATGGCTCATATTTATATAATATATTATAGAATCTTTTAAGAAAAACATAAACACATGTATATATATATATATATATATATATATATATATATATATATATATATATATATATATATATATATATATATATATATAAATAATTTTCATAAGACTGTTACCGTCACTCATGAAAATTGCATTTGTCATATTGTTACTGTGTTTTTAAAAATGTTTATATTTTCTTTATGTATTGTATTTCCTTTGGTTTTTTGAATTAGACTATCTATAGTAAGTAGCTGATCTGCTCTAGATCAGCTTCTATATTAATAATTTTTGTCTTTTTTTATAACAATAACCTATTAATTTTGCGGCTTTAAGCTCAGCTCAAATATCATTTTAATTATAACTTATTTTTAACATACATTTATTTACAATAAAATTGAGCTTGATACAAGAAATAATAATAAGTTGTTTGTAATAATAGTAAGTGAAAGGGCTAAGTTTGAGAGTCTCTGATCGTCGCGGTGGTACACCAAATTAACACACTCGCGCTGCAACCGCTGGTCAACTTCGGGGCCGCTTGAATATTTTTAAAACTTACATTAAGACTGTATATTTTTACATATACGTATGAAAAGTGAATTTGAAAATTATAAAAAATTTCACAAAATTGCACTATGGTCCAGTCCATTGTGAAGAAGTTCTTCACGATATGTAAGTAGTAGTAGTATCTACTGCTTTCTTGAAATATTATTATCGTCTCATAACAATTAAACCACAGAACATGAATCTTTCAGAATTAACTTAGACACTATTAGATGACATCTGGTCAAATTAAAGTATCACAATATATGTGTAAGCTAACAATGCAATACTCAATTCTCCTGTAAAATATCAAACCCTTACCGTGCCTAATTTATAGTGCCTAATTTGACACAAAAAAATTGTATGTAAGTTTTTCTTTAAAGGTACTAAAGGAGTGTATAAGTAACTAGAAGTTCTATAATTAAAAATTTGTAGCTCTCGAGCTCCTTTGAGTTAGAATTCCTATAAGAAATTATTAAGTAACAAACTGTTTATTACATATTATAGTTGTTATAACATATTATAGTTGTTTATTACATATTATAGACCATACTCCTGTATAGGCAACATAGTGAGGTCTAGGACCTGTTACAGATCCAAAGTAAAGTATGATAAAGACGGAAGTTTTCTTACCAAAAAAGGCACACTAGGAGGCCATTAGCTCAAGTTATCATCATTATTAATCCAAAATATGTTTTTCAAATTAAAAAGCAGCCCAATCTTTAATATTTAGAACTAGAGCCATACACAGATGTTAAAGAACTGAAATAAATACAATATAGACGCGTAATTGCGCCACACGCCCGCGCCCGGCACATGGAAAACTTTTATAAATAAACTTTCTTCGAAACTCTTTTACTTACTTACTTACTTGTATACATATGACTGGTTTTTTTTTCAATCGATGTTTTTATAAGCTAGCGTCATTTTTTATTTAGCTGTGTTGTAGTTATTTTTAATATGAACATTAATATGAAAGTGAATCTCGATTTGGTGTGATTTTTTTGTTAAGTTGTCGCGTCTTTTGTATCTTATTGGGTAGAGTCAATTAAAGAATTGAAAATATTTAATTTTAGCACTTAATCGTACTAATTCTCAAATTGTGGTAATTTTTAATGATATGTTCTTACAAATATGGCTTTTAAGCCTTCTTTAGAAGGAAAATGATACTGAGCCAAGAAAATTTGTTATAGTGTACTAATTTCATTTTTTAGGCTGTCGCTTACCAGAGCGAGTAAGCGCAGCGTCTAGAATTCGGGTGAAAAGTGAAGAAGGTAGTGTCTGTAATTGGCTCTCTCTGTCTCCTCTTCTTTGCTGAATAAATCATGAAACTGAAAAAAAACTGGCAGATCATTGATATGACGTACAAATAAATTACATGTAAAAGCCAAGCAACCCAGTATTTTTAGATCAATACAAATCCTAGTGACTCATTTCTCCATTCTCCATATTATATCGAGTTAAGCACCGGCTGTCAATTGAAAAATAACGTAATAATATCATAAGGGAAACATAAAAAAGCATACCACATCTTGCACTTATGAAAATTATGTAAACAAACTCCCTTTGAAATCGAGGGCGGTGTATTCTGTTTATTTTGTATTCAAAATCGATTTTATTTTAAGATTTTATTGAATTTTGCCTCGTGGCTGTTGTTATGTTTGTTCGCCTTTGAAGATTTCATACTTTTAGCCGGCATTTGTATGAGGAGAATAATTGTGCAATATTGGTACAATATTATTATTATTATTCTTATTTGAGTATGGAATAATGGTTACTTAATGACTGACATATGAAACAAATAACATAGATAAATACTGCTTTATAACTAGAGAATGCAGTTTAAGGGGCTGTAGACAATTTTCCTTGTACATAATTATGTAACTGATTTGTACTTATAGTTTTGACTTTATTGTATTTGTACTTATAGCTTTTAGAAACATCAATTAACTTTTAAATAAGTTATATATGTGGGATACTAATTTGTATAAATGAAACACATTAAAACCTGTTTAAACCAGGTAATTTATATAAATAAGTTCATCTGTTACAGGTACAACCTGGCCTACCTAGCCAAAGGTAGGCACTTAATCAATAAGAATAAACCAATTAAATAATCAGAAATAGTTTCTAAACACTGAAAAACACGCTGTAAATATATAAATATATATATATATATATATATATATATATATATATATATATATATATATATATATATATATATATATATATATATATATATATATATATATATATATATATATATATATATATATATATAAATATATCGATATATATAGATATATAGATATATAAAATATTTCAATATCCCCGAGTGGGAATCGAACCCACTAACCGTCACGTTAACAGGCAGACACTGTGCCTCTGCGCCACGACGGTGCTCAAATATAATTATTATTTATCACATATTATTCACATATTATATACATATGAAATACATACAATACACACGATAGATATTAGCTCAATTAGCTCAATTAGCAATATTGGTATAATGACAAAATATCTCTTAATAATACTATATCTTAAAAAATGGAGAGAACTACAATATTTTAATTATTTGAAGTAGGTATAAGGTTGAGAAAAATATTTTTTTTATTGTTTTTTATTATTTAAAAAAGGAAAAGTCTGATCAGATTCACAAATATTTGGCATATCTAAAATAATCACTTCATCTTCATTTTGAAAACGAATCGTCGTATAATAAAATATGAATTAAATTAAATCGATGCCAAGTAATGACTTCGGTACTTTATATAATTACTTTCAAAAGGTAACGAAAATATTACAATCAAAACATATTTCTAACTTAAACCTAAACGATTTAAAAAAAAAAGTTCTCACGTGTGTCGCATGACAAAACATAATCACTGCCACATGTCCCAACACTAGTTTGAGAAAAAACATATAAAAATACATACGTACATACATACATCACTAAAACGCGTTCAAGAATACTAAATTAACCCCTAACTTTCCATTTCGAATTGAAATGACACTTTTGTGAACAAATTTTAACCCATTCTAGACATATGTTCGAAAAAAATGATATATTTTTTTGTTGTTCAGAGTTCAGTCACCAGGTTGGTATTAAATATACAGTTATTTTAAAGTTTTTTGTCGGTTCAGCGGTTTTGTACGATCGATATGATTAAGAGCCACATGTCAGTACATCATGGACGCTAGGGATGGGCACGAGTCGATATAAGAATATATTATTACCGATTACAGTTAATTAAGTAATCTAGGTTCTAATCAAATTTATAATACAATTCTGTTCTATCAGGATATTTATCATTAATTCATACGCTAGAGATCGAATTATGGGATCGGAATCGTCTTCCAAATTGCTTTTGTTATCATTTTTTTTTAAATCATCTTCCGCGGTCTGAAGAAAATCCTAGTCCTTGTTCCTTAAAAAAATAATTTACACTACATGATGCAAAAAGTAAATAAAAAATACACTAATTTTAGACAAGTTATCGACATACCCAATCCCTAACATGCACTTGTTCACGGTATAAATCAAGCTAGCGCGAGTTGGCGGCGTATATTGTGTAGTCAGTGTATATTGTTTATAGTTTTAACTACTTTAGCATGCTTTTAAAGATTCCTTCAAAATTGTCATACATTGAGACTCAAATAATACATATCGGGTAAACGAGAAGGATTAAATATTTAATTGATACCTTTTGATTGATATTTGTATTATGATACGCCCGTACATTTGGTCTATGGAATGGTAAAGAGTTTCTTCTCTTCTCTTCTCTTCTCTTCTTTACGTCACTTCCATTTCCTTCCTTTAAGTTTATAAATAACACTTTATATAATATTTAATATATATTGACTGTGTTTAGTTTATGAATAAAGTTTAAAACATCTTGACAATTTAATAGCTGTATCAATATTTTGCTTTGGCAAAGCTGTATCAATATTTTAAAAGCGTTGACAGCAAGCAAAGAATTTATTTTTATGACATGGCGATATATTCTGAACTTATATCTCGTATAGTAGAATAGACAGAGAGGCCCTTATGTCAAGTTCCGTTCTCCAGTCCGCCCGAATTTGAGTACTGGTTGAGTGCGGAACTCAACGCTGCACTTAGTATTACCAGAGTGATTCATATTTTAAATACAAATTTTGTTTTTTGTATTTATTCTATAATTATTTATGGTCCATTAAAGTGTAATAAATACCTCAAAACGCATTAAGTTTCAATTGTAACCTTGTCAGAGTAGCTCTCCAGATTGAAGGAAATATTGAAGTAATGTAAACGGCACTCATTGAAATATTGTAAGGTCTGAGTGTACAATAAATCTTAAGCCTGATCTTGAGGAGAGGATGTGCTCATAACAATTGTACTTGTAGTCATATTTAACATATAATATAAAAATTACATGATGGGTATCTAAGGTACTGTAGTTTAAACTAAATAACTTCAGATCATATAAATGAGCATTTTTTAACCAAATCATCATGACATTATTGAAATATTTAAATTGAAAAGATTTTAATAGACAATTATATCGCCATATCCTATACCTATAGCCAATAATGAACAAAAAATATATAAAACAATATATGAAAAAATAAAAAAAAATTACTAATATTAAGGTAATATTTAAATAATTATCTCTTCCAAGCAGCAGCAGGCCAGTATCCAGGGGCCCCAGGGCGCTCAAGAGGCTCCCAAGCGGCCAGTAAAGAAATAAAAGGGCCCCAAAGTGTCCTAATATGACTCTCTAATAAGTAATGATCTAATAGTATAACTATTCCACTAACTACACTGTCTCGATGATTCAAAGTCTAACATTTGTTGCGCATGCGTTTCCGACTTGTATTAATGATACGATGAATTTAATATAACTTTGTATTCAATATTATTAATGTCTATTTCCGCTATGGTGCTTTTATGACAGTTTTGTCATCGTTCATACTGCTTAGGTATTTTTTTATGTATGTGTTTGTAATTTATTACGTAAATATATGAATGAATTAGTAAATAATAGATAAAACGCGGCGTTGAGCTCCGCCACTCAACTGTGCCAACTGTTACTCTTCTCTTTCTTTTTCTCAAGCAGTCAAAAATAATAAAAAATTAAAAGGCGGTTTTTTATATGGCTTCTATGGCTTTTTAGCTTCACATTTTATCCAGCATGCAGCAGGGTAGGGTAAGAGGATCTAGACTGTCTAAATGTTCTGTTATCAGTTTTAAGCCTGTATCCAATACTTTATACTATTGAGTGATGGAACACTACGCCGCAATTTGATTCCAGTATTTTGTTTTACATTTATCATATAGCATTGTTTCTGTCGTATTTTTCTTGATAGGTTTTATATATTTATTATATAATTTTTTTTCTATTAATGAACTTCAATGTGCCTTGACCGGCTTATCTGTTTCCTGGGTGAAGATGATATTATCTTCCTCTTATTCTATCTTATAAATATTAAAAAGTCTGTAAAAATGATGTACATTTCTTCAGGCCTGTTCCGCTATCCTGGAAACCTTAAATTATTATCGCTATTTCGAATCCTGGGAAGGATCCCAAAAAATCTTAATACCGTCCCGTGTCTTCCATATACTTCACTCAATAATGGAAAGCAGAGAAATTCTTTCTAATTTTGATTTAGGAAAGTTCACACTTTTGATTTAGGAAAGGTTTTGGGACAATTGGTACTCTTAGTATTAGAACTCCGCCTGAGCTTAGCAGAGAGTGAGTATCTGGTAGGTGTTTTTTTGGATATTAGTCCTGCATACGATGGCGTCTTACTTTCTTATATAAAACTTACAATGCTCGGACTTGGACTCCCTCGTAAATTATATTAATTTTCTATTAACAAAATGTTTCTATTTACATTTTGTATTATATTTTTAATATTTTACACTTGTTACTTTAATTTCTAGGCAGATCTATATAATTTCAGACATTGAAAAGCGGGGAGTAAAATTGGAATCTAAAAGTAATAAAAATGTGTGAAATTAATATCATTTGAACTTAATGCAATAGTAGCTATTGTTTTGGATACGTTATAAAATTCTTACATTGATTGAATAGCGCAACAGTCGAGTTTCTTGGCGGCTCTTCTCAGCATAGCTGCCTCCCGAACTGGTGGCATCGACATGTTTATTCAACGATTCCAAAATGCTAGTAACATCTGTAATAGAACCTACATCTAACTGACCTTTTTAATCATTAAACATCATCCCGTATACAGTACAGGTTCTTATCATCTATATATAAAATATTAAAAACAGAGCGTTCGTGCATGCATATCTTCGGAACTTTTAGATAAATTTAAATGAAACTTTTTTACAGACAGACTCAAATACCTAATGTCAATCAATAAGAATAAAAATAATATGGATATGGCTAGCATGATGCACATTTACCGGTGATAAATAAAACATCTGATATTGACCTTGAGGAGACTAGGTCTACTAGCATAATTAATAAAGTCTACGTGAAAATAGTGATATTACAATATTAATGCTGTTTCTTTATTTTTTTTACCAAATAGCTTTATAATATAATAGAGGTACATAATAAATAAAACAAAATATTATTTGTAATGATTTGTTTTAATACAACACTAATTAAGTATAATTTACAATGCTCAAAGTGTATGGAGATAGTGTCCCACATTGGGCGCCACTATGCTCATTTGAATTAAAATGTGTGAGAAATAAGATGTGGACATAGCTTATTGTATTGTAACTCATTTAACATTTATAAAACAAATAAGGAAAAGATATATTTTTATCATATTAAAACGTTTTTAATTTTAAATCATAGTAATAAAAAATGATGACATTTAAAAAACAATTTCGGCAACGAAAAATTGACAAAAATATTCAACAGAATTCTAATTTATTACTGTTTTATGTAAAAATGCAGTGCAACTCTACATTATGTTACTTTAAATGCAAATTCGAATACATAATAGAGTCCAATAGCCATGAAGTTACAATTACTATACATAGTTGTGATATGATTATTTCCACCCTTTCACATATTACTGGAATAACACGATCTATTGAATACTTTAATAAATGCTTATAATATAATAATAATAATAATAACATTATTGTTACGAACCACTAAAAAAATTCAGAACGAACCGTTCGAATTTCATAAAAAATAATTCTCAGAAAGTTTTTTTTTCATTACATATTACTTCATTATATTATATTAATTAGTGTGAAAATTTTCCTACTAGCCAATGTATTTTTTTTCATCTAAATTACCTACAACATGAACGATAATATGCATTTATACGATTTCATATATAAGCCTAGAGATTAGATTAATACAAACAATTTACATATAAAATGGAAATATTTACAAACTATATAATATAATATAATATAAACAAAAAACAATCCCATAGAATCACAACCCAAGCAGGTTATGGCACGGTGGAACTTAATATACGAAAAAAAAATTTAAAAAATACATCAGATCAAATAAATCAATTCCGTATACGTTCAGTACTTAATTATAAAAGCTTTCTGGCTGTTTTATATGTTGAGATCGAATTGATAATTATAGCGTGTACCAAAAAATACCTCATAAAAAATATATATGAAAAATATTTAAATCGATAATATTTTTTTGGTAATATTATTTTCTATTGAAATTTTGTTACTATTTAAGAAATTAAATGACTTCATTGATAATTTTCATTATATTTATAACCACTTGGGTTACATTTAAAGTGTGATTATACACTTTTACACCTGAACACTTTTAGTACACGCTGTATTAAAGTAAAGTGTAAACTGATTATAATCAAAAATAATTATATAATTAATTTCGAACCAAAACGCTATGCGCACATTTACACTACGACAGACAAATACAACTACTTATTGTTCTTATTTGTTGTTACAAATAATGATTATACAATTTTGATATGGACCTTTTAAGGTAAACTATCGTTGACTGACCGATTAATTAACTTATCTAACACTTAAACTAACTATAACCACTAACAATTCGAAATATTTAACTTTAGCTAATCTTAGTCATAATCATAATAATAATAATCATAATCATAATAAAATTATTACAAAAAAAAAGGTAAAACGTAAACCTACTAATAATACTTGAAAAATCCCGTTAAAACCGGGCAAAAAATAATGTTGACAAAAAAAATAATATTTGGTTACTCCTAATTAATATGTATTTTAATTATAAAAATTCAACAGTGAACACATTAAAACACCGTCCGCTAACTTGAAATAGATCTAAACCCGTAAATATAATCGTATTATATACTGTGACTACGCTACGCTACGATCCATAATATAATATAATAACCACAAATCACTTTATATTGCTATAATATATAAATTCAGTTCATAATTTCACTGCAATGTCCAGAATATAATCACAGACTGATCGATTCTTAAACCGACCGTAAAGCCATTGTGAGATCGATTATTTCATCATCTTTTACATCGTCAAGTTGAAGTCAATCATTCGATCGATTCTGACTGAGGTCATGATTTGGGTAATAATCATAATACACTCTATTATGATTATGTTCAGCCTCTTTATATAATTTCTAAGGCTTATGAATTTTGGTATTTATTTATCAGATCTTTGTTCGTTTAAGGACAGATTTTCGGCTTCATCCTTGATATGTGAAATAGAAGGACGATATCTATCATCAGGTCTAGAGTAATCGTCGTAAGGGCTGGTTTCGCTTGAACGATTGCTGGACGATTCCTTAGTGGAATTTTGATAATCTCCTGGAAATTTGCAAGTTAATTATATTTAATAAAATGTTAATGTGTTGAATAATATTAATTATGTATATTATTTAAGTAATAAATATGTAAATTCTTTAATCGATACACTACTGTTAAGATACACATTAATATTTTAAATTATACAGCTCATCTCAATATATTTGATACGTGTTTATTGAGAATAGCATTATATTATTTACAGTAAATAATCAATATCTCGAAAATTCGACGGAATGTTGGGAAAGGAGTGTCTTCCGGTATTAGGTGCGCTCTATCTGTCATATACACTATAACAGTAACGTAATAGATAAGTACTATATACAATAAAGTAAAAAAAACACCTTTATTGGAATAATCGGAGGCCTGCATCTCATTCTTCAACGCGTACAAGTTGGGCTTCACATCCTGCGCGTCTCCGGCGCTCAGATCCTCGGCCTTCACGTCGTGCGAGGAGCTGCTGCCATAGCCGTTCATTATCGGGGGGCGGCTGTGGAGTCATCATAAGTGAAATGGATAATTTCAAAGATAATATTTTAATTGTTTCAACGTCTTTAGACAGATTAAGGAGGCTGCAAAGTGGGTAACAAGAAAAATAATTTGTAATAAGCATAGAAGTGTTTTGTGTAGCTCGCTAAGAGTAAATTTTTGGCTACATTGGCTACGCGCCCGCTACTTTCATCAATTTTTTATTTTAATATATGTAGATATATATGTGAATTATTTTCTATAATTTATCTTTTATCTAAAATAATCAAAAAATGATATGATAATATGGCACGCCATTTTTTAGTTTCTGCTAATGAAAGAGATATGGCTGCCGCGCTTTATGTGCCAAATTGCAGTAGTACAATAATAAAAAATATTAATAAAACCATACAGTGTAACCTGACGCCGTACTGGGCGCGTAACTCTGTTATAATTAATATATACATAATTATAATTATTTACAATATTTTTTTTATTTTTCAAATATTATATAAATTTAACATCTTACAAGCTATGAATACTAAGAGTAACAAAGAAGATACAATGTTTTGTTAATTTTTACCAATATTTTTTTACCAATTATTGTTCAAAATACAAGTTTCAAATAAGACAATTTATAATATTAATCATTATTTACCTGTAATCTTCATGAGACGAGGGATATTCCTCAGGTTGCATCATGTGGTCGTCACTGGACATATATGATAAGTTGCAGTCTTCCATCATACCCTAAAATATTATGTACATTAAAAACTAGAAATATAAACTATTTAAAAAAAAACAATACAAAAAAAAAATTCTTAAGCCGAACTTCGTCAACTACACTTCAGATAAAGTTGTATAAAAAGTTTATGTTAGTTATGTTACCTGAAGATTTCGTTTCAATGCTTCACTATAGCTGTGAGGGCTCGTCATCATTGGTGGACTTTGAGCTCCCATGAACCTGTCGGAAATTAAATGTAGATATAACAATACTCTATAAAAACACATTTACCAAAACAAAAATCTATTAAAAATCTCTTTAAGCATTTAATTTTTTCTTTCCATTATTTGCAATCAAAATATAAACTATACGTAATTTTTTGTTTCTCCAAATGAAAAATAAATAAAATAAAATTCATACCCCGGCCATCACAGACCTCTTCATATTTATCAAATCATAAGTGTTATCAAAAGTGTTATCTGTCAAGTGTAAAACTTGTGAAGTGTTGAATTTGGAAATCGTGAAACCAATTAGTTTGTTCGAGTAATTCATGTCAGAGTCAATAAATGGTGAGTGTGTGTAAAAAGTTAAAGATAAAAATAGAGTAAAATAGAATAAAAAAAGGCAAGCATTTAGAAAGATTTAGAAAAAATATAATATATATATAAAACAAACATGCGACAAAGATGCTCATGCAAAGCTTTAAGCCACTTACCCAAGGGAACATGCATATAAAGGGAATTTTCATTTCCACATCTCGGATATCCAACGACGATCTTCTTTACAATATTTTTTTTCAAAGTAATACATGCATATGGATAGTTATAGAAATAACAGGATATTTAACGTTTCTCGTGGAGTTCGCATTAAATGTAACTGTCGGTGGTACTTAGCAACATATGGTTAAAGCTAATTAATTAGTTTTGACTTGTGATGTTAAAATCTATTGCAAAACAATTATGTTACAGCTTCGCAGTCTAATTCTAGTGGCACTAGTGTGTGATTATATATTTTAAATACAGTTAAATATTACAGAAAAAGAATTCTTTAAATGTTTTTAATTTACATAAAATTAAGATTTTACACAATTTAGTTCTTCTTTTTTCATTACTATATAAACACACACAGTTTTAACTATTAATATAATAGAATAAACATATGGCTCTAGTTTCAAACTAGCATGACATTATATTGAATATATCTAAGCTTACACATCGACACCATACATAATGGTCAGAACAACTAATCGATACTAAAAATCATCATTCACGATTTTTAGACCATTCTCGATATATGTATGTATGTAGGTATAACGCTATGGACACGAGCGTCCAACGATTTTTGCTTTATATCGATAAATAACGTATTTCATTTGGAACATCTGCTTTAAGACGTCGTGTTGACTACTTCGCCTATGAGTGATAACTATTTTAAGCATCTCAGAATTTTTGGTTTAGCTATCGTTAGGTGTTTGTGATTCAGCATTTTCTTTCTTTTTATATTATTTTAATGAGTTAAATATACTTTGATTCACAGTTTACTTTGCTTGTCAAATATTTTTTTGTAATATGTGTTGTGTATGTATTATTTTACTATTAGATTTTCCTTTAAATTAATATGATATAATTTTACTATCGTAGTAAAGAAGTTTCTTTAAAACGTTCATATCGCATCATCCCCTTTTTTATAAACACGGCAAGAGAACATAACTTTAACATCTCATTCCCACAAAGTTCCATATAAAATAATATAACTATAAGTATAATAAGTAATCTGTGATCAAGACTTTAATACAATAGTATTAAAAAAATATCAATAAGATGTATTATTATATCTAAGGTCGGCGGACTAAAGCAAGTCAAGTTGTCTTTTATATTAGGTATCTAGACTATATGCACATTCAAATATTATTATTACTACGCAATCTGATGTATGTAACTCATAAATAATTACCGGCGCAACAAGTAGTGTATTTAAAAATTATCACACTTTTAAGCAGTCTAACACGGAATAAAAAACATAAATGGACTTATATGCTTAAAATCGACTCGATTCAGTCTGCCGGCTTAGACACTGCAATGCTGAATAGCAAACACAAACGCTGTGCACTAGTAAGTACGAGTCGGCCGAGTCGTTGGACGGTCGCACGGCTGAGGCGGCTTACTGTGGGGCGGCGGCGGGCTCGTACTTGCGCGGGCGGCCGCGGCTGAGGTGGCGGCGCTTCACGAACTCCGCGTCGTCTACCATCCAGAATGAGCCGAAGTCGTCCTCGTACCGCACGAAACATTTGTGCAGTGACAGGTTCGTCCGGATCGCGTTCTATAATTTGTCCCGATTTATCATATCTTGAGTAGATGAGAGTTAGTATTCCGAGGAATATTGTGATAGAAAGCATAGATCGTCGTCAGTTTATCATGCGAGGGACCGGGATAGGGACGGGTGAGGCAAGCCTGTTTTAATCCTTGCGCCGAAATCCACGAACACACACAATTTTACCTAAATACAGGACGTACGATCGCAATGTGACGACGTAACGACTGTTACGGCGTCACTTACAAATTCAAAATCAACTACACAAATAATAATATAATAATAATATGAAAATTTTAAATCTGAAACGAGAAAAATTTTATTTACACGATAAGAATTAATAACTAGGTTAGATAGAAAATATTTAAGAAGAAATTGATTAATATGTGAAGTGTGGTAATGGTATAAGTGTAAGGTTTTTGTATTGTAAAGTGTGATAAGTGTCATTTCTTGATTTCAGTATAAAAAAGTTTTCATAGTACAATTTGTATGACAATTGTAATCTATGTCGTACAAATTAATTAATTAATTTAATAGTATTTGTAATAATTTGTCTGTGGTTATGTTAAGGTACCATATTAATGTGAATTTGAGTGATGAATATATGTAAAGTGTTTTGTTATTGCAATGTTAGTTGCAGTTAGGAAAAGTGTAAATATTTCTACATGATAAAAGTGCCAAAAGTTACCAATATGTTATTAGTGTTAGTATAGAAAGCTTAATTTGTATAGTGAAATGATATATTTTGTTAATTTTGTGTCATGTATGAAATTAAAACGGTACTATTTTGATGTGCAGAAGGGGAAACTTTTTAATGAAAATGTCTGTATAACATACGAGTATATACTCTTTATTATTATAATTGTGAAGGAATTATATCAATAGTCATCATTTTGTCACACAGTATGATATGTAAATTTGTGATATGCGAAGTGTAGAAGAAAAGTGTATCGATGCTCGCTATGAATCTGATCGTTTTCTCAACTAATTATATCAATTAAAAAACAGAGAGTATTTAATCATAAAAATTGTAAGTTGAGTGTATTAATACTGTTAAGTATATCTTTTATTAAAATTCCTCTAGTTATGCAGTCACCCTACTTAGACGAACTCGTAAGGCCCAGAGTGTATGACCAAATAACGAAAACTAATCGTTATCGAACTATAATCAAATGTCACTTGTAAAGTGTAACTATGCAATAGTGTAGTTGTACGGTGTGTGTGTGTAAGTAATTTATGCATAAGTAAATTGTATGTAAAGTTTAAACCAGAAATATTCTGTGCAGAGTTGTTATGTTCAGTGTAGAAATGGACCAGTGTGTTAAGTGTTATAGTGTTAAGTGTAATTAGGTCATAAAATTTATAAAACTTTTTATATGAGAATATTGTGTATTAATGTCATTTTTTAACTGTAAACATAGTGTGGTGTCCCAAAAACCTGTATTCGACTGAAAATTAGACGCTAAAAAACTATATCATGTTTCTGTCGTAGTCAAGTGTAAATTAATACCTTCCGGGCAGTAGCCGATAGGCGTGTGTTATATGTTTAGTGTGTTAGTGTAAGTGTAGTTTGTCCTGAGCTTATAACCTGTGTGTTATGTAAAATATGCACGTATGTGTTCAGTTTCAGTTAAACTGTTAATAATTCTTAGACGACAGTAGCGTAGCCGACTTTGACTCAAGTGTAATAAATAAAACTTTCAAGTGAAATTAAAGTATAAAGTGTTCTGGTCAGTGCAGATGCTGAACCCGGTATATAATCAAGTGTGTTATGTTAAGTGTTCTAGTGGATAAGTGTAAGTAAGTGTGAACATGAAATATTTTGGCGCCGGTACTGGACTCTGGTACTCTTTATATCATTAAATGTTTCATGTCATTTGTGCCAGAATACAGGTGTGAGGGAAGAGTAAATGTAAAGTGGTCTGGTAGCGGGAGTGTATCCAGCGTTTAATCAAGTATATGATATGTAACTATATATCTCTTCGGGGTCAGTGTCCCAAAATATATAATCAAAGTGTTTCATGTGAAGTGTACAAGTGTAACTGAAGTGTAAACGTGAAGTGGTCTGGTCTGTGCGGGGGCTGTACCCGGCGTGCACGGGCGCGTGCGCGGCGCGCTGCGGCCGCCGCTTGTAGAACTCCACCTCGTCAACAGTCCACACCGCGCCCTTCACGTTCTCGACGCGCATGAAGCATTTGTGTAGCGACAGGTTGTGGCGTACCGCGTTCTGTTTTGTTTATACTTTTTGATTTACTAATCTGTTGTTTTTCGTTGCTTATTGCTGATTTGGTGAGGTTCTTTTTTTTTTGTAAATTATGTTAATAATTCCTTTGTTGATTTACCATAGATATAGTCTGTTTAACTAATTTCTTTTATGGTAAAAATCAACTGTTTAAATGTAATATTTTCGTATAAGGTAATTCTTCAAGTCAACTTTAACATCCAATTAAAAATATTTGTCTTACTATTTTCAATGTAAATAACATGATTGAAAATAATAATGTATATATGCTTAAAGATTATCTTATTACAGCTAATACTCTAACTACAGGTTACCTTATAATTCTGCAGCGATGTACAATTAACGTTTCAAAAATGTATTAATATATTAATGTATAAATATAAATTTTCAAAGATTTCCAAACTAACCTCAAAAAGCTAATTTTATAATACATCTAAAAAAAAATCATCATTTTTAATTATCCTAATTCAAATTTAATTTTTGTCTCCTACTTAAATGCAAGTTTTTATTATTCGAACAAAACTTATATACAAGAATTAGCTACATCATACAAATTTATCATCAATCGTTTATTATAACGTAAAGAGCCCACATGAATGATAATCGTTATAATAATATATAGCAAAACTGATTCTAGTAATAATCACAAGTGGGGAAATTCTATAATTGCCATAATCACTTTAGGTAAATTTAATAATTGGCTTACCTTCCAAGTAGCAGCGTTACGTCTGAAGTAGCAGAAAGTGGATTGGAACCAGTTGTAAATCTCGTTGAGAGTTAGTTGCTTATCAGGTGACTCTATTATGGCCTGGAAATATGATAATATATATATTTCCTTTTTACCTGCATGAGTAAGAAAACTTATTTTATTAACAAAATTTTCCCATAAATAGAACATTCTGAGCAATGTAACCTCATTATGTACCTATTAATAATTATAATACAAATTAATAAAAAAAATAAAATAATTATTATTTTATATATTGGGTAAGAACATGTTAAAGAAAGATGTTTTGATTGGAACAGTATCATCCTGTTATGCTATTACTTTATTCTTTAAAAATGTATTTCCTTCTGTTGCAATATCGAAAATTAATATAATTAACCTGTCGAATGAGCGAGGCGTATGTAAATGGCGGACGCACGTCAGCTGTCTTGTAGAACTCTCGATTGCGTTGTATCTCTGAAATATATCATAAAATAAAATATTCTTTTAAAAGATTATCGTGAGACGTCACTTAGTCATGTCTTTCCCCCATAGCAAAGTAGACCAATGGACCCTAGTTTTCAGACGGAATGTCCTTGGTCTACCAGATCGGGTAAATTAAAATAATTTGAATAGTGGTGATCCCCAAATGGTGATCGAATCTACAACAACTGTCCCACTATGCTATGACTCTAATTGAAAAAATTTAACGTCATCAGTCATTTAATTAGATTGGAAACATAATAATAATCGTCACTTTTGAACGGAGCTTGAACTCATAAATATTGAGCTTATTCAGATACGTATCAGATGCGCCTCGATGATTCTCGTAATATCGTTATATATTATAACTTGTACTATAAAACTGTAAAACACTGCCCCAATGCGCCACGATAATCTCAAAAGTTTATATAGATTTATATTAATTGTAAATATTATTTAATACTATTTTACCTTGTTGAACATCTAATCCAGCTCTTTCGAGCATATAAGGCAGACCTTAACATAAAAGGACAATGCATGTTAACAATAAAAATTAAAATCTCATAGTATTTTAATTTTATCACATTCAAACATTTTAGTTTATTTTAATTAAATTCTTATTTCAAATCTTGTTTCTTTTTCTCTTATAGAAAATAAATTGTAAGAAGTATATTTAAACTTTATTAACCTCCAGCTATAGCGACACCCGATTTGTCGGAGACACGTCGTCGCACTGGGCCCGGTGAAGCTCCTTCACTCGCTGGACCTAATTTAATAGATTTCTTAATAATATTCCATAATTATTATGTATTGTTCTTAAATTATTGAATTTTATTGAGAAAATTCAAAAAGTAGATGGTATTCGGCCATAACTTAGAGCTTTTCAGCTGTGCTAATATTATAAATTGTTTATATAAAAAATTAGGTACATATATATAAGATAAGCTAACAGATTACACCAAGGAAAGAAAAACACTTAGAAATAAATAAAAAATTGATTGTAGCGGGCTTGGAAGATTTCTTTTTTATTTTCATAGTACTCGTTTAAATTGACTACAAACATTAAAAGTGTCTAATAACTAATATAGATTTTAATGTAAATTATTTGATCATATTTGACCTTTCCTGTAATAAGCAAAATGTTCGATTAATTGCACTAGATTTTTGCTTATTAATTAATTATTATTAATTTTAGCCCATATCAAGCGAAGCACAGGCTTTATTACCGCACGTCAATCGTTTCTATGTAGCCCACTGTACCTGTTGTTACGTCATACTTAACTATTAATTATTTAATTTCGAAGTTGCAGTCATCACGCTCTATCTTGTATAAAGAGACATTGCGTCTTGATTGGTACAACTCAACGCTGTTCTAGAAAATGAAAATAATTCTACTCTCCCAAGTGGGAATCGAACGTACAACTGTCGCATTTACATGCAGACGCTATACCACTGCACCACGAGGGCCTAGACAGTAGTAATAGTAATAACAAAAACTAACCGTGAGGCAGCTTGGCGTGGTGGTCGCGCGCGGCGTGCAGGTGCCGCATCATGGCGGCCAGGCGGTCCCTCTCCCTCCGCAGCTGCAGCTCCAGTTGGGCGACCACCTGCATCTGCACGCGAGCCTGCGCGGCGGACCGGTCGTCGAGGGTGTGAGCGCCTTCTAGGTGTCTGGGGACAGAAGGTACTCGTTATTTTAATCTGGTAGTTAAGTAGACATTGTGTATTTACGGTGAAACCGCAAGAAAAGGCTAGTTAAACATAAGCATATCTATTTAACATACAATATTTCCGTAAGTAAATAATTTTAAAATACATACTTGAGAAAAGCTTGAAAATCTTCAGCTAGTGCATCACAGCCGGGCCACTTACAGACGCCGCGGCCGAACAGCGGATGCTCCTCTAGCTCGTTGCTCCATAGCATTAGACCTTATTATATTAAAAAAAAAAACTTCACAATTTGTTGAATTTGAATCTTAATCCCTCAACTTGCAAAGGAAAATGGTAAATAAACTTCCACTTTACATACATGTGTTTTTATCTTGCTTTGTTTGTCAGTCAATCATTGAGTAACGAAATAGTCTTATATAGGTACATTGATTACTATATGTTATCATTTTGCCGAGTGGACATCGAACACCATACTATCGCATGTAAAAGTAAAAAAATAATTCTAAATGATATTACATTTTTATATAGAAAATGTTCTTCTCCTTCATCTATTACTCACCCGGCGGAGCATTAGGCGGTACAGACAATGGCGCGTGCATCAAATACTGACGTTGTACAGCCTGCAACTGTTGCACTAATTGTTGCTGTTGTGCATTTAGTTGTTGTTGTAGAGAGCCTGGTTTGAAGAAAAAAATATTTTAATTACCTTTACAAAAACACCCCTAGTGGGCTTGGAATACACTTACGTTGTGCGCCCGCACAAACAGACAGACAGTGTGACATTTTAGCTTTATTATTGTTATTAGTAAATAAAATATTATGTAAATTTTAATGATCCTTTATATCCTTTATTTTATAACAAAATTTAATTTGAAACTATTGTATGTATAATGTAAAGAGATTGTTATGTGATATTACTGTAGTATCCCACATATAGCAAGGTAGGTATAGAAAACCCAGTGTTATAACATTCCGTTTCCCACTTTTCGCCACATTTTCGATACACTACGTGTTGAATTCTGTCTTGTTACTGGATCGAGGGAATAAAAATAATTATTTCCCCAAGTGGCAATCGAACCCAAAATCAGTTAACCCATTTACAGTTAGATGTAATGCTGCGCCACGACTGTGATCTGATTATTTGATATATAATTAATATATAGAAAATATTTATCCACTTTTATACTATGATTTAGATTTTATACGTCTTTTCACTTACTCGGAGAACTATCTGGCTGCTGGAGATGGGACTGTGATAGCAGGTTCAAATTGATCTGATCTTGTAACCGAGACTGCTCCAGTTGTCGCTTTGCAGCTTCCGATGTCATATGCTATTGAAAATAGCTTAATAGAAATAATATTCGTGAATAATAATTTAAATTTATGCTAATCATAAATTACTGTCCACGTAAGAAATTATTCTATCTTATAAATTTATGGATACTAGGTACAAAAAAAACAGTTTTCATATAAACCCTACCTGTTTCTGCATATGATGTTGATGAAACATTCTCTGCTTCATCAAAGCCTGCAAATGTGTGTGCTGGTCCAATATCTGCATCGCTAGCAAATCCTGTGCTACCAGCGGTAGGGGAGATCGTGCAGCACTGTTGCTACCGGCGGGGGACACTGGGGCCGGGCTGGACTGTGCTGAACCACCAGTGGGGGACGTTGGTGCACTTGCCTTAAGAATTAGTTTTGGGTTAAGATTTTTATTTAGTTCTACGTTTCTTTGTATTTTATTTAGATAGTATATAAAGATGAAGCACTATTGATATTAATGGGGTCACTTGGTTTTGGACCTGAAATATATTGCACCACTGGCGGGTCGTAATATAATTTCTTGAGATTGAATGAAACGGAAAAATGAAGATAATTTCTGCAAGCAAATGTACGATATCTGAAAATATGTCTATTCTTAATGTGATATATTGCGTGCGTAAAAAGTACACACATGTCAGAAGTGAAACATCTTTGGCAAACTAATTATTAAATCTCCAATATCTCCAATATATCCAATACCAATCTAAAGGTTTTAGATTCCCGAGACCTAGAGGGAGGGGAAAAGGAAGATATTTAAAAATCTAGAAAATGAAAACAAATTATAAATTTATTTTAGTCAATACCTAATTGCTATTTAGTACTTATTAATATATTTATAAGATTTACAAAAGGTAGCCCAATGGGAATCGTGTCATATGGACACTTCGCCACTGCAAAAACGTCCCACATCGTTCGTGTCACTTGTTATTGGGTGTCATCGGTAAAAAAAAATACCCTAATGCGTGCAAAGAAGTTGCACATCAAATTAATTGTGCAAACATTTAATTTTGCAGAATTACATTGTCCTTTACTGTTTGCCCATTTATTCTATTTAGGATGTAGTATGTCCATACAATATATAACTAACACGGAGCTTCATCTAAATTAATCATCCAATATCCACATATATTTAACATGACGTGCTTTTTATATGATCACACCATTGAATATAGTTAATCTACTTAAAATAACTATCTAATATACGAGTACTTACTCTTGCAAGTGACAAGGGTTCATTGTTAGGCGGCGGGGTGCGTCGCGGCGGTGAGCTGCGTCTGCGACGTCGTGCGTCACCGCCCCACCGGGTCTCGTCTCTATAATGTAAAATATTAATATGAAATCTATGAATATTTATGAGAAAATAAGGGATTTGATTTAAACTTTATGTCCAAGAGGTAGTAGCTAATTTTTTTTAAAAAAAGCTATGTACAAATTATTGAAATGATACGAAAGTCACTTGCTTATTGTTGCCGTTTAAGCTTTTTATGTAATTTCTTTCAAAATATGATTAATATAATATGATTAATATTATATAATTAAATGAATTCGAACAATCATCTTAAACTTTTTTTAAATTAATCTCGAAACTTGTACTTGTAATAATTAACATACATTAGTTATACAAATGTTTATCGCAAGTGGACACCGAACACGTCACCTCTGCTTCAGAACTTCAAGAGTCAATAACTAGTATGCTAAAATACCATCTAAAAAATATTTTTCTCAAAGTCAGGTAGGATTTCCCACATAAAAGGGTACGCAGAGAGTACCTCATGTAAAAATTTAGTTTGAATCTCCATTCTTTACATATATGTATGTATAATACCTATCCAAACAGCGGTCCAGCTCGAATGCGTTGAGAGGCGGTGGCTTGGCTGCTCCACCCGGGCTAGAATTCAATGCCGGCTCCGGACCCTGAGAATAAAAATATAATCTATTAATATGTATACATAAATTAGTATATCCCGCTGTCATTTTGAAAGCTTTAGGTAAATCCTTAAGGAAATTATGAGGTGTTGTAATACATTTTTTTAGATTTATTCTGCACTTTTATAAGCTTAAAAATCAATTATAAGTAATCTCTTGTGTGGGTTCGATTCCCATTCGGGTATAATTCATTATTTTCGTCGCTCTGGTAACAAGGCAAAGCGCGTTGATTTCCGCCACTCAACACGCAATGTCTCGAAAGGTGGAAAATCCAGATTAACCCTACCCTAAAAACTTAAAATAATAAATATCAAATTGATATTTAAGAAATATATGGGATGGATTGTGACTTAATGTGAAATAAATCTTAAGCGAGACATGTAACACTAATTTATTAAATTTCAATTTAACGTACAAATTTTTATATGTTTTCTTTAAGTATTTTCTATCCTTAGTGTGGATTAACACTTTAAAAATAATAAAGCATTTAGATTTTAATATTTTCCATCCAATTCCCCCCTTATAACAGTTTTTTTTTCCGTTTGGATATTGATAACAGGATGGTGTCAGATTCTACCTATTATTCAGATCAGTCCAGTTCAATAAAATCTTTTGTTTAGTTTAATAACTCGTTGAAGTGTACCGCTACCTTCTTTATTACAATAAGGCAAAATAAACAATTTCTACCTCGCAAAAACAGACATGTAAAGAATAAAAAAAAATTACTAGTAGATTTATTTGTTTTTTTTTTTTGTTTTAGAGCATCTACTAATATTAAAATATACTTCATACAAATAATTAACCTTTTTAAATTTATCTATTTTCAATAATGACTTGGCGTATTTGATTCTTTAGACGACCTTGTTAATAATATTTTATTATTTTACACCGAACTAACTTCGTATTAGACATAATTAATTATGTTTACTTATGTTTATAGTTTCCATGTATGTATGTTTATGGCATACCAAGGGTTACCTACTTAATTAAAAATAGTTTAAAGTAAATATATATACCAGTCAACATAATATGTTTAATTAAAGTTTTTATTAGACAAATTAAATGAGAACAATTCGAAATCAATAGGAATTCAACTTTAAATTGAATCACACCTATATAAAGTGGCATATAATATTTTATTTAATCCTTTCAAGTTGCAAGCCTGCAATATTTATAGTTCTCAATGAGTTGCATTGTACGTGAAAGAAATGAGAAAAATCTTCTTTAGATTCAGTGTGCCATCACCATCTCAACCCAACTCTGTGGTAGTAACCAAACGGAAGTAAAGCTTAGCTTAGTTTATATAGGGATTTCAAAAATATATATAGACCGTTATTGAGTGCCGAAATTTTGGATCGTAAAAAGCTGAGTTTTGGCCTTGGGTGGTTCGAACGGTTTCTCGAAATTTGTACTGGAACAGAGTACTCAAAAGTACTTATTATTAAGTAAGAAAAAAAAGTATATAAATCTATTCACGGCAGCTTGGAAAGAAATAGCTAATGAAATATATAACTATGTTTCCACTTTCGGCTAATTTAAATAATTTATATGCTGAATAATGGAGCTCTATATAATTTATCTTCAAGTCCGATTCGAATTTCGAATCCACAATTATTCCCTACCTTACCTCATATGGTATGACGAAATGCAAAAATTAAAAGCTCGATAATTGTTCATTACAAACTCTGACTAAGTTGTTTTCATCTCATGTTTTTAATAAAGTTTACAAAACTAAAATTTATAACAATAGTTGTAAATCCCCGACAGAGGAAAATCTATCGAATATGTCGTCTGGATTAATGAATCTGAATCTGAATTTACCCATTTTAAACAAAAATATTATTATAATAGCAGTACATGCATGTATTAAAATGAAAAAGACTTATGTAGTAATCATATATATTTTTTTGTTTTTTAACCTAACCAAGTAGAAAATAACTTAACTTGACTAAATACTTTAAAACTTGAATAAATACTCAGGCGAAAAATTTGATACTTTGGGTATTTGAACCGCCGACCACAGTAAAACAAGAAGCATTATACTAAGTAACCCTGTACTAGATGAACATAAAAAATTACTATGATATGTTATGGAAGTGGGTAGCTAGAGATATAAACACGCTAGCACTATGAGGTCAGTGTTTTGACGGCCTGTGTAAACATCTACAAGTGTTCAATGTAAACTATTATGTGACCATTTTTAAAACGATTGTTTGCTATGCGATTTCGAATATGCTACATTAAATATATTTATTATGTTGGAGGTAATTTGTATATGTGTATATGTATCTATGTATGTATGTATTTTAATGGCGAACTTAACGAATTGTAGACTGGTGGTGTAGTGAGTTGTATCTAATAGTATTGAATCCTAGTGGGCTTATATCCCACTTATGGGACTTTTTACTTATAACACAGATATTTTAGTGGTCAAGTTAATAATAACAAGTCCATTATCTTTTTCCAGTTATGCAGTATCTATTAATTTTAGTATAATATAGGAGATGCAGCTTTAATAATTTCTTTCTACTTAACCTACAACACCTAGAAACAACAAAAATCGTAAATTACGAAATTGTAATATTTCTTATCTCCAATTCCGCTCATATTCACGGTGATACCATTGGAAATATGCACTGACCAGCATAAGGCAATATCTGTTCAAAATATCTAGTAAAGATATGTTACCGCTAGCGTTACCATAAAACGGAAACCCTAGGATACAAATCAACGACTTCTAGAATAACTAGTAGACTCTAGTATAGTAATATGTAGTAATAAGTTTTAATGATTATCTTCATATGTGTTGATTACAATAGCGTTTTAAGAGCTATAATCTACTTTCAAATTTACTATTTTTTCTTGTATTTTTGAGGCATTACAAGTTAAATGGCGCTTTCAGCATACGAAATAATCTAAAATATTTTATAATTATTAAAAAGTCAATATGCTTTAGATCACAAAGCTGAAGATTTTTTTGGTTGACCGCGCTCATCTTAGGAACTACTGGTTCGAATTGAATTAAAATAATTATATCGTATTTATTAATTACATAACTGTATATACCTGTGGTCAGAGTTACCACGGGCGCTAAGAATGAGATGTGTCATACACAATTTAGCTATATCTATTTGACCACGGGGACGAAGCTGGAGGTAAAAGGTAGTAACTCATTAATAGCACAATCCTTCCATTTAAATTTAAATTCCAAATAAAACATGTGTATGCCAGAATCAATTGCTAGTTCTCTAAAATATTTTCTAATCACGACAATTTAAAAAAAAAGTGCTTGCTGTCAATAATTATCATATTTGTGTGACACGTTTCGTGCAAAACATTTATAAACAATATTAATCATATTTATTTAAAGGTCACGTTCACGTAAATATACTGTATTACGTGACATTGTATCGCATTTCTTTCTTAGAACAATAATATTTATTAAATCACAAACTTTTATATTATGCGGAAGTCATCTTTTTTGTATGTGCAAATAAAATTTACTTAGGTATGTAAATGTAACTTAAGTTGTATTAAGGCGTAAGACTAGACGAGACGCACTAGAATATTGAAATTATTGTATTTGTATGTATAAACAAGTTTGTAAATGAATTATACCATATTATGAGAATAAGACAAGGTTTTTTTTTAACATAATTAAATTTTTTTTATTTCGCTTTGTTTAAATGTATATTATAATATAAAATATTGAATTTCAAGAGAAGTAACTTCAAACAATTGTTTATTTCATAGATTACATAGATTCACTGATTTCTGTGTTTTCATAACCTGAAGCCTAATTGTTGAAGGTGTTTTAAACAATTTAATTTATACACATAATATGTATTAAGGTATTTATATACATCCTACTTACCTTTAAAATAGTAAATATAAACTAGATAGCACTCATTAATAAACGTACATATAATATTTTTTTGTCGTTGGTAGATATATTTTACACTCATCTCTCGAGAGCATGGTTGCCATGATTTACCTTACTAACGGATGGTATTGTGAGTGGTACTCATCAGGAAATAAACCCGATACTACCAATCTACTAAAGCCACTCGCACATGCTGCTACGAAGTCTCAGTGAAGTTTCTTATATTGCAGGCTACCAATGATTTCAGGATATACCAGTGTCTCCAACAGGCTTCCATCACTAGGGATAGTGAGATGCTTTTTTCTCACTATAGCCATCAAGGCGTGGTGTAATGACAATCAATCCTGTCGGAAGCATTACGCCACTGGGTCACGGGCGACAGACTCGTATACTCATATATTTGCACGAGCAACCATGCCATGCACGTATAGGTATAGGTATAGGCATGAACCATTTGTAAATATAGTCTCGTTTATCTTTTGACAATCTCTCAGTTATTATTAAAACCCAATCAACACATCGTCACACTATGCCTCTTTTTATATACAATACTACATGTTGCCTAGATATTTATTAAACATACGTATATAAGATATTGTACAAGCAAATGTCAGGTAAGCCACTGTATGAGTAATACTATCGCGTTTCATGTTTTGTTTTTACGAAAAACACCGCGTGAGACGGCGCTGTAACAATAACATGGCTTTATAAACTTGCATACTTTTACTTTTATTATTCAAGGCTCTTATTGTGTATACTGAAAAAAATATACGGAGAGCAGAGAAAAAAGTTGTTCTTTAATCTATTCTCTACTTTTATAGCATTACATAAAGAATGTTCTGATCAGTTGACCCAGCATCTAACTCTTCAGATTCTTTTTTTATATGTATCGGTTGAAATATAAAATTAAATAGCAGTATAATTCGTGACACTTATAGAGACAATTATTTACATAAATAAAAAAACATACTTTTTTTGTTATAGACCTTATTCCAAAAAAAGTTTAATATTATAACAAAAAATAGTATAAAGGCTTTACTTAAGTATCGAAACATATCTAAAAGGAGATTACTTTTGTATTTAGAAGAAAGTGGCGAAATTCTATTTGTTTCTTACCTTGTGACGTTCTCCTCTACTCTCTCTAATGTAATGAACTAAATCTAAAGATATACTGAGTTTAAAACTCACCTGTCTCACAGCATACAGCATCGCAACTTCTTTATTGTTCACTATTAATAACTAATATCAATGTAATAGCACGGTTCACTTGCTATTGGCTATTAACTCGATCAACACTTACGATCAGTCATAATCAATATTATTTATAATAATTACTGTGTTTATTCTCATATTTTGCTATGATATCGTCATAATATTATTCTAGATAAATAATAATGTTGTTAAGTTTTTGTTTATGTTGCTGTCTAGTGTTGGACATTTTTAGACCATCGTTGGTTTTTTATTAGAAATATTTTAATTAGAAGGTAGATAAATTCGCATTCGGGTACAGTAAAGACGGAAATTAACTTGTGTTGTTATTATTTTTAATTTATATAATTGTTTTATTGCATCGACAAACATGGAGTATTTATAGAACGATAAAAAAGTAGAGTTTAAATTAATTTATTTGTACATTGCTTTGGGTTAACGTACAATTTTTTTAGAATAATTTCTAATATCTATCTCATATTAATAATTAATATAAATAATATATTAATATAAACTGAAATATGCAATGAAATAAAGTCATACTATAAACAGTAAATATATGATTTATTGTTGGGGAATAGTAACAATTATTTTATTTCAATAATATTATTTTGTGACGATGTAATAATTTCTTTTTACCTTAAAGACTCATGACTAAATTGTGTTATCAAGCCAAATTGTGAGAAAAAAGGCGTCCATAAAAAGATAAAAATTAGGGATATTCACACAATATCCCTATTTTTTTATTTTTTTTATGGTTCACGTTGTTTTCCGCATATTACGGTAGGCACAGGGAACCTAATGCTAAGACAGTTTGTTCTCCAATTGTCAACAAGTTCAACTAAGTTTAACACTGTGCTTTGTCTTCTTATCAGAGCGAGAAAATGAAAGTAATTAATTTCCGTGAGTATATTAGAGAATATTTACTAAAAAAATGAATTCTTAAGCGAATAATTCCACCATTTCAATATCGATATTCTTAAGATCATAATAAGCTACAAGCTGAATAAGTCCTACTTTGATCAATTTTAAACATTCATTTCTTGAATTAGTAATTATTTTAATTTATTTCCTTTTATCCATTTTCTCACGTACGTTTAAGAAAAGACTTTTCGATCTCATCAAATAAAATACTAAAAAGTTCAACCATATGGCAACTTTCGGATTAATCGTGTATATTTAAGTTCAAAGCTCACATGATATTTGTATTTAGTTATTTTTCGCTCTCCGTTGAACGTTACGCCCAAAAATTTTAACATGAAATATTCTTAAGTAGACAGAACGAGATAAACTGAAGGACTAATCGCTAGCCAATATAACAAAAATAAATTAGATATGCGAACAAGAAAATTTATTTACTTAATACTTATAGTACGCTACGTACGTAGTAGACGAAATTTCATTTAATTTCAACAAAGCTAAACATATATCAGTACAAAAGTATTATCATCATATATATTTGCACTCAAATCTACCTAATGTACGATAAAATAAAATATAAATATGTAATTTCAGTATTAGTAGCTGTAAAGAGTCCCGCCCGCCCACTGTTAAGCGGCAGGGCGGCACTCTACAGTGGCACGCCTACCCGCTGAAAAGAGACGTCACTTTTATGCTACTTTTCTTTATTTTGTACTGAAAAATATATTTTTTTACTTATTTTCATATGTTTTATGTTTTAAATTTTCTATTGTACACAGGTAGGGTTCTCATATTGACAGGATTCATCTGATTTTTCATCACATGTTATTTTATTAAACTTTAGTTTTAAAACGATAATCATCGTAACTATATGCGAAATATATATTTTATTGTTTATTTTAACCAGTCTTTTTACAGATTTAGGCTTATACACGAACACTGATTGAAATACTGACATTTTCTTAATTCCATAACTATAAATAATAATATATAATAATAAAAAAATCATAACTTTAATAAATTCTCAATGAAGAATTTTATTATTATAGTAGAGTATAGAGTAAGTGTTAAAAATTCAAATTTTAATAAAATATTTCAAAAATGTTAAACTTACAAACTACCAAAATATTCTTCAATAAAGATTAACTAAGAAGCTAAAATGACCATAGATAGATACATAAGCACTATAATCGATTAAAATAAATTAGATTTTCTTTAGCAACCGGTTTTAAGCATTCATAAGATATTGATTTTAAAGAATATATATATATATATATATATATATATATATATATATATATATATATATATATATATATATATATATATATATATATATATATATATATATATATATATATATATATATATATATATATATATATATATATATATATATATATACATATATATATATATATATATATATATATATATATATATATATATATATATATATATTACTTTTGTGTTTGTTTTGTTTATACTGAAAAATTATAGACTTACTAATAGAATTTGCTAATCTATTTTCTTAGTTAACATTGAATATTCTCGTATTTTTTTTTATTATTCTCTGTATTTTTGTTTTAAATATAAAATTATTTAATGAGGTAATTTAATTTTAGAAGCCAATTTGAATAATATCTGAATTATTTAACTATACAATTCATGGCTAGACGTACATACTATTTGTATAAAAAACAAACTAATATTATTTTAGTAACTTGAACTTAAGATTTAAATATTTATTTATACTTCAAATAGATTATAATTATTATAATTTTATAATAATATATATTTACAATTTAATCTTTACAGTAAAAAATATATTACAAAGTATAATTGATACATCAATTACGAAGTGTGTTTTAGTGATAATCACATTTCTGAACATAAAGAATGTAACACGACAACTATTACTATTTAAATGTTATTAATTTAAGTTAAAATGTCTACGAATAAAAAAAAATAAAGTAAACGTAGAGACATTTCATATTTTTTTTTGGTGACTGGCGTAACCTAAGGCTGTACTTTAGTCTTTTTTGACTAGGGAAAGAAACATTATAAAAAAATCAGTCACAATGGCGTATTTAATTTATTGCATATTTAATATACCGTATCTCGATTTCGTAGATCCAGAAAAATAACGTTTGTTAAAATGTTATGATATATAGCAAGAATTGAATATAAAAACAATTTTTTTTCAACATTTCGTGTATATATATAAATAAATATATGTGATTAAATATTATAAAAAAATGAATGTAAAATTTTGTGATATCTTGCGTATAAATTTATCTTCTTTTGGTCTTTAAAAGATAAATAGGTTTATTAGACTTTTTGAAATAACAAATATAATATTTAATCTTTATTTAAAAAATGTTACACATATATATATTTATGATATATGTTACATAAACTATTTTATAAATACCAAGCGAGTTAAGTAGCGGATGAAGTAAATTACTCGATTTAATATTAACATTTTCTTTTTATTTTAACCAGAATATATTATAGAAAGCTTAGTGGCAAGATATTCCATTCACCGTTTTATTATCATATTATAAAATATAGACACGCAAAAAATAAAAAAAAACAACAAGTAAATACAGAAATTAAAATTAAAGCTTCATCAAATGCAGAAAAGCTCAAACGCTATCTGTTAAATTATTGAGATAACATTATGTAAAACAAACATTTCTAAGAAATATTTTATTTTACAATTTTATTATAAACATAGCTTATCACGTGACTTTTGACCTGAATATTTTATACATGGTGTATAATTTAAAGTGCTTCCTTCGTAAAAGGAAAAATTTTAGAACGGATTATCTATACTATCCTTTCTAAAAGATAAAAGGAAGTTTTTTTGTTGATATGAATATGTTGTGAAGCACTTGACTACATAGGAAGACTACTATCTCGAGTATGTCACATGTAGGTCACAGCCAAGTAATTTTTATGGAATATAGAAAAATAGAGCAAACTAAACTTGAAGGCGAAGCGATATCGTGGGACAGCTTCTGACTGTTATGGGTTCGATTCACATTTGGGGACATGATTATATTTAAATTATTTTTATTTAATCAATTATTTGATAAGATAAATCGTGGCGTGGCGTTGAGTTTCAACAATCAACACACAATATCTTAAAAATTGGGTCGAAAGTGGGAGCGTCTTAATACTAAGTTCCCTCTGCCTACTTCACTCCATATCGGATATATAATTCATTTAAGATAAACAGGATGACCTAGTGATATTCTATTATATTTAAACAAAAAATTGTAAAAACAAGTAAATACCCAGTTTTTGTGAGATCATTTATGATATACAGATACTTAATTTCAAATATTATCTAATGTGATAAAAGTTTATTAGCAAAGCAAAGTGCAAAGATCATTCTTACCATATATTTTTTTTTGGGTAAATACCGTGCGTCATTATCTATGCAAATAAAATTGGCTATTTATTGATAAATTGGTTTCATTTTGTTATATATGTATGTACATGCATAATAAATTTTTACGGATATTATATTCATTAAAGGCCACTATAGTTGTAAATTCACTTCGATATATTTAGAGATTCAATGTTAAGTACTGTTATAATAAATGAAAAATTAATATGAATAATGAAATTAAACGTAAATTTTCGATTTTAACTTCTTAACGTAAGAAACCAAATTCATGAAAATGCAAAAAATATTTGGAATTGATTCCCTTATAAAAGACTTTTTTAAATTTTTTTTATTCTTTTATTTACTAACATACGATTATTTCGCACGCTCCTTAGTTGTTCGAGATCTGAGCGGTAAAATTATTTCGTTTTTTTATTAAATCGAATTAATATTATTAATTCAATTTACTCTTTTTTTTAAACATATTTAATCATAATTAATAAAACTTTTCAAACTCTGAATTATTTATAAGAAGGCAATCGCCTCGTTTATTAAAAAATACTAAAATCCTTGTGTGTCTTAACACTAAGTTCCCTCTGCATATACTGGTATTAGCGAAATACATCTTGAAGCTAATGTAAATATGTACATAAATATTAAGTAAAGTAAGAATTCGAATCTTTTCTTTGATGCACGAGTAAAAAATGCCAGTTAAGCGACCTACATGATAAGGCTAAACTATGATTTTATTAATATTATAATATTATCCACTTTTGAATACAATTAGCATTAAAATATTTGCAAAAAAAAATGTAATAAAAAGAACCCGTTCGTCTCGTCGTTCATGCACGTAATAAATAAAACGTAGAAACAATTAAATATAAAATCTAATTATACAGTTTCAAACAAAAAAAGGCTTTATTCCACGAAAGTTCCTGGACAATAAAAAATATTTATGCATAATATTATTATCCGTAAACAGAATAAAATTGTTTTTGATTACTTACGTCCTTCAAAAAGATCTTACTATTGTTGTATGTATTTTTGAATTAATTTGCACAATTTTGTTTCACATAGTTTTACTTAATTCATTTTAAATTACTTATAAGATGCTTATTTTGAATAATCAATGGTAAATTTTATTTTAAGAACAAATATTCTATTAAGATACGTACATATAATTAGCTTAATTCTATAATAATAATTTATATTATTATAGTACAGGAGTCAATTTCGATAGCATCAGTATTGTGAATTACTTTTACGAGTGAAAACGCGGGAAGAAGTTAGACGACCGCTGTACATTGCCATTGGCCGCCCGCTGATGAGCGACGCTGATTGGCCGGCATCAGCGACACACCACGTGCTCATAAGTTACAAAGTTACCAACTTTTTACGTCAACTTCCTGAAGTTTTCATATTATAATCTAGTTTAATTGTATAATATTTGAAGTAATCGTGATTTTTTAATTATAGTTTTTCTTTTCTACATAATTATAAAATTATATTGAATATTGATATTTTTTTTTTTAACTAATTGTGTGACGAAATTATGTTTCTTTTTCTCAAATTCACATTTATTTTTCTATTCTACTTACGAACACGTTGACAAAACTGCTCACGTTTAATAAAATAAGTATATAATAAAATAATATTCAACACCCCTAAGATTAATCACCGAAATATGCGATAATATTGGCTTGTCAAAAAAGTGCGATAGCAAAAATCACTCAACCATCTCTAAACTAATTAAAAGAACGAAATAAAATAATAATAACTAATAGGAATCCATAAAAAAAATCCAACACTGAACAGCGACGAAAACAACCACTTATAAGTTCCTGCCTGAATGCAGTTCCCGATGCAAATTATTTACACTGCAGCTAAATGCATTCACAAAATAAAATATATAAATCCCACCACAATATAAAATGTCGACGTATGCTCTACTTGTGATGAAAGAATAATATATTTGCTTAAGTAACGCGCGTCTAAACAATACACAACAGCCTTCGGCGCGGCGGCAACAACAATGCTAGGTCGAAATAAGCAAGAAATATTTAACTACCGTAGCGGGGAGGGGCGGGCACTGGCCCTCAGTATTGGCGCTATGGCTGTGGTAGTTATAGTTTACGTGATACACAGCTCAAATACAAATAATATAAACATTACAGCTGAGCATGCGCGGTACACGCAGACAGGGACGAAGCGATGTCGACTCCAGGACTATAGACTTTCTGAGACTTAGTATTTGGCGACAGATGAATGATTACGTTCAATTGATTTATTAGACAAACTAGAGTGTGTAGTGGATTCCCTAAATCGCTTTTTTATAGATTAATTTGCATAATTCTGACAGGGAGCGCGCGTGTGCGTTACAGCGCATGCGCGCCGCGAGACAGCGAAATGTTATTGACGATGCAAAATATTTATTTTTTGGCGCAACACCGACGCAGCTCCTGGTTTAAGCGGAAACGCTGCCATTTTGAATTTCGAAAGGAAGTTACTCAAAAAAACGTTACTATACTTAGTATGCTATCTTTCAGAACTCAGACGCTGTAAAAGTAACTGATAGTAGTCATTTTCAAGAGATATATATGAAAAATACGAAAATAGCGATGGTATATAAAATTTTTCCAGTAAAGTAACAGTAGTGAAAAACTTTAGATGAAAACATTAGCTAACAAGCCCACGGGGAGTTTAAAAGGAATTTATTTCAATTATTATTCGATATGAGAGAACCACGCATGCGCAACGACACATTTACACCATCGTGGAAATTATACTGTCAAAATATTTTTTCAAAAAAAAAAAAAAAATCTTTTTTTTAATGTTTAAATGCGAATAAGCATAGAACACAAACCATTGTAATATCAGCATCCAATGTTATAATTCATAAATTTTACATTTCTTCCAATTTGGTCATAGACACTAATGTTTGAAAATAAAAATAATTTGAATAAATTATGTATATCATAGCTATCATAGCATAGATACCATATCGCACAGTTGTTGCGTTACTTAGTAACTACTCCTTGTAATAATGAGAGTGTCATTGGTTCAATTCTAAATCGAGCACGAGGAGAGAAGAATATCAGTTTTAAAAAAAACAAAATAACTTTCCCAAAAGTAAATAAAATACAAAATTAAATAATATGAAAGTCAAATAGTATCACCGATGTTACTTATTGCATTAAAAATCTTAAATTTAAAATTTAAAAAATCTTAATTCTGAAAAGCAAGACAATCTTTCCGTTAAATATACTAATAATAAATGTATTATTAATATTTCTACGTTTATATCTCTTTACTTGTAAAATATATATATGTGAAGATTAAGCACAAATTAAATTATGTTTTTGTAATTAAACAATATATAAACATGAAATTAACGATATTACGGTGTAATAGACAGACATTAGCGATAGGCCATTGACATTTTTATTGGGCGATGATTTAGAGCTATCGATTGCGTCGCCGGCTCTCGTCCGGAACAATTTGAATTTAAGGCATGATCTAGTGACACTATGTTTCTTTGGTGAATTAATATGGCTGTATATGTATGGTAATAAATACGTTGCAGAAAATACAAATACATATATAAACACTATTATTTCAAATTAATATTAATTTTGTTAATTAATTATATATTTATGTGCGAAATAAAATATTCTCATCGTACGGTTCTTGGGGAATACGATTAAACGAAACAAATGATCACGACATTTCCTGATAAACAAAATTAAGCTAATTTTATAATTTTATATAAAATTTGTATTTAACACAGATATTTCCTTATATATCTTAAATAATAATAAAATGACATTTTTTCAAAATGTCAACGTTTATAATCTGAATACTTAACCACCTACATCGTAATATAAATTCTAGGTTACATAACAAAATCCTTTGAAAAAATATAGTTATAAAATATTTTTTCTCAACAAATAAAAAAGTCTAATGGCGGTGAGGATTAAACAAAAAAGTATTAATTAGAAATGAACTATGCTATAATAGTAACTTATAAGCGGGGGCGTGGCACGCCCACTGTACAGTGACGCCCAGTTACGCTGTACAGCGACCGCCTACCCTCCTAGTGCCTGAACATTCTATATACTATGAACCTTGTATAAGCCTTTCTAACAATCAAGATTAATATTTTGCTGATTTATTTTCATGATATTGCATGGAAATGTATCATTTGTGACCACTGATCGGATTTTAAAATGGACTTAGTATGAAACTGAAGTATGATTATTACTTTATGGTATTTGTTAAAGCGAGCTATATGTAATCTTAATATATTAAATTGAACTTAACTACGTATAATTCAGTCATTTAGTAGAGAAGTCTACAGTGGATTATCTTTGATATTAAAATACAATTGAGAATTTAATTTAATCGAATACTGAAATCGATAGACACATAATATGATCTTTAATATGGTATCAGATAATACGTCATACAATTGTACAAAATTTGAATAATCTTTAAGAACTATCTATTTTCATATAACTATAATTAACTTGACAACGTCCACAACCTCCTGGACTAGATTCATTAATGGCGGCAACCGCTTCAGCCAGCAAGGAACAATAAAAGCCGAGACGCGGCAATTTGTAGATATACGTACATAGATACTAGACTATACTCGTATCTAGAACACAGAACGTGGGAATAATGGCAGATCATTATTTATTAGATTAACTTTGAAATGTTTTAATGCAATCGTGGTACAGTGGTTTGCCAGGTTGCTCTGGCAAAAAAATATTTCTTCCATCTAGTTGGGCTTACTGCGGCGTTATATTTCGTTGTGACCCTTTGTGGACAGAAAGTGGAGAACAATGTATTCAAGTTAATATATTATAAAATTTTCTCTGTCTTGCAGCCAATAATAGAATCAAAAATATAGTTAAAATAGAGCTACCTACGAGTCGTAAAAGAAACAGAATAAGGTAGCCAAAAGCAGTCAATCTGGCTTTTGAAATAAATATGGATATAGCAAAGATTGATAGCACTTCCAAAAAATTTTGACTTTGAGGAAGTCTGAGTGCTAGGTTTACAGCCCTGCATAATCTACTAGGTTCCGTCTGCTTCCGAACACCACTTGCAAAGTTAATGGATATTTTATATTACATAAATTATAGTTTATATATTTTATTATTATTAAATATTTATTTTTAAACTGTTTAAACCACTATAGAGATAACGCGAGGCAATAGAATGTAATAAGCGTTATCTAAGCCTTAATTCTATTACAAAGGCTGAATACGTCATAGATACAATGGTACGAGAAAAAATAAACTCCCGCATATAATTTGCCTTTTCCTTTTAATAATAATTATAATTTTTATCAATATGTACGAATTTGCCTTAACTTGAGTTTGGATAAACAATTTTTTATGTTTTGCCAATTTAAAAACATTACACAATTTAAATGATAGAACTGAACGTAGCGCTATGTCCTACCGGGTGGATGTATTCTGATGGCATCACGCTCGAGAACATATCGAGATTACTATCTACATATATCTAAGTATATCATATAGGCAGTATAATTGTTAGACTTATTATCGCGATCAGAAAGGGTATTCAAGCATTTATCCGTCCATATTATATACCTGCTATTTTAACAGGAGTATATAGCAATAAAATTTGTGCGCTTCATCAAAAAACTGCCTCACTGAACTATTTGTACAGACCGTTAGATTTAGTGGCGGTAATAAAAACAAGTTTTATTAGCTTAGAGATTAGCTCCATCCATAGATCCAGTAATCCTTTAGCAATGTTTTTATTTGAATGTCAAAGGTAATTAATTATTATGGGATCGTTTTACTACGGTTTAACGGTAGTTGTAAGAAAAATAAGCAAAAGAAAGACATGATATTATTTGGAAAAATAAAAAAATATTAAAATTTAGTATAATAATCTACTATTCAATAAATATCATGATCATAATGAACTCTGTTTCAACAAAGTAAATAAATATAAATTAATTTCAAGAAAAAATCTTAAGGATAATTGTATATTCAAAACTTATGTAAACTTAATACTCAGGATATTGGTGTTTAATATAGAAAAAGAATTAATAAAGTGAAATATATCCTCATATGACAATTTTTTTAACAATATCGGCAATAATTATTTGAGTATCATTTGAATTATACGTTTAAAGCATTTTAAAATAACTAATAATCTTAAAATTAGTTACAATATTATTCATACACTAAAGAAACAAAAATATTAAGAAATAACTTACATACCAGCAGACTGAAGTTATATTTATAAAGTTATATTTATTATATTTATAAAGTTATTAAAATTGATTATTAAAATGAAAAAAGATTTTACTGTAGGATTCGATACATTTCTAATTAATTCAATGGGGCCGTGGATTCGATTGCCAAGCAAGAAGAATGGATGATTTTCATTTTCCACGCTCTGGTACCAAAATAAAACGTGTTATGTCTATTATAATTATATATGATTAAGAGTGCCACCGTGGCGAAGAGGCTCGTGCTCTTAAACGCGACGATTTGTGGGTTCGATTTCCACTAAGGGAGAATGAATTATTTTCATTTTCTTCGCTCTGGTAACAGGGCAAAGGGCGGCGTTGACTTCCGCCGCTCAACGTGCAACATCACGGCGGCACAAGGAGGAGAGCGGTCGACTTTTCTAAGACCATGTAAGGCTATAGATTAATGTCTTTGTTCATATACACAAAAAAATATTAAATAAGAATTTATTGAAAACATTTAAAAGGTCAAAGCTGTTTAAAGAAGCTTAATAGCTCTATAAAGATGTGATCTCTACGCCAAATAAGGGAGGCAACCCTTGACAGTAAAGATGGTGCGTAAACATGTGTTATGAAGCTACTTGTAGGTAAATGATCAAAATATTTTATCATATCACAAATAGCTTAGATAGAAACAATTTACAAAAATATTTTATCTTCTTCTTTTCTGCCTTAGACGGTCGGATTTAAACGACGCTCTTTCTTCTATGCAGATTAGTCCAACGTATTTAAAACTATCATTTAAAATTAACTATATCTACTTTACATTGTCATAATATATTAATATACATATAAAATACAAAATATACCTTATTACTAATTAATAAGAGGACCAACGTGGCGCAGAGGCACAGCGTCTGCCTATAAACGCGACGGTTCGCGGGTTGCGAACCCCACTCGGGGAGAATGAATTATTTTCATATTCTTAGCTCTGGCAAAAAGATAAAGTGTGGTGTTGATTCCCACCACTCGAACACGCAATATATATATATATATATATATATATATATATATATATATATATATATATATATATATATATATATATATATATATATATATATATATATATATATATATATATATATATATATATATATGTCTTAAATTAAAGGTATTGTACATTGAAATAGGCAAAATATTTAATATTTGGTTAACATCCAATCGAACGACGGCGAAAGCTCTTATTGAATTACTAATTGAAATTTAGATATATATTAATTTAAGGCCTGGTAGATTTGCAATATTGCTTATTGCACATGTTAGTGAAGATTTAAAATGAATGGTAACCGACATTTTTATATATTTCAAGTAAAAAATTAAATATGTGCAATAGATCAAAATGTATGTATTTTGTTAGTGAAATATAAAATTTATATTGATATAGGGACAGTTTAATGTATAACAGAAAAGCCAACATAAAGCATAATGAAAGATACTTTGGTAAGCTCACCAGCACTGGTAGTTGCACCATTGGTCTCTGAAACAATAATAAATATACATATAAGCATTATATCAAATATTTACTGTTTCGAAATCAAATGTGTAATCTATCAAATATGCTGTTTAAAAATCTATATAAAAAAAATATTTTTCTTCAATCTTATTTAATTTTTACACCCAATAAAAATAAAAAATTTAAACAGACAGAAGAAAATAAATGTATGTAGATAATTATTGTATAATATACAAAGGTGATAAAGCGTATTATTTAAATGATTCTCAAATAAATATTGCCGATATTTTCAAAAGTTAAGTCAAAAGAGCATATATTTCACTTTATTGCTTTTTTCAATATTAAAAACCAATATCACGTTATTATTTTACATAGATACGTTAGTTAGGTTATTATAACAAGTTTTAAATACATAATACGTTCACCTATAAGGTGTTTTCTTGAAATTCATTATTTCATATTTATTTACTTTATTAAAACAAACTTCTAAATCGATTTCTTTGAAACTTGGACTGTTCCCTAAATTGGATCTAATTTAAATCAGAAGAAGAAGATCTCGATATGACTTTCTGAGAAATTTCTGAACAAGCATAATGCAAACGGATCTACGAATGATTAAAAGGAGAAATTGAATCAAATAAAAACTCAGATACTTTTTTTTAATACACTCAATACAAAGCTTATATGTCGTCAAAATTATTGTCAAATAATGATAGTGTTGGATTGTTTCAGCTGCAACCCGAGGACGCGACAACAAAGGTTATCAGCTATAGAAATAAGCAACTTTAGACAAAATCCTTGACTTTATTTGCTATCAACTGAGCAGAAATAAAAATATGCATTATAACAAATCAAATCGAAATATTCTTTATTCAATAAGCATTAAAAGCACTTTTGAATTGTCAATTTACATTGGTGTCAGTATTTCAGGAGGCTACCGCCGGCTCGTAAGGCAGGATCTGCTGAGAAGATCCGGTGAAAAACTCAACAGTTGCTCCTTTGAAACATACTTTACAATTGATTTATAATAATCATAAGTTCCCCTAAGGAGCATCAACAGCATTTAATTCCACGCACAACAATCATTATAGAATAATACGCCTTATTTATTAATATATTTTTAACTTTAATTTTAAATTGTTCCATTGGAAGATCTGATATCCCTTGTGGAGTTCGCGTTATACATGCGTATACCTTGCGCTATGATGTCTATACATAGTTATACACATAAATAAAATTTATTTGTCTGTTTGTGATTTCAAAATAACTATGTTTTTTTCAATTATAACCAGAGCCAAGATAAAATGATGCATAAATGATAATGTTAATTTATAACAATTATTATTTGTCATGGACAAAGTGATTCGAAAGAAATCATAACTAACAAGAAAAAATAACATAAGAAATCAAGCGGACGAAGCCTTTATTCTTGCACTGCACATGTGTAACTACGCCAACTAGCGAAACAAAATAACATCAAATATAAGCCCTAATTAAGAATCGAACCCATAACCCACAGTGATACATATATAGACATACATAGTGACATATAATTATAGGATATTTCCCAAGAACACCAATAAATTGTTATAAATGTTTGTATTTTACGCATAAATTTTTAATATATTCTTATCTTATCTTTTAAAAATAATAAATAAACGAGATCAATGTAACACCAAATAAGGTCATTATATGGTAACTTTGCTAAAATCTTTGAACCTGATATAATTCCTTGACCACAATTTCGCACGCGCAGATAAAAATATTTAGAAATATTATATTATTATTTTTTATATTACGATTATAGCTTTTACTTACGGCTTCGCCCTCAGAATCAGGGAAATGAGTATCAGTGTATGACGTAACGCACAAGGTAACACTGACAACATGTAAAGTGAATTACACTGGAAAGATTAACGTGATTTAACATAATCTAAGCTTTTCTCTATAAAATGACTATCCAAAACAAAAATAATTAAATTCGAAGCAGTAGTTTCTTAGATACACCCGATTAACCAAACGAGGTCTTCACTTTTAAAATATTAATATAGATTAGATTTTTATATACTTATATGTTTTATCTATAAATATTTATAACCACAATTTGTTATTTTGATGATTTCTCAGGTACAATAATGATGATATATGTTAATATAGTATAAATATTAATTATATAGTGAATTTTCTCACGCCGCGCTGTTCTTACCCTATGCTCGTGCACACTGTGGTCGTGGATTCGATTTCTAGTGATATAGTGAAATTTATTTTACTTAACTATAATTCCACGCTTAAAAAAAGATAATATTTAAGAAAATGTATAATAATAAAATATCTCCCCAATTGGGAATCGAACCCACAAACCTCCGCATTTACATGCAGAAACTATGCTTTTGGGGCAACGACAGTCCTTCTTCTTCTTCGTCTTACAAGTTTGTTACCACTTATTTTTGTTCGTCTTTTAATACATTTTTAAGCACAAAGACAAAGTGTAATCTTGAGAAATAACATACAAATGAAACTACGTCCGGTAAAAAGATGAAGTAGTCTGGCTAGTAGTTTAAGAAGAGTAGGAGAAGCACTTAGAGAGGATTTCTTAATATAACTTGCGATAATGTAAAATAACAGCAGTAATAATAATGTTATATAGTCACGAGCTAAGAATAATTTTTAAAATTATAAGCAAAAATATGGTTTGAATTGCAGTGAATAAAGGTACATAGATTCAGTACACAGTAACAAAAATATATTAATTGTTTATTACAAATTATTAATCGAGCTTAATCTGAAACGGGACGAGCGCAAGGCCCGGAAAACTAGAGCCTTTTATTACAATTATATCGGAGGTGTGCTGACTTGCAGGGAGTGTAGTCGTACATTCTCTGCGTAGATCGGTTATGTCAGCCACGTTGGAGCACATGAACGAAGCTCAAGTCAGTTAGGTGTCAGTCGCTGTGGCCAAAAACGGTCAGGAGGATTATTATTGCATTCCTAATGAGAATATTGAATGAAGTTGTTATATTTTATACTTTTTTTACTGATATTACGGAACGACGGAACTACGTATTTGGATGCGGTTTTATCTATTAATATATTCTATTTATCTATGATAGATACTAATAATAGAATATAGCATTCAATACCTTTAAAGAACGTTTATAAAATACAATTTAGGTCTTACAATTTATACAGAAACCAGGATATTTTGAACGATTTTTTTTCTTTGTAACGTCCACTGACCCACAAGACAAGAGATATATAAAAATATGTACAAACAAGAGATATATAATATAAAAATAATATATAAAAGTAAACGTAAGGATGTGGGTTCTATTCCCATTTATGTAAATGATTATATTAATAATTATATACAATTCCCCGCTCTGGTAATATAAACTGTGACGTTGAGTTCTGCCTTCAACATGTAATGTCTCAAATTTGAGTGGAAAGTTGAGAACCTAGCTCATTGACACAAAGTTGATATATGGGTAAAGTAAAGCGTAGACGAAAACTTTCTAAAATTTCATGAAGTAATAGACCAAATAAAGCTCATGTTAAATGAGATAGATAGATTTAATATATCTATTACATAATACAGCAGTATCCCAGCAAAGTATTAAGGCACTCCGTACGTTGCTTTCCACCACGCTTTGTCTTATTACCAGAACCAAGAAAATGGAAATAATTCATTCTTCTCGAGTGGGGATCGAACATCTCGTTTACCGACGATATGCTACGACGGCTCCTCTATTAATTTAAAGATCTCATTTATTCATTATATAAGGATTATAATATATTTATATATGTAATTTATTATAAAAAGCCACTCTAAACTCCAAATAGCCAGTGGGAACAAAAACTAAAATTTACAAATATGAATAGATTGATAAACTTAAGACACGTGTAAGACAATTCTTATAATAAATAATATGCAAAATTCACAAATCCATTAGTTCTTAAATTTGATAAAATCTATACTATACTTAATCTATACTATACACATATATTATTGAAATGTTCTAAATATATATAGACACTCAGACACAAAAAATGTTGACCTGGACGGAAATCAAACTCCCATCCTATTGCTTGGAATTTAGTATTAGATATAGAAATTTAGAATACGTATTAGTTAACCATCAGATTTTACCTGCAGCTTCTTCCTGTGATACAATTGGGCAACGTAAGTTCCCGAGGTAACTCTGGAACTTACGTTATGTTATATTTATTTTTTACACTGTGTACGCTGCATATTGCAGTTTAGGCAAAGAAGGCCTAGTGTTAAGACACTCTGTTCCCCACTTTCCGCCTTTTGAAACATTGCGTGTTGAATTGTGGTACTCAACGTTGTTTGTTTTTGTTACCAGTGTGAGATAAATAAAAATAATTCATTCTCTTCTAGTGGGAATCGAACCCATAACCTTCGCGTCAACAGTCAGGCACTGTACCGCCTGTGTATGGGAAATATATGAAAAATTCATTCTTTACGGTAAAATTTTTGTTTTCAATCAATTACTTTTGCTTATATAAGCAATGGAAATTGGAAACACATGAAATATTGTTTAGGAAAAATTATTCTCGCTGGTGTTTATAAAACACTATAGGTATATTATTTTCAAAATATTTTTATGTTAATATTATAAACGTATGATAAGTTTTGTAATTCTGTTTATATTTCCTTCAATACTTTTTTTTACGCTCACGATTTTTATAGTAAAAAATTGAATAAAATATATTTATTTCAGTTTCACATCTTCTTTAGCTACATGTGAGGTAATGAAACCAACTTAATGTGTTACTAGTATAGCACTAGTACTTGTGTCAGGAGGTGGCCTTCTGATCTCTTCCATAACACATAGAAATCAATATGTAAAAAAAAATATTTAAAAATATCGATTTATCCTTAATATAACAAGGGTAAGCTTGTATTAAGTTGTATTACCGTTTCCCGAGTAACGGAACTTAAAGTCGTACTTTGTTTACCTAAGAGGAAAAATTAAAATAATTCATTACAATCAATGAGCTATCAGGTGCTGTCCCACTCCGCCACGCCTTAAATGGTAAAAATGTATTAAAATAACTTTAATAACCACTATCATTGAAATAAATTTTTCTCTTACTTAACCATTTTTTGATTAAGTAAATATGTAAATTAAATAAATATGTACAATATTGTATCTACACTATTAAAAACAGATATTATAAGAAAATAACATAATAAGTAAATCCAAATCCAAGAAATCGAAAATAAAATATCGAAATAATCTTTATACCATTCAATTAGGCACTTTTGAATTGTCAATTTACATTAAAGTGTCAGTCCCACAGGAAGCTGCCACCGGCTCGGAAGCTAGAACAGAGGATAGCCGGCGAGGTGTCTATCATATTTCTGTAAATTATTTCAAATAGTTCTATGGACAAGCAAAATATAATAATAGATGTACTGTGATGCAACCCGTTGGACACTCGTTTTACTTAAAACTTCTCGCAGATAATCCCAAGCTCTCATGCTTTAAATAGCCCGCACTGCTATTTTTTGTATTACAAATAAAGATTCAATATCAGCAGCGTATGTAAACGATTTGATTTGATGATATTCATATATTCAATTGAGATTCTAGAGATCTAAATAATATTGATGAGCTTCTTATATAAGATAGATATATATATGTATATATGTGTGTGTGTGTGTGTATATATATATTATAGGGATAAGTCCACCTTTGTGTACTACTTTTTTTTAATTAATGTATATATATATATATATATATATATATATATATATATATATATATATATATATATATATATATATTGATTAATTACCTTTACATTTAATACAAAAGGCTGATAAAAATATGTTTTTCTTGAAATTCGCCGTCTCATAGCGAAATTGTCGACTCATTGAGCGTTACTTGGAAGCTTCCTTTAAACACGACCTGACAGCATCTTATTAATTTTATTACTTGAAAAATTCAATTTTGTTATAGAAAAACATACTTTTATGGATTCAATACTGATTTTAAATTAAAATGTGCTTTTCGTGCAGGTCATAATTTAATTTATTAAACACATCGTGAGAAAAACAATATCTGGATATATGACTATACACAGGAGGAACTGAGGAAAGTGAGTCTAGCAATGTTTATGGCGGAAAATAAATTACATTTTAGTATTTTTATCATATGCAATTTGCTTATAAGCAAAATATAAAGAATGCGAGAATATGAAACAACAAATAACATAACAGTATATTCAACGAGCAGCTCTCAAGACCCTCTGTTCTCTACTTTTCGTCCCAATACGAGACATGACATGTTATTAATATGAACAGCGGAAAATACTGCTACATTTTATACCAACAAAGGGGGGAAATTATAATAATTAGTTGCCACGAGAAGGCATCGAACCTACAACCATCGCAATTACAGTCAGACACTGGCCCACTGCGCCACAATGACGTCAGCCTCTTTGAATTGCTTGAAAATATTATTCTCAATAATTTCCTTCATTTTTTTTTTGATATCCTTGTCAAGCGAGGACATCGTTCACAGTTATTCCCTCAAAGGATTATTTCTTACATTTTTATCAACGATAGCTAAAAAATCTTCAAGGAAAAATAATATGTGCATTTTTATTTATTAAACTATTATTGTTGAGGATTTTAACTTTTTCATATAAGCTAATTATGTTATAAATAACGCAAATTACAAATTCACAACTTAACAGTGTAATTGTATACATACATATAACATTTCAAGGTTTAGATTTTAAATTTAGATATCAATAAAATTTTGCAACGCTTTACGTCTAATATTTTGTTAATAAGGTAAGACCGTGGGATATATTTTTTATTTTGTTGTTTTATGGTAAAAAAATAAATAATTAATCTAGCTAAAAAGATAACAATTACAATATTTACATTTACAAACTAAACAGTACCTGAAAAGTCTTTAATTTAACTATGTTTTATTTATATTATATTTTTATGTGTTTATATTTTATAGTCTATGTATATATTTATATGTATTTGTATAAGTATATGTCTATTTACTTGTATGTATGTATGTATGTAAGTATGTATATCTTCTATGCTTTATATATTGGAATTTTTATTTAAGTTATTTTTATTTTATGTAATTATGTAAATTTTATCTTTATATTGCATCATTTCTGTCATCTCGCTACTTACTGGTGTCACCAACTTTCACAGGTTGGCTGGAAGAAATCTCTTCTAGAGATAAGTCCACCTTTTGTAATTATGTAACTATGTTTGTACTTAACATATTTTTTTTTGATTGCAATAAAGAATACTATATATCTCAAAATTTTTCTAAAAAAGTGAACACTTATTATAAATCGCTTCTATCTATTTACTCTATGAAAATTGTGATTTCACTTGTAACATATATAACATATGACTATGTCACATCCAAGAACGAGAAGAAGAAGAAATATATGTCTTTGTGTTACACATATATATAATAATAACAATAATAATACTTTACACACAATCATTGCATTAAAACTACAAATTTTGATTTCTTTAAAAATGTTCGTAATAAAAATATTGATGATTTCTCAACGCATTACTATATACTACAAATATTTATTTATATACCTTTTAATTTTACGAAGTTATTCTAGTAATTCTTACTAAAATGTTAAATGTAATTTCTGATAAACGTAGTTTAAAAGGACGAAGTGTAGAAGATCTTACAAAATCCTAAAATATTTAAGGCAAGCCTAGATCTTAGTGTATTATTAGAAAATGTATAAAAATTTGATCCTAAATTTGAGCTCGTGCCTCTAACCACTAAGCCATAGGTAAGTTCTCATCAAGCTACGTTGTAATTATGACACGCTTGTTACAGCCTATTTATGTTGTTAGCATCTGTAGGGAGGTTTGAACGAATTTCCGTTGCCCAACTACTACTACTGTGCTACTAATCTTTTTAGTTTAATTTAGATTAATTCTTTAATAATGACATTTCCAGCGAGCACAGATCACTTCGTCAATGTCACGTTGTATGGAGAACATAATATGATGGATATTGATCATCAAAAAAGGCATTACTTACGCACTGCTTACTAGAATTTAGGGACTAGAATAGACATTTTTACTAATTTTTATAGTAGGAAATATATATTTTTAAGAAATTAGAAATCTATATCTATCTATTGTTATGCTTGCATGTAAAATAATATAAATACTAAATATAGTAAGCCACAACAATGCAAAACAAAAACAACAAATATTTTACAACCAAATTCCAGACCCTAGTTTAATAATGACGCGTTTATATTTACATTATTTAAAAAAATTTAGTCTCGCTGCCAGCACGTGTATCGCCAAAAGAAGCCAAGGCCGCCAAGTAGTCGGCCGGCAATAAATATTGTAATTTTTCTTTTAGCCAGGAAGTTTAGCTTTTAATTATCATAGAAGTTGTTGTTTACGTATAGAAGTTGTTGGGTTTTGAATCAATTATTGATAGGCATATAAGTTCTTATTTAAATAGACATCGACTTCTTGCTGATTTATCAGATTTATGTTGTGAATAATATATTTGATTATATATTTAATGTCGGCGTATTTGATATTATGAAAGCAAAGTTGGGAGATATGAAAATATATTCTATTGAACTACTGGATTGACTAGTGAAGTCAGATTCTAAACACTAGGTCCCCCTTACGCATGTACACCGCAATATGAGCATACGTGGAGATATTTTTAAAATAGATATCTATTTAAAGTCTATTGTAATAGATTTATGTTATGATTAGGCAAGACAAAAGATATTTATGTCGGTTTATTCGACGTTATCAAGGGACGGTGGCAATATATTAGACTCAATGAGTTCAAATTGTACTCAGAGAAATAAATTATAATAGTCCTTTATAATCAAAGAAAACGATGTTAACTTTTCGAAAATGAAATAATTCAATACTGCTGCAATACTGTTTTGACCAAATAATTAATTAAAAAAATAATGTAAATATATTAGGTAAACACACTAAGAAGAGGTAAGTTCCATAAATAGGACCAGCTGTGACATATAAAGGGGAGGGGTCAAAAAATTATAAAAATTATTTTGACCTAATTTATGGATGAGCTCTAACTACAAACATATATAAACTTATATGTTAAAACTTAAATGTTACGATTTTTTCAACTGCACGCATTCCCAGCCGGATATTTAGAAGGATGATCTCCGAGTGACTTCCAAGCTTTTTCCGTAATCTTTCTCCTGAGCACGTTGAGCTTTATTCTTACTGTAATTTTCTTTCGCAAATACCAATCATTCTGTGTCTCTGTTTATTCCGGATCTATCACTTAAACTGACATCTTAAATGTCACGATGAGAAACCTTTCTTTATAATTAAATATAGATTTAAAATGCAAAATTATTTAATATCCATACACAATATAATAAAATTAATATTATAAGATTACAGCTGCACGTGTAGGTTTTTAATGTTACAATGACCTTTCAGGTTGATACATTTATGGACTTATGTATGTATATTTTGTCAACCAGAACTTTGACTTTTGTGTTACGAAATAATAATAATAATAACTCAGAACTCTAAAAGTAAAATGCAAAGAAAATACATGTAGTCATTAAACTAATTGATCGATTTCTATTATACCGGACCAAAAAACCTAATAAGCACCTTATACGTATACACTTTTAAAGGTTCTATTTCACAAAGACGTAAAGAAACTATAGCAAAAAATTTTCTTTTTAAATATTTACTATACATATACATATATATAGATAAATATATATATGTATATATATATATATATATATATATATATATATATATATATATATATATATATATATATATATATATATATATATAAATATATATATATATATATATATATATATATATATATATATATATATATATATATATATATATATATATATATATATATATATATATATATATATATATATATATATATATATATATATATATATAGTCAATTCTGTACATTAGAGATTTAAAAAAAGATTGATTGGGTCGGTTAATATGTCATAATAGAAGCTAAAAATCCACTCAGCAGTATTTTTGTCAGTCTGTCTGTCTGTCTGTCTGTCCGTCTTTCTGTCTGTCTGTCTGTCTGTCTGTCTGTCTTTCTGTCTCTCTGTCTGTTTATTTGGCCTCCAGTCACGCAAAAACTACTGGACAGAAATGAATGATTTTTTGTATAGTAATAGCTTACAGTCCCGACCCGCATAAATTTTAGTTTTTATCCCGGTATTCCATGCTGTTCCCGGAAAATAAATGAAACAGTAATAAAATTATTTAAATTACTGAAAAGAAGTGATTTAGATTTGGCATGCTAACAGTTCTTAGCCTTAAACAATATATATAGAATATTTTTTATTCTGATGTGCAATGCAAACGTCGAACGTAAAATACAAACAGAAACGGTTAAAATATCTCGATTACTTGCAAGTAAAGGTAATTTTAATCCATTCTTACTTATTAACCGTGGCAAATGGTCAAGATTTTTTAATTTAATATTTAAAATATAAAAGCATTTGAAAATTATTTCCACAGTCTAGCTAGATGTCACCATAGTAGTGACAAATCATTTGGTTTATAGTTACTATAGTGGCATTTAGCGATAAGTAGGTAATTTAGTAGTTTTTTTGATAGAATGCCGTCTATTGGTAGGTAACCTAAAATCTTTTTCGAAAATCAATATTGTCTTTAAAAATGTAATGTTATTCATGGAAATAAAATCTTTTTTGCATCACGCTGGCGGAATTTTTAATTCTATAGACCATAGATAAAATTGTTGTAGTAATAAAGTATAGAAAAGTCAATTATGTTCATGAAAGATTTAAAAATGCAAGTAGTACTCGCGCACCGAGGGTTCCTTACCTATTTCAAAATTGTAGGTATTCCGATGAGGAAAACACTACCTATAGAAATTGACAAACTTAAATTTGCAGTCGTATCCACTCATTTTGTATGAAATTAACTACAAATATAAATTTGCAATATTTTTTGGGTTTTTCCTTTGGTTGTACTATAAGCGAGACGGCAAGTACCCTGTAGGTTTTCATCACACGACGATTTTCATACAAAATGCAAAAAAATTGGCATAAACGTTCATATCTCTTGATTGCGTTGACTTAGAAGTTTGATATTTACTGTGCCTCAAGAAGTTATCGATTTGGATATTTGATATTAATTTCAGCTTGATTCTTCTTCTAATTTGGAGAAAATGGTCTACACAGACAGACGGACAACAGAGTGATCCTATGAAGGTTTAATTTTTTTCTTTTCAGGTACGGAAATATACGGGTAAATTGATTTTTAATAATAGGTAAGAGTGATTCGAAAAAGACGGCGAGAAAATCGAAGAATTGCATTGTGATGTTTGTATAAAATTTTAAAACGAACGCGATCTAGCTAACATAAGAAGCGGGCGAAGCCGCGAGCGGCGAGCCGCGAGCAAATACAACTCTTAGTTATTATTACCCCGCTTTCCGCTTTTCGAGGCATTGCGTGTTGAGTGGCGGAGCTAAGCGCCGCGCTTTGCTTTGATCGAACCGAGCTACAAACTGTCGCGTCTATCACAAACTTGTGACACTATTCAAAAATGGAATACATTAATAGGTTTTTCACAGGGTTTAGTACCATTAAATATCATTAAACTGTCGTCCTCCTGGCTAACTCCATACATATTGGCCCTGGTATCGTGGCACATATAATACAAATATAAATGTTCCAAATAAGCCCCAACTTTAACTTCCACATGACGCATGCTAGCTGCTAATCTAGTAGGTAATACTATTCGTCATCTCTCATTTCATACAGTAAATTATTTCACCTTTCAAATTATGTAACAGTATCCAGTACTGCTCACATAAAAAAAGCACGCTTCATACAAAATGTTGTGTTAGCAACAACAGAACTAGTAACTAATTAATTCTATAAAAAAATATTAGAATTATAAAAGTTTACGCAATAAAAACACATTATTATTTAAAAACATTTGCATATAATCATACATATTTAGTATTTAATAAGTGATTATTATTCCATGATAGATAAAAGCGGATCAACATAGTATATTAACAAGAAACGTAAATAATTTATTCTTATTATCCACGTTCCTAATTCTATTGCTTACACATTTATTGATACAGGTAATACTAGCTTTAGCCAAGGCTTTGCTTGTGAAAATGGTGGCTTGTCAATACAAGTGCATCGTTGACACTCTTTGACACACTTCCTTCACTGACCACGCTATGTTTAGAAAATGAGCGAAAAGTGGGATAGAGAATGGCTTGGCACTAAGTTCTCTCTGCTTACGCATAGAACAATGTAAGCAGAGAGTTCATGATACAGAGCAAAGCTAAAATATGGAAGTAACATGAATGAGTACGTACAATTTAATTAATGAGTTTTCTGTAAAAATGTTTTAATCCAGTATAATTTTATATCATTGCAATTGGAGTGACAATTCTGACATTAGCTCTATAAATATGTATAATTGTAAGGTGACTGACATACCCAGATATCAACACAAAGTCAAACTGTTAAATGTAAAATCTTAAAATATTGTAGACAGTTTCATTCTATAACGTAAATGAGCACTAAAAAAGGATTGTAAATTAAACTATTTTCACCGATTAATCGCGTATATTGGCATTTTTGTAATTTATTCCAATAGTCAATGGTCACTGGTACTGATGTCTACCGTCCCGATAAAAAACATTATAAAAAAACTGTCACACACCATATCTGTAGAAAACCGCAAAAACCACGTCCAAGAAGGCTTCAATTACTACATCACTAAACTATCAAAATATACTGATTTACTCGTAGCAGGACAGGTAGAGAGAATATCAAGACTGAAGAATTAATGTGATAATATCAAGACACTCCGTTTTCCACTGTCCGCTCAAACTAGTTACATTATATCTTTAGTTCCGTAATTGAGTTGAGATTGACTTTCCATCTCACTGAACCACGGTAGCCTCGACTAAAAATTAAATTAAATTAGCTTCACACTGTATCCCGCACATGGCAAGCTAGGCAGAGGAACCATAGGAACCTAGTGTTAAGACACTCTGTTCCCCGCTTTCCGCCTTTCGAGGCCTCAACTATATAGTATAATTAAATATTTTTTTAATACTTCATCGATTTGTATCAATTATTATACATAAAAGGCATAGTTATATAACTCTCATTTAATATACCTGATCTAAAACTATCTCTTGAACGTTGGTAATTAATTATGTGTAAGAGTAAATTAAATTGCGTATCAATTTAATAACTTTGTATAAAGGAAGCTGAAAGAAATATAATGTACACAGGTCGCCTAGCAACAATAATATTATGGCGCAGATGGAATCGAGTTTCCTTAGGAGTCCGAATCTTGTATGAAGCAATATTTTATTTTATTATACTAATTTTCGATATTTAGTATAAACAATAATAATATCAAAATGACACGCGTTTTACGCTCAATTCTATCAATTCTCCACTTGGGCGGTAAACGGAGAATGGAGTAAAAGTTATGTCGATATAATAAAGTACTAAAGTTGTCCGTTTAAAAAAATCTCATATCATTTTCTGTTACATTTCACTTTATTCCGAATAGCAGGGTAGGCAGAGACAACCTAGCGTGAAGTCTCCAGTTCTGGAACTCCAGACATTGTGTTGAGCTTGGAAACTCAAATTACTGGGAACTTAAACTACATTAATGCGTGTTTAAAGAATATTTATCACCTATATATTTCTTGTTGTACATTTTTACAACAAACTGTATGTTTATTAATTGATAAAAAAAATTTGTTTTAGAAAAATTAAGCATTTTTGTCTTCTTTTGTATAAACTATATTCACTCAAAATTATTAATATATGGATATTTAACCAAATTAAAAAGTAAAAATATGTTTATAAGTTATTTTCTAATAACAAATTAAGCAATTTAATCAATTCTTACCGCTTCATCTATGTAATCACCATCGTCGTCCCGTTGAAGACACATCCAGATATCACAATTGTCAAAATATTTTTAATCACTTCACTTTTATAGTCAGTAATAAATCAAATAGATTAAGACCAAGCGCAGATCCCTGCGACACCCCTCGCATATACTCTTGAAATGACTGAAGCGTACGCCTTCTTATGTTTTGAATACAATCTGTAACAGTATAGAAAAACAATAATAAACTTTGCTGCCAGTAGCTGCGGCTTCAAGTAGGTAAACTTAACGATATGTGATGGCTTAGTTTATCGTTTGCTTAGCTGAAATCAACTTTATTTCTTTGAATGAAAGTATTTTTTATTAGATTTCGTGTAGCAGATGTTTGTAGATATTAAAGAAAGAACAGCTTTATTTTTTTTATATTTGTGTAAACAAACCTTTAGACGTATTATGGATCTATTAAATTTATGGATTAATATGAGCTAAGCACTTTCAAATCTTTGCAACTTTCGTGACCTGCCCACGCTTTAACATATATAAATATTTAACAGATGATTTTAAATTTAATATAAATATTAAATATAAAAATCCTGTATTTTTAAATAAATAAATTTTAAAAGATTTTTATGTGGAAACTGGTTTACATGTAAATATGAAAGTGGCAGAAAAGGATCTTACATAGCTGAGAAAAACAAGGCAGAACCAAAATCTCCTAACAAACACTTAGTCAACTTAGACTTAGACAAAACAAACGTAAGAGGTAAAATATACATTTTTTTTATTTCTAATAGAAATAATAAACTAAAAAATTATAAATAATAAACAAAAAACATATTCAACCTCTATAGTTAGTTAGTTAGTTAGTTCTATTTCTGTATTAGGAGTGAACGAAAGTCTACATCCATTATTTGCATTAACAACTCTTGTTTTGGCTGTCACACGATCCCCAGTTACGCGACACGTTGGTGCCAAGATTTTCTAAACAATACATATGGTAAAAGTAAACAAGACGAAATTTAATCCTCAAACGAAAATTTGCTAGGTACATTAGTAATGGTATTCATAGTGCAATAGTACTTATTAGTTTAGCTTTGTAACGAAAGTTTTCAAGGTTAAATGAATTTTCGTCATTTTTTTGTTATATAATACGGAACTGGAACGGAATATCTAGTATCCAGACACTCCTTCTACCTTAAGACCTAACTTCCGAGACATTGCGTGTTATAAATGGTCAACGCCGCGCGATATAAATTTAAATGAAGGTAATTCTTTCTGGGAATTGATTCCGCCTGGGAATTGAATTCATAACCGTTACATTTGCTGTCAGACGTTGGGCCGCTGCGTTACAACGGTCCTATAGCCCCCAATATAAGTATTTCAGGTTATCTTTATCCATGAAAAACTAGAGGGCTCTAGTCTCTACGAAGAAATAATCGAAGAAATAATAGTAATTTGTTTGAATTAAACTTAATTTGTGACATGAATGTAATAAATTGTTTGAAATTTGTAATATTTTTTAATTTTTTTGTTATATTATACTTCAGTCGTGGATTTAAATCTCACGTGAACATTACTTTAGCTTCGTATTAACTTAAGAAAGAAATCACATGTTTCAATAAAAAAGATACATTACAAAATTTTATTACATATTTTTATGTAATTCACTCAAAATTTTACAAATATCTACATTGCAGCGCCCTCTTTTGATATCTTGTATAACTAAAACCTTTATAATACCGCCATCTATACCAAGTGGCCTGAAGTAACACTTTGGTTATTCACCGTCACGCCTGTTGCTCAATTGTTTACAGAACAAAAGCCCTTGTTTGTTTTTCGCTAGACGTTTCCTGGTTTATTTTGTGTGAACGTGCCTTTGTGTGTGTATGTAATGTAAGTATATATACAGATTGTGTGCATTATAAATGTACTTACCATTGTTTAAATACTATTTGTTGTATTTAGTGATATATCACTTAGTTTTTTAACGTGACGTCGTTTTAGAAGTTTTTCGTTACTTGGATGGCAGAACGCAATGTCGCAGTTTGATTATCCACATTTAATAAATAATAGTATAAAGAATATATAGTGTTATATATGCATGTATGTAAAATAAGAACCTTGAACCTTTAAGAATGATCTTGATTTATCACTAAATTTGATTTTGGTTTGAATTTAATAATTAGTTAACAAAACACTGATTCTAAAACTATATCTAGATGCACAATTTTTAGTAAATCTAAAGTCGTTTAAGCACGTATTTTTGGTTTGTTGTTTTTCTTAAAATACAAGTCAGTCATAAAATTTAAAAGAGCGGACCCATAGTGGTAGAGGTCCCATCTAAAATATAAGTTATCTTAAAAAAAAGTCATCATTGAAAAATCATCAATCCACCATTAATTGGAGTTACAAGCGTACCAAAAGATCTACGACCAAATTGAGAACCTATGATTTATAGGATTTGCGATCGAACCATGTAATTAGACATAACTAAATTTTCATTATTATTATTTTATAACTTATAAGTTAAAATTAAATGTTTATTGCCTACAGTTGAGTTATAGATTAAAATTTCTGAAAATAATTACAGTGAACATGCTCATAATAAAAAAAAATCATCTCACACAGTATTTTTAAAGACTTCTGTCTGACCTCACATACATTTTACTTTGTCTTTGAACATAAAATAACTACTTATATTGCTATAAAAAATAATAGTCCAAACAATTATCCGTTAGGAAAGTAAAATAAAAGAAACTTTGGCAAATAATAAGTAACAAATAAGCAAGACAAATAGCGCCGGCTGAATATTCATAAGTATGCATAGTCCGTTATGTTATTTTTAGACATAACTATTTAGTATCATAAGTTATAGCATATGTAGTTTTTATGTTAGATTTGGTCTATGGTTGGTCATCGTTCAGTGGTCTTTGGTCATAGTTTTAGTAAAAATGTCTACTTGCTTTCGATCATAATTGTTAATTTGAATTTATCAAACCAACTCTTACAGATAATTAATTAATTGTATTATAATCGGATTAAGTTATTTGCCAAAATCTTTATTTGACGTCATCGACGATACAAAGCCTCACAGTCCCATGGGCTAGTGTCTAGCTGTGAGCTATTCGTATTTTCCCGCTATGGCAAAACTATGCTTTTTTTACACTTCGTTCACTCTACACTACATGTATGTATGGTATAAAGCGTAAATCTCGAAAATCTTAAAAATATTAAAAAAAAATGTATATTCCGTATCTTGAATATAATCTGGTAAAAAAATCATATTCGATTATATTACATATTCATAATTTACTAATTATAAGAAGCCCTCTCTCTCTCTCTTCTTTTATATTTAGTTCTGAGGAGGTGAATTTAAAAGTGATTTAACAAACAAATATTAGTCTTCGCAGATGCTGAGGGTCTCACACTTATTATGAATAGCATTAGAAATATTTCAAAGCTGAGCCCAAATTCAAATCTCTTTGAAAAACTTTATAGAATATAACTTAAAAGTAATTGCTAAAATATATCGAATAACCTCCAAAACGTATCTGACATACATTCCCGTACAAATTGTTTTTACAATACAAAAGATAAAAATTGTGTTTATTTAAAAACTCACAATCTTATCATTTGTTTATGTAATCTAAATAGTTGTTTGCGAATAAAAAATATTAAACTACAGTAATAATGATAAGCGAGTAGATCTCATATTTTCTAAATATTTTGCTTTTATTTTAAGCATAAATGCTATATAATAAATATAATAAATTATATTATAATAACGTAACCATAGTTATTAAGTTTCACATTGTTATTTAACTAAATCAGTAATTACCTATATATATATATATATATATATATATATATATATATATATATATATATATATATATATATATATATATATATATATATATATATATATATATATATATATATATATATATATATATATATATATATATATATATATACTTTGAATATGAAAAACATACTGTCGATGATTCTAGAGGAAGGTGATGGAAAAAAACGATGACATGGGGACCCCCTGGACACATTCTTTCTGGCTACTAATATATGGCGCGGTAAGCGATTATTTATATAAACATTAGACGAAAATGAAAAAAATGTCTAAATTATATATAGAGTGACAACATATCTTGTTGAAAGTCTACTGGAATACAGTAGTGTATGTTAAAGCATATTTCAAAATATTGAAAATGATACAGCAAGTTTAAGAACAAAACAAATAACGTTGAAATAAACATCTAGAGTCAGAAAAATTTATGAAAATGCAATAGCTCTCGATTGTATTCTGTTATTTCCGGTAAAGTGTGTTAGAGAGAATCTTTTATAGTATAATATTTGAAAATTGGTAAATTGTAATTATTAATTAATAGTCCTTTTCACAAAGTTAGTATAGACCTCTTATTCAAGATAAAATAACGTAGTGGGACAGTGTGGACTCGATACACTTTGGAGAATTTACTATTCATTTCATTTCATTTCTCGGCCTTTAGTTCAGTTTTACCAAAGCGTGGCAGTCAGGTAGTCGCGGAGTGTCATAACACTCGGTACTCTACGCCTACCTTGCTATATGCGGGATGAACCATTAAGCTGCTCATCGAACAGTATTAAAAAGAGACGGATGTACGTTATATTTTTGGAGTTGGTGATATTCTCGCTTTGTTCCGGATAATTCATATTATAATACACATATAAAGGGAGATACAGAGAAGCTAGTATCAAGACAATTCGGCTTTTCTCCTTAATAGAGACCTTGTCGCGCCTTGTCCTACCAGATTGGGGCAATGAAAGTAATTAAATATTTTAATGATTTTTAAAGTGTTAATTTAAACTAAGAATAGAAAAAATACTTAAAGAAAAAATAAAACTTTGAAGGCAGCTGGATTTGAACCGCCTTATGGAAACCGTCCAAGCGCCCTGACCACTAATCCGAGCGTCTTCTTCACACTGTGTCGAAATTCTTATATGCTTTATACAACTTATTATGTTGTTAGCATATCTGTGGGGAGATTTTTACAAATTTCCGCTACCCAAAGATTATTGCAAAGAACAATCATTTGGCAAGAGAGAATGCTATTTTTATTAAATATTTAAATTATTTTTAAAGTGTTATTTCACACTAAGGAGAGAAAAAATACTTAAAGAAAACATATAGACATTTTAATTAAGTAATTAATTTTCCCAGGTGGCGATCAAAACCCCAAGAATCTCATTTGCTGTCACGCTGCTGGTCCCAACATGTCACTTATTTAAATAAGATATAATCGATTAATATGATGCAACTCGAAAATTATTTCACGATTCCATTAATTAATTGAATATAGTACTAAAGGCTCTGTTTCTTTGACTACATTATCAGCGACTATCTCTATCTAACACTATAAATTGAAAAGGGGCAAATCCAATTTACGTCATACCAACAAGTTCGAAAACAAACAGTTTGTATTGATAAGAACGTTGGGAAAGTATAAAGTGTGTAGATATTTGTTCTTGCGAATGTACAATATCCAGGTTTTCTAGTAAATTTTATTTGTATAATTTTATTTTCATCATATAAACTATTATTTTCCAGTTATCTTTTATAAATTTGAAAGCGGAAGATAATCTAATGAAATTTTATTTTATTCTGCACTTTGCAACATGTTTAAAAATTTTGCACATGTGTGGTATACAACAGCTTTTTTGGGATCAATTAAAATATTTTACTTTTGCCTGGTGTTTAAATTCTCCATTCGATACTTTCTGATTATTTTTTTAAGCCATTACATGTTGAGTGACAGAACTCAACGTCACGTTTGTATCCACACCCCGATTGTATCCACAACTGATTCGTAACCACAATCACAACTATAACAAGACAATATTCCACTGTACCATGAGAGCTTTAAATAAAAATAATATTGTATATATTATTATAGTTACACGATATCAACATTTTTACTCTAATATTTTCTGATATATATTTTTCAAAAATAAGTCTCTGTTTCTATTAACCTTCATCCGTTAGTCAGGAACGTCAATTTATTAGTAATTAACTAAACAGCATTAATTCGATGCAAGAAGTTTAATAGAAAACCTATATTTGTAACAATTTAAGATTAATTACATAATAATTAATATTTTTGTTTTTGAGTGCGGCTGATATAATTTAAAGCAGCAATCTCAGACCAGCAGTTAATAGGTTAGCTCAAGTTATAAATAATATGAAACAAATAACATAAACATATATATTGATAAGAAATAGTTTACTTGTTGATGTTTACGTTTTGAAAATGTATCCCTGTATGCGTCACATAATTTATACATTCGGCTATCCTGCGGGATCTATGACACTGTCTATAATATATTTTGAATTGGTTGACTCTCTTTTGCGTACTTTTCCCCGTTGTCGATGTCAAGGCCAACAGGGCTAACAGCATTAAACTCACAAAAAAAAGGTTATATGATAAATATGTTTTTAATGGTTAGTATTCCAGAGATGCTTGTTCGAGTCTTGCTACGTACAATTTCAATGTATATCTACTACATATTTTTTTAAACTCAGCTTGGTATAATACTTTAAAAATATTAATATAAACGTAAATTTTCATTTATATCACTATAAGTGTGTATTAGAGACAGAAATCACTTGTTAAATTAGTGTCATATACATAATTTTTAATACATGCTTAAGTATATTACTTTAAAACCGTATACACAAATATACTAGACTATAAAATGTTAACCAAATAATTTATGTAGGCTTTGACAACGCCGACGCTAGTATTCAAGTAATAAGTGACGTCATGTCCTCTTCGATACCACCTGGTGTAAGTTGAGATTAGTTTTAACCTTTTAAGTTATTACAAATACATGTATAAATATTTGGAATAAAAAAAATTAACGCGGGTTTTGTAGTATTTTACGTAGAATAGTGTAATTTTAATCCTTATTAATGATTTTATTTTGTTTATGACTTACGTTTATTATTTTCTTTTCTTATTTTAAAATTTAAAGCTAAAAAGCTTATTAGTGGACTAACAACTTAGTGTTATTTCGATCCCTCCGTTTCCTCAGAGACCTTAAGTATTGAGCAGCAGAGCTTAACGCCGTGCTATGTCTTACCAAAGCGGGGACATAAAACAATTTACTTCCCCGAGTGACAAGCAAAAGTACAACCATCGTGTTTAACGTCACTTTGTCCCTATGCGCCATGACGGCTTCATGTGTAATTTTAAATATTATAAGGTTTTTCTTAATCAATCATTATTTGCTATAATAATAAAAAATATATTTAATGCAACGTTTAGAAATTATTGTGATATAACAAGCTATAAACATGTAGCAACGTTATTATCTAAGAGAGCGAGAGCTCAATCCTCAAACTAACTATATTACTTTCAAAATATTTTATAAGTGTCATTTTTAGGATATGTGGTGATTAAGATAGAGATGATAAGTTAATAATTAATTTACAATTCCTAATGACAAGTTTGTTAAATTGTTGTAAACGAACGTGTTTCCTCATATTCTCATATATGATATCCATCACTTGCTACGTAATAAATGTATTAATATCCTACTATAGATTCTATAGAATATATAAAACTATTGAGACTATCTTAGCGCAGTAGACTAACGTGTTACTGTAATCGCGTTGGTTGCGATTTCAAACCCCACTTGAGGAAGTAAATGATCTTCCAATCTTAAAGACAAATTGTGACGTAGAGTTCCTCCGTCTCGAATTCGAACGGAAAAACTCGAACGAATTGTACTAGGATCTTGGATCTCTCCTTGTCGCCATGCAGTGGCGAAATGTGAAATTTATATGAAGGTAAGCAGCAGTCGAAAAATCATTGAAATAAATCAGATTCAGAGGCTTATTTACTTAGCAAATATTTTATAGTTTGTATTGCGTGAAATTAAAATGATTTGTAGCGAGAACATTGTTACTTAATTATTAACTGTTCTTCAATATTTATTAATTTATTGAATAAGATTTACAAATGGTTACCCGATAAGATTGTTATATGGACACTTCGCCACTGCTACCTTGCTATATGCGTTATAAAGCGTTATGCTAAATAAAATTACAGGAAGTGGTAGATGTTAACAGGATCAAATCCAGCTATGTTATATAAAATGAAATTGCATAAAAATAGATTTTGTCTGCACGAGTGCTTAGGATATATAACGAGGTCGGAAGTACAGTAGATAGCCATTTATTTAGAATTCGAGGCCGCTATATTATTTAGGTTGTTTTGTTTTATCAGCGGCAAGGCGCAATTTCGTGTTGGTAACCAACGTACGCAAAACATTGATATCGATATCTACTCTTAGGTTTGCAAAGTTGTCGTTGTATGACGAATTCTGACCTTAACCTACAAGGAAATGTTTTTTTTTTATTAGCACGTGCCTGATTGCACGCTACGGTTGGATGTTCGAACATCAAATGGATTGATGGACAAAATTGTGATTTATATAATAATATAATTCTATTGAATCAGGTGTGGCGCAGTGGCACAGCGTCTGACTGTAAACGTGACGGTTGTAAGTTGTACCAAAATCGGAGAAGTTAATTGTTTTCATTTTTGTCAGATTAATAAGAAAACAAAATCCAACGTTGAATACCGCTCAACACACCGAGTCTTAATAAATGGAGATCTGTGTATCTTAACAAATAGTACCCCTTACCCCGTCTATACCTGAAATACGTGAAGGCAGTACAAGCTCATTTAAATATATCATAAGAATATCATAACATATATCATAAGAAAAATAAGGTCAAGTTAAGGTATTTTCTACAATACAAGCACAATACAGGTACACATCTGCGATTGTTACACACATTGGTAAGTGGTACCTACTAAATATTTGTTGTATTTTTGCAAGGCTCGGCCGATAACGCTATCGCTCGTCACGCCTACGCGCACTTCGAAATATTAATACTTTGTTTGTTGCTAAGTTGCCTAAAATTATTTATATGAAAAAAAAATATTATTTAACCAAGTCAGGTTTGGTTTACAAAAGTACAAATAAATAAAATATTTCTACTATATCTATAGTATATATAATTTATTATCTTAGATTTAATCTTTTTTAAAACCTGGAATATCTTTAGAGACTATGCACAGTGTTTCAACATATGATGACGATGTATAGAACGAAACGTAGTCTATATGTAAAGTTTTTTCCTTCTTATTTAATTTTTCGCCAAATTTTTAGATATTGTGTGTTGAGTGGCGAAACACAACGCAGAGCCTCATTACTAGCTACTACTACCTCAAACTACGACTGTTTTTTTTTTTTATTTATGATTATATAATAAATATTTGCTTGTAATTAACGTTACCAATCTCCCATCATTTATTTACCATACTATGACATGCTTAAATAATTTAGTAAATAAAACTAAATAAATATTAAGCAAGAGGTAAAGGATAATTATTAATTTATTAATATTTAAATATTGTCTGTGTTTTGTTTAAAACTAAGCCTAAAATGGCGGACTCTTAAGTTATTATTTCCATTTAGACCACACACAAGTACAGTGTTGATTACTTGATAAGAGTAGAACTTATAGAAGATATATGTCAGGTTATATGTCATAAGTAAAAAATTGACACCATTGATAATTATGGAGTTGAAAAGCACCCCCTGACGAATACTCATATAAGAAATTCGCTTTATATTAGTGAAAAAAAATTCAAATCGGTTCATTACTTTTATCCACTATAAGCGGCAAATTATTTTATAATACTGTTATTGATTTATCATTATTAATATTATAAAAAGGAAAATTAATCTGAATTTTTATTTCTGTTTAGTGTATCCACCAAATAACATCGAAACTTATAAATTAATTATTAATTTAGGTCAGGTAAGCTAAAACTTTTTAAATTAAACTGATTCTTATCTAGTTTCACGCTTTATCCCACACATAGTAGGGTAGCAGGGGGAACCGTTGGTTGAAGAAACCTAGTGTTAAGACACTCTGTTCCCCACTTTCGGCCTTTCGAGGCACGCCGCGCTGATTCTTGGGAGCTTAAAAGTAATGTCAACTTAAAACATTAACATTACGCTATATAAACCTTCCGAAGTACACACACACTTTTTGGACACCCTAATTTACGATATGACCTAACGTCGACGACTAAATCGTTAAACATTGACGATTCAATGATAGTCAAATTCACTTGGACATCGTGAAATGCAACCAGTTCATGAAATGCTCAGTGATATCATGAAATTGTCAATGCCACGGTATGGCCACGACGTGTATTTAAATTTGATCGGTAAGCGGACTATCAGAGTGAAATTTCACTCAATTTTCTACCGTTGCACCTTGCACCTTGTTAACTGCAGACAGAAAAGAAAGCTTTAGTTTTACTAGACTATTTCCGAGAAATTATAAACCACTATACATATACCACAAGTAGAATAAACATTTCAAATTTAACTTTCAATTCAAATTAATCGTCATGGTTAAAAATTCTCCTTATTTTAACAGAGAACAAGGAAGTTTACTTAACATATCTTACGGCTTTAGCCGGTATTTGTTCTAACAAACAAAAAACAAACATGGTAAATACACGGTTCTGTACAGTCATGGTATGGTGCCGATTCAAAAGATAACTCTGATAACACAGATTTACGACAGTATAAAATGAAATGAGGTCCACCATAATTTTGAATATTGTGTTATATTTCTATTACTACTTACTATTATTGTATTATATATATATATTATTTAGATATAGACGCCATCCCAACTCCGTGGGAATTTGTCTGATTTCTATGATAGTTATAAATTCGATCTCCAATCCAGGAAAGGACTCCAGAGATTATTTAATAATTTTTTTCTGCCTTCGTAAACAAATTTCCGCCAATCAACACGTGATATGTCGAAAATAGGCGGAAAGTGGGAAACGAAGTGATTTAACACACTCCCCTCTACGTATGTAAGAAAAAGGATGCTGGTTATTTTTCTGATATTATCTTGTGCTCTGATTTGGTCTCTCAACGCCCATGTTTTTCACACGTTTCTCAACGATTTAAAAAAAAACTAACGCGTTTTCGCCACACTTTGTTTTTCATTATCATGTGGGACAATGTCGTATTCGTCAAATCTACTTACTAGTAGATCTACCTACTTACTAGTGGGTATATCTTCTGTATATCTTGTGTGCATGTCGGTGTTATTTTTTTATTATAGTCAGATATTATTTTTATTATATCTCATTTTAATAATTTATTTAATTATGTTATCATATTCTTATCGAACTGATTAGGATATTAGTTTACGCTATTTGCTAAGATAATTTAGATGATATTTTATTATTGTTGGAAGAACTGACTGCATTATTACACGCGAAGATTGTAAGTTCCACTAGTTCAATCGATCGGCTAGATGAATGAATGTTTATATATATGTATATCAAGTGCGGCTTCAGGTGCTACCCGTACCCCCGTGATATTTTAATAATATACGTACAAATAAAACGGAGTGATAGATCACTAGGTTCTGTCTGTATGTCAGACATGCATGAAAATAATCATTTTTTCTTAGTTTGTTTACAACTCACAAAAAAGATACGACAAATGTAAATTTATAGTTAAGTTGTATCTTGTTAAGTTATGTTTACCCAATACTCAAGACAAACTTCTGCAAAATTTAAGATTCACTGTATGGTCAAATGGAATTAACTAAAAATTCTAAATGACAGATGACTTAGCTAGATAACTTTAGAACGAGATAATAATTAACGTGATGTAAGCCTGTAGCCTCTAACCTTCTCAGAAGGACTAAAATATTTTTCAATTCGAACCAGTAGTTCCTAAGATTAGCGCGTTCAACCTAACAAACTCAAAGTCAGCTTTATAATATTTTAAAGAAATGTATAGATAAACAATACGATTATATAACAAAATAAGTATATTAAAACAAAAAGGAACACACCGAATGTTTTCCTCATAACATAAAAATTAACGAGTAAAGCTACTTTATAGGTATTAACTATTGAATAACAAGTTCTCAAATCTTTGTGAACAAAAATTTGATTTGTTCTGATTAGATTTTCGCCACTCAACACGCATATCGTAGTATTGAAATATTTTAAAACAAAAGGATTTGAACCCGTCTATAAATTGTCCAAAAAAACATTGAATTTTATGCAAAATTGCAATATTAATAATAATTAGCCAATAAATATCACTTTAAAATATACATTTATAAATTTTTATCCGTTATTTTAAAAAAAATATATAAAAATTTTAGCACGTGTACGCTAGAAGCGGTATTTCTTCAAGGCTGTTTCGCAGAAAGTATAATTTTATGCTAATAAAATTCTATTTTATACTTGCCAAATTACTTTATAAATAAAGTTGTATAACAACTAATATTGTTAATGTGATTATTCTGTTTGTTTGTCATATTTTAACGCGTTAAGGAGGAAATAAATACGTAGTTATGATTTTAATATTTTTTATACAACTTCAGAGGTAGAGATGACCTAGCGGACCCTCGGTTCGCCACTGTCTACGAATTATTGAGTGCTAAATGGCGGAACTCAACGCTTTGCTTTCCCTACCAGATAATTGAAAATAATTGATTCCCCCAAGTGGGAATCGAACCCACAACCAACGTTTACAAAAACTGTCCCATTGTGCCATAATGAATAAGGAATTAATTATTTTTTTACTATATAATATAAAAGCTTTGATTGGTATAAGATCGTTCTTGCCCGCGGTTAAATATTTTAATATTTTTTAAACAAGGAGGTTGATATAAAAGAAAAATATCCGATCCTTCACGATTACCGATATACTAATAGTATTAGGTGAGTCCACTTTGCCTTTAAGTCCTAGCTTAATTGAGTCTTATGCATAAATTATAATTTTATTATGTACCTTTAAAAATATAAACAACAATGTGAAGTAAACTTATTAAAACATTGTTTTTAATAAATCCTTTTAAATAAACACAATAAAAAATATATTTTTATCTAAATTAAGTGTACTGAGTTTTTTTTGGCAAATCTCGCACAACAGTGTTGAGACACTCTGTCTCCTCTGAAGGCGCAGTCTCGCTTCCTAAAGTACATAAAAAAGATAACGTAACGAAATATATTAAAATTATTAAAAAAAAATGTTTAAATTTAAAAAAAAAAAACTAATATTCAAATATAGGTTATGTATATTTGGCGAGACACTTCCGGTTGTAATGAATGTGAAAAAGAAACGACAACACTGTCTATGTATATATTTAACTACAAAAATATATTTATTTAATGCTGCCTTCGTCATGGAGACTTTGTGACTTTTTTTAAACTATTAAATTAATTCAAATCAAAAACTTGTAATAATACTTCAATTTTGAAAGGATACCAAAGTGTAGGGAGATTTTGAGATTATTAACACATGTTGAAACCATTTAAAAGAACTATTAACATAATCCATTCTTCTATACTTTAATATCATACACCTATAGAGTTTGTTAATTTTCGCGTGCTACCACAAGAATTGCTGATGGACTATCCAGTCCATAAACAAAGGATAAAGTACATAGGTATAGGCAATACTACTTTACTTCAATCGTTTAGATATAGTTTAGCTATACCTAGTTATTACTAATGATATTTATTAATTTATTAAAATTATTTTATTTCACCGATTATTTTGATGTATTATAAATGTAAATAAAAACATCAGGTATTGAAGTAGTAACCTCTTTGAAAAAGGCTTAGTACATTAACACATTTTTACTATCTATCAAGAAATAGTCGAGAGTGAAATCTAATGTAGATCATCTCTGGACAAAATCAAATATTTCAATATTATCACAAAATCTCTCACAATACTTTGTTTGTACACGCAAAGGAAGTTCTGAGGGCTTAGTGCCCTTGTTTTTATACTCTCCCCTTATTTGCTTCTTCCAGTTTCATTAAGCATATCTAAATAGAATGTTTTAGACATAGCTCCAAGGGAACGAATATTAAGCATTTATTTTATTGTATATATTTAGAATGTATTCAATAGGAAACCATCGTTATAGGTTCAAATACTGTTCAGAATATTTTTCATATTTAATAATATGCTCTTAATTTTGTTCATCAAGTTTGGCGTTTCGAGCGTGCCGCTTTGTGCACAATTCACAATGTCACGTTATATGTTGAAAATGGAAGAAGACTGATCAGAAAAAAAGGGCTGATAGCTTTAAACAATAAAAATTATTCCCTCTCATATCTTGTGTCACGCAATCCAGCCATCGCTTCCTTGGGCGTCCGGGTGGTCTAACTCCAGGGACAGACATGTCAAGGCACTTCCTTCCGACATAGTTCTCAGATTGGCGCATAACATGGCCATACCATCTCAGGCGACGATCTTGGAGCCTATCCGCTACGTCACGGACCCCAAGACTATCTCGAATGAATATGTTGCGTATGCGGTCGGACCGCGTTACGCCACACATCCATCTCAGCATCTTCATCGCCTTGACGTGATACTCCTGAGTGTGCCGAGATAATGTTGCCCAACATTCGCTTCGGTATAAAAGAACCGGTAGGATAATGCTCTTGTATATCAGTCCCTTGAGCTTGGGCGGTATTCTGCTATCGCAGACTACACCAGTGACCTCCCGCCATTTGGCCCAGGCCATTTGGCATATATCAGTACTCAGTACTCAGCATTCAATATATATATATATATATATATATATATATATATATATATATATATATATATATATATATATATATATATACATTATATATATATATATATATATATATATATATATATATATATATATATATATATATATATATATATATATATATATATATATATATATATATATATATATATATAAATAAGTGAGGCATTGAATGCTGAGTACTGAGTACTGACACTCTTGAAATCACAACGTAGTCGGACCAACGAACCGGGCGTAAATCGGAAAACGTAATGTCCTGATACTTCAAGAAGAACCAATATTCCTTTTTTTATTTTTTATCAGATTTAGAAATGTTTTTCTTATATCAATTAAATTTAAAGACACAACATTAAAAGTAATTATACAACAATAAAAGACTTAATGATTTAAATTAATGAATTGTGAAATAAATTATTTTAATTTTAGACTAAAACACTCACGCATAAATATTCACACTGGTTTGTTATAAATGTAAATAATGCGAAAATACACGCGTTTTCGGTTCAAGGTTTTTGTTTTATATATATAAAAAATGGATAAGGTCTGTCTGGTCGTCTCTTGCTAGCTGAGATATAAAACTTTTGATAATCTTTATAAAAGCTAGGCTAAGGTTCATATAAATATGTGGAACAGACACATATTGGTATGGCTTTTGTGTTTCTTCACTTTGGTAATATAAAGCGCGGCGAATCGAATTCGGGATGAAAAGTAGTAGTAGGTTCAGTGTAGCGACGCTGAAAACCCAAAATATTCTCTCTGCAACTACTTGGTGCTATGTTAGCATGATCTTAGCGGAAGGTATATTAATAAATAAAATAATTTAGATGTTTAACGCATAATATAAAAGCTATTTAATATTAAATATTTTTGTCTTTTAGTATTCCTAGTGACGCGTCACTCATTCTTCTATATAGTTCACACTAATATTTATTACAGGCACCGTTAAAAAGAACCTAGTGTCAATGCACTAGAGTATTAAGTCGTGAAAATCAGTGCTGTGCTTCGTCTTATCACTGTCATATCAAAAAATTAAAATAATCAATGCCTCCGAGTGGGTATCGAACCCTCAACTATTGCGTTTGCAGTTAGATACTCAACATGTCCTAGTTTTTGACTTAAAGAATATAATGATATGTTATCATTAAATCAAATTCATTCAAAAATAAATAAAATATTTAAAATTTTAGCATTATTCAATCAAATAATAATAAAATTATAACTGTAAAATATACAAGTATCATATTCAGAATTGACCCGTACTCGTTCATATAAATAATTGTTCACATTTTCAAAAAGATCTAAATTTTTCTTAATAAAATTCATATATTAGTCGATTTTAAGATCATGGTTAAAGTATATACATTTTTTTGTTTTAATAAGTAACGGTATAACTAGTTGATAGAACAACTGCTGGTAAGTGGTTCCTAAACCTTCGCACATGGATTTAAGGAAGCGGATGGTTAAGGAAGCGTTGCCGACCTTGAGGGCGTGTGAGTGTTCTCTCTTGCCAAATGATCATCGCTACAAATAATAAATCTATGGGTTGCAGAAATTTATTAAAGTATTACTACAGAAATGCTAACAACAATACTAATAAGTTATAACAGAATTGAATTGCTTTATTGGTCTAAAAGGCTCGAGTTCGAGTTCCACTACTTTAAAAAATATATACTGTTTGAAATATTTATATACTAATTGTAATTAAAATGTTTAACAATAAAAGTCTTCTTCCTGGCATTAGTCCCGGCTTTTGCCAGGGTCTGCCTTCCGACTAAGACCAATCGGTCCATATGAGTGGCGAAGTGGTTTTTTGTGGAGCGATTGCCATCTGACCTCCAAACCCATTACTGGGAGAAACCAAGAAAGGACAGGGAATAAGAGGCAGAAAGACTTGGAATATAGGGGAGGGACACCACTTACATGGATTGGATCGGGTTATGAAAGTGGTGGCTCGAGGTCCCGGGGTCGCGTACCCGTATGCCGGAAACCAAATATCGGACAGATAATTGGCTTAGACACCCCATATATATATATATATATATATATATATATATATATATATATATATATATATATATATATATATATATATATATATATATATATATATATACATATATATATATATATATATATATATATATATATATATATATATATATATATATATATATATATATATATATATATACATATACATTGTTCAATATGCTTTTAACGAATACGATTATATAAATAATCATGCACCTGGAATCTTAAATGGATGATAGTGGGTAATATTTAAATCATTATTAAAATTATAGAGGCTATTGTGGCGTAGTCGGACATTGCCAGACTGTAAATGCGATTATTGTGGTGTCAATACCAATTTAAAATATTGAAATATTACGCGACGTTGAGTTCCGCCAATCAATAAAAAAAATAAAAAATAATTTTTTCTCAACTTAATATACAATTACTTGATATCGGACGAAGTGATGCACGAAATGTCCTGGTTCTCGACACTAGGTTTTCTCTGCATACTCTACTGGCTACTGCTACATGAGAGAAAAACCGTGAAGCATACAAAATAATAAAAATAAAATTTCGAGCAACGGCTGTGTTAGAGCGTGAATTAATTAGTCAATTAAGTAATTATTTAATTTAATTTTTGTATTTTTATCCTTTTGTGCCGCCGCTAACCAAACAAAATTAAGCATTTTATTAGCATTTAAAAATTAAAATTATAACTAGATAAGTTTATTATTTCGCGGAAACTATATAAAGTCGTTCAAAAAAAACTTTTCACATCCATTCTAATATAAGTAAATAAGTAACTGTATGTACGGAAAAAAATATGAATCGCGAATATAAATTATACATATTATTATTTTAGGAATAGGCTTGTATCTTCACATTATATCTGCTAATATATGTTTATAAGACATCTAATTGACATACAGTTATAAGTAAAAGAAAAATTCTATAATTTAATACTAAAGACTATAACAAAAATTCCACGCTTTCCGCGAGAATATAATGCGGGAAAAATATTAAATTTAACGTGTTGAGTGGGGTTGATCAACGCTGTGCTTTGTCTTGGCACGAGCGAGATAATGATAGTGAAAAATTATTAGTCTGAGTGGAGATTGAACTCGCAACCACCGCTTTCTCATAAAGAGAAATCTAAACAATAACTAAAATAAGTAAAAGCCTTATAAACAAATATAAAATGAATAAAATATGTCTTAAATGGAAGATACAATCGACGAAGGAATCACTTGATCATACACGCCCAACACCGTTTTTTAACATAATACTGAGATGGTGAACAAAAGTATTTAAATGAAAAATTGTAGGCAACGATTGACGTCATATATTTAATACTAATAAAAATCATAAAAACGTGTAATAAGTAGGAAAATTAATTATTTAAACTATCAAAAATTTAATTATATTATCATTATTAAGTAGACCTATGATTTTTCATAAATTATGGAAAATGAAGATCGAGCTTATCTTTATGTTACCAAATGAAAATCATGTAGATCTATTTAACTTAGGTAAAGATAATAAAGACGAAATCACGCTGAAAACGAAATATATATATATATATATATATATATATATATATATATATATATATATATATATATATATATATATATATATATATATATATATATATATATATATATATATATATATATATATATATATATATATATTATATATATATATATATATATATATATATATATATATATATATATATATATATATATATATATATATATATATATATACATACGTAAACATAATATATAGTAATCACAAAACTGAACAAACTGATGTTTAGAATTGTCATTTGGCCTCGATTTCATTTGTATGTATATTATTAATCAGCTTCACAAAAACCAAAAATAAATATTTATTTTGATCATTAATTAAGCGATTATGAACCGGGATGAAAAAATATCCTAAATAAGGATAAATGTAACTTATTATAGTTAGTTTCATAATTTTATACTTATTCTTTTCTTTTCTCTTTTGAGTTCAACTGATAACTAAATAGACTACATAAATGCATATATAGCACATTTTTAAAATATATATTTAATACATTTTGCAATTTTTTAATGTCTTTAATTAATTTTTGGCATACGCACAAACGATTAAGCTTATTTTTTAAGGTGTATTTAAAATTAATTACAATAAGATTTTAATTTATTATGGACTATGTAAAAATTAGACGTGTGAAAATTATAAACAAATAAGAAAACATTTTCAACGCAAAACATTGTTTTTAAATTGTGAGTTAATGATACAGGTAAAACAGAATAAATAAATACGTAGGTAATTAAAAAAGAAAAACAAATACATAATTTAAAAAAAAATACAATGCAACATGTCAATTAATTTGTTTCGTTTTTTCCTTGCATTATATTTCCACAGATACATTATAAAGAATAAAGAATTATATAAGTATTCTATAGCCATTTAAGAAGGGAATAAATTAAAAGAATTAAAAAATCAACTCATCACATCAGCTCGGTGTTCGCCTAAATACATGACAAGTATCTCCCTCCTCGTTCCCCCTTACATAAAGTGACAATAAGTATAACACATGCATATTGTTTGTACAGACCGACTGACAGTGTACACCCACACTGGCACAGAACCGGCTAGGTATTCAGTTTCCCGCCACCGGCGCGAACACGCACACAAAACACAACACGCAAACAATACACTACACACAAGTAAATTTAAACTCACCTCAAAATAAATCCATTAGAAAACACACTTGTTCAAACAACTAGCGCTTAGCCTCGAAAACGCGTTGAAAAAACATTCGCCTCATCGAATGTGTACTCACTTTTCAAAACTTTCTGTCCAGAAACTCAGAACTCAAAAGCGGCCCGCCGGGTTCCCGCCAAATCGTTATGTCATTTTGAAAATTTTCAAATTTAATTGATGTATAAGTTAAAAAACAAAACACGACTGCTACCGCTAAACGATACGTCCAAACGGATTGTACATAGCTAATACAAAAATAAATATATTATAAAATTGTTAAAAATTCGCAAATAACACAGCGTAACGTATCAACTTCCGCAAAACTCGCGATCCAATCAAATACTAGAACAAAATAAAAGAAACACACCGAGGCCCCTACACAATTATTAGCACACGTTGCGCGGTAAAAATAAACTATGATTAACTGCTATTAAGATTCGCGGAGACAGGCTCGCGAAGTACACGGGACTATTAAACTGTGACTTACGAAAAAAAATAACAAAAATTGTTCCAAAAATTACAATTACTATTTACACCTGAACATTTAAATTTCTTTATAATTTAATAGTAAATTTACCATAAATAAATAAAAGAACAACGGCGGACATTTAAAAGTTGTCGTATCATAAAACGTACGCGTTAAAACTGAGTCGAAAGGCTCGCCCCGTGGTAGAGCATAGCGCCGAATAAAATAAACAACAATATACCTAAATAAGCGGCTCGGGCGCGGCCGTGTGTGCGTGCGCGCCGCTGTGTGCGTGTGTGCGTGTGTAAACAAGGGGCGACTCGGCATAGAGAGTATAGCTAAAAGTAAGTGTAGTTTTTAATTGCTCATGTCTTAGCAATGCTTTGACAAAAGATGTTGCACGTTGAAGCTTAATTCTTAAAAGTGCGTGAACGGTAACATCACATGCTTAAGCAGTAAAACATATATTATAAGATGCTGAAAAATGCATATCAGAAAATATGATTCATAAGGCGACTCGGTATAGAGAACTAGACTTTGCTTGTCCCTTCAGACTCCTTTGAGAATAAAAAATTACTTATAGTTTGGCTGCTTTACAACTTGTATGCTGTAACAATGTGTGGGCTTAAAACCTACTTATTCAAAGCGTATAAAGTTCAAAAATGCAATCTATTTAAATAATTACTTAGTATATAATTTTAGAGATCCATATGTAATATTGTGCTTTCACAATGTATAAAAACATTAGAAGATATGAGATGAGATGAGAACGTCACACATTTATTATTTCCTACTATTGATGTACATGACCCAGTATGACACAAAAGTTTATTTCGGAAATATTCAACATAAATATGCACATACATATAACATCCCATTCCTCTCTAAGAAAAAGAAAACTAAATATTAAACATAACAAACCAATTCCAATCGGCCGCGCGCTCCCCGCGAGAATAAACATATGACGTCACTGTAAACAAACAAACAAACACATGCGCCGCGTTCATGTTTCCTTAATACAATTATTATTTCGAACATTCGAATGTAGAACGACGTCGGCCATAGCCTATACGATTTATTTTTAATTTTGCAAAGCTATGACGCTATGTGTTATATCTTATATTATCTGTGTATTGTGAATGTCAATAGATGGATTCTTAGTTTTCATGTTCATGTGTAAGCTTATTTTATATCCAGCAGCATAAGCTCAGGGAATGTTATGTTCAGATAGCCAATCCTATAATTTTTCAGTGTTTCCAAAATATTACCTAACACACAGCGTCTCTTAGTGTTTCATATTGAATTATGATTTAGTTATTTTACAGAGTGTATATTAGAATTAAATTTAATACTTCAGAACAAATGTGTTTAAAGTGGAAACAGTCGCTACGGTCTTTGGCTTATGTAAAAATTTAATATTTTTATCCAAAATGTAGAAAATATAATTGTATTGCGGTTATTCAAATAATTTTAAATTTTATTAACGTTTTTTGAAATGTAACTGTAATTTTGTAAGAGCATCTGCAAAAATAAAATAAAGCTGTTTTTCTTATATCTAGTTGAGTAAAACATAAAAAATAATTCAACATTACACACATGGCTTAGCCTCAGACAATGGGTTAAGTAACTTAAGTTACATCATTGGCCATATGTACCATAGAAATAAAAAAACTGAACATTATGTACTCCTGGTACAATTATGAGTGATGTGTGAGTACATGTACGATTATGAGTACAGTATACACGTGATCATTGTGGGTTCAATTCCGACTCAGGAAATTAGATATACAAAAATCGCCGTTTTCCACGCAAAATAGAAGAAAACCAAAACGCAATATACAATAGTTGATTTAAGAAAAGAACGGAGTGATGCGTCACTCAGTTCTTTATATTCTACAAATATGAGATTATATTGTACAAGCATATTATAAAAAAATCAGTTTAATGAACTGTACTTATTACTATTGATATTCCATCAAAACAATGTCTGAACTTCATAGTACAACTTGCTTCGATCGATACACGTTATACCTATTTTAATTATTGTGTACATTTATTTGGTCATTAATTATGTTTCGAATTAAGTAATGTTTACAATTAATAATAACTCTCTCCCCCACCCATACTGACTGCTACGCTTCTTTGACCTATAATTTATATAAAAATTGATACATTAAATATATTAGCCTATATACTTTTTATTGTATAGTAATATGGGTATACAAATGTAGATTGCATTGCCAAATAAAAATGTGAATGTGAAACTAAATGAAAAATAGTATTGTCATTCATTTCTCTTTCTAGAACCCATAAAGATATAGTAGGTACATATTATTCAATAATATACACATATGACGCCAGAATATGCCAGGCGAGTATTCTGACTGTAAACTCGATTGTTGCGGGTTTGATATCGATTCGGGGAGATAAATTATGTTTGTTTTCTCTTCCTGACAAGACCAATTGCCACGTCGACAATTCAGGCGGAGATAATGGAGAATGAAATGTTTTGAAAAAAAGCTAAGCCAGTTTCTGTTTTCAGGTCTAACTCATGGCCAATGGCCATCTTCACAAAATTCCCAACTGAGCCTTTGTTATAATAATTATATAACAACTTATTACTTTTAAAAAAAAGATAGCAATCCTTTACTTTATACGGGAATCGATGCAGTGACTTCGTCCTCCGTCCGCCGTCGTAATTCGTAACTTGTGCCAAAATAATAAATTACGACATATATTTGTTTATGACTCATCTATTATTTTGACCTTTATGTTGCTATTGCCATAGAAACGGGGCCCGCGCTGTAGTTAAAAGGAGGGTGGATGAATATGTTCATTGTTTACAAGATACTTTTTTAATTTGTAAAATTTACATCGTGTTTATGTTATACCTACGTCATACGCGAGTGGTACGAGTATTTATTTGATTATTTAGATATAATCAGGCTGTATGTTAAGTTAAAGGTTGTGTTTCAATGTACTGTAATGTAACAATTATTTTATTAATATTTTCATGTCAAATTAAATAAGATTTTACTTACCTATGTCGTAGGTATATGTATGTTATATACAAAAGATTAAATTAAAGTTGAAAATCGTTATCTAATTAGTACTTACATAAAAATAATCGTAAATCATTTTATTCTCTACCGTGTGCGATTCAGAGGCATTGTGCACTGAAACCATAATTATAAAGTATATAAGCATAACATTTATATGTTTGACTAGCGTTTGCTGCGGTTTCGTCTCACTCTTCTGTATTTTTTTCTCTATGACCCATTCTAAGTGCTCGAGGTAACTGTGACCGAAGTTACATTGATTAAAGTGACCTAATAATATACGATATATAGCCTTCCTTAATAAATCCAACATAACTTTTTTAATTATTTTTTTTCTTTTGCACTAATAAATATGAAACAATATGTCTGCGAATTAACAAAAATTGCTCTGAAACTAATTTCGTTATCAATACTATATTAAACGTATGTAAAGGAATAAATATAGATATAACAATAATAATACAGGATATAATATACGTATGTATGTATATCGATATAATACATATAGTTTAGAAGAGTTGTAAAATAACACAGCGCTCTAAGCACACAAATATGCAACGTGCATTTGTTTGTTTAGGTTCAACTTTTATGTTAGTTTGTAAATATGACGAGTTAAAAAATAATTCTTAAATGATATATGTACACTAAACTCGCTCGCCTGGTACTCTATTGTATATCTATATGTTTATAATATACTCCATTAGCCATTATGGCGTAGTAATAAAATACCTGATTGCACAAATAAGAGCTATGGGTTCGATACGTACTGAAGAAATGTTTATACTTACAAATAGTTCATTTTCCTAGTTTGATTAGTTTAGGCTTTAGATTCTCGCATTAATTTTTTTATATATATATCGCACCGAGCAAAATCTGTATCTACAAAATGTCTTATATTGACAGAAAGTAAAATAACGCAATATCTTTATTTATTTATTTTTTTCCATTCCTATCTCCCTGGGGTGCCCCCGCGATTTTATACGGGCGACACGTCAGTTTGTCAATTATTTTGGTAAGTTTTAAATTATATATATGTATTTAAAGTTATTATTATAATATTACTAGATAAATTGTGAGTAAGTTAAATTGTTTATTTTAAAACAATAGATTATGTATAAATATGTATCATATTACATATATAAGAATATATTATACCATAACGCTAACGCTACGATACGTTATGATTTTTCATTTATATTTAAATTAACCAACACATTTAATCATTACTTTTCATAAATAAATCATATAAACAAGTATACATTGAGTGCTTGCTTAAAAAGAAGCACCGAAATGATTTTAGTATGATCTGTGTTAAAGCATAATCTTTTCTAATCACTTTATCTGTTCTGTTGTGAGGTACCTAATGGCGTTTCGAGCGTGCCAATTACCATTTTATCTATCTCCTATATATATATATAAAAGGAAAACCTGACTGACTGACTAATTTATGTATCAACGCACGGCTGAAACTACTGCACCTAGAACCTTAAAATTTACAAGGGTACCTTTCATGATGTAAGTGAGCACTACAAGGGATTTTTGGAAATTCAACCCCTAAGGGGGTATAATGGGGTGTAAAATGTATATGGTATTTTCTCATTTTAAGACTTAGAAGTATGAAAAAAGGTATATAAGTTTTGGATTACAATAAAAATGATATGTTTAGACGACATGAACAAATTCTCCGCTAAAGGAAAAAAATGTACGTATAATAAATGGTAAGTACACGTGGAGGAACTCGCGGGCAATAGCTAGTAATATACTTATATATTTTCATCACTAGCCTATAATAATTGTAAAAAATCCCTTTGATAATAATGATATTAGTAAAATTAGAAAGCGTGTAACATTTTCCAGCTGTTTTTATCCAACCTATATCTAATCTGCAGTTGCAGTCTACTGCAGTTATTTTTAATTAGATCAAACAAACGCAGACAGACAAGACGTCAGTGTTCATGAACTTTGCTTTAAATTTTTAAACTCCATCATTTATAATGTAATTTTACAATTTAAAATATATATTATGTCAGTGTGACATTGTAATTTATTCAGCCTAGAAAATATTTTTTTTTGTAATATCTATATATGATTATTATTTAATTTGTTTGTTATTTAGATGTCTACATTTTAAATCTATTTTTCTATAACATACCCATCATACGAAACTAGCAAAAACAATGCAAATGGGTTTTAGAAAGTCAGTGTTTCAATATTTTTCGTAGTAAAATATGGAACTATAAAAGACAATTAATGAAGTGTGTGGGATCGAATACCAAATTGATTGATATTAGATTTTCTTGTTTCATGTCATGTCAGGTATAAGGTAGGCAGGCTATTGTTGCCTATAAATGCATAAGTTAAATTTTTTTAAATAATTTCATCGTATAAATAGCAGAAGAATATTTCTTCTGATCATCTTAAATACTTGTAAATATAATATTGGCATATATTTTTTTATTTAGAAAATCTTTATCAGAAAGACACAATTTGAATCCCGGTCACTGTGTTATCAAAACATACACGCACACACGCAAATTTTATCTGTATATACTAAAATGTATTAGATTACGCGTTACTGATACAGAGCAAATCTTGATTTGTGAATCCAACACGAGCGTAAGTTGATATTTGCTTTATTTGGAAAATGAAGAGTTACTTAATAAGTGTAGATAGATGTATTTAAAGAAAATATATAAAAATTTGAATGGTATTTGAACCCGCACCTCATGAAAACCGTTCAAACGCTCTGAGCACTAATGTAAGCCATGCGTTTTCATCAAGCTGCTTGAAAATTCCTATATACTTGTGACGTTGTTTGCATCTCTGTAGGAGGTTTTTACAAATTTCAGCTACCCAGAGATTACTGCTAAGGACAATCACTTGACAAGAGAGAATGCTGTTTTTGTTAATCCACACTAAAGATAACAAATAAAAATACTTAAAGAAAACAAATAAATATCTCAACATTAAGAAACGATGTCTATTTAACCATATAAGTCTGGTCATAAGTAATATTTATAATGTTCTATCTAATAATAATTAATTAACTGATAAATATTACATATTAAAAATATATGAAGAGGAAAATATATAGGGTAGATTAGTAAGTGTCAACAGAACTACTTGTAATGTAGTGAATCGCTCTATGTTTAATATAGTTTAATCTTAATTATTGTGAATTTGACGAAACCTAGGTAAGATACATAAATTATTAAATATAATAATGAGTCAACGTCTATCTAAAGCGGCATATAATCGGGAATATCTTTCTTGTCCCACGACTACGTCTGAAATGAAAAAAAAATATTTCGATTAACCTTAAATTAATAACTTAAAATATCGACCAAAATAAATATTTAAAGACCCTGTGGGTCTTTTAGTACCGCTCGTTGGCCGCAAGCCGAGGTGCGACTCTTGCATTGGACGACCTTACCGCCGACGACTCCTCTCAAGCAGCCACGATAATGAGGAACTTCCCAGGGTCAGAGTTCCCTACCCAACCAGTAGGGCATAAACAACAGCATAAACCTCACAACTGACAACAAAGCACATATATATATATATATATATATATATATATATATATATATATATATATATATATATATATATATATATATATATATATATATATATATATATATATATTATATATATATATATATATATATATATATATATATGGACCTAAAAAGATAGGAATATTTAGTTGCATTAACCTTGCCAACAAACAAATAGGCGGTGCCACTGATCGAAATGATAAGATAACGTAAGTAACACACATAGATAAAAACACTTCCTAAATTTAGCATGGAAACGCTGTTTTGTTACTGGCACTGGTTACTCATTCTCACTATACAAACCTATGAAATTGTTTAGAAATCCTGAATTTTTTGTTTCCAAGATTATCATTTAGCCATATTTGTCTTCAAGAAAACGGTTTACAGACGGATTTTTAAAAAAATATACTAGTGTATATTTATAGATCTGTTCCTTCACCCGGATATATTGTATGTGGGAAGCTGACTCAATACATCAGATTATGTAATGATAATGGAGAAATTAAAATATTTGAATAAATATGTATGTATTTGAACACAAAAGTATACCATGCCTTTTTTACGTTCATTTACTTCTGAAAGCTTTCATAAAATAATTTTACTAACTCAATTTAAGTTATTTAATAAATCAAAGATTACATCTCTGTGGTAAGTTTATAATATTATTTCAGGTGTAAGTCCTGATAATGTGTACCTTTCTCAAGTATGTTATTATACATTTCATAGCTTTATGTTTTGTCCCCACTTGTGGGTTTTGTGTCACTTTTGTCGAACTAAGTGGACGGAGAAAACCTAGTGTCAAAACTCTCCAATCTCCACCTTCTCAACCTTATCAACTTTACGCTTTGTCTGGTTAGAGCGAGGAAATTAAAATAATTTATTTCACTGAGTGCGGATCAAACTCACAACCATTGCGCTTACGGTCAGACACTGTTGTACTGTGCCACAATTTCCTTCTTTTTTTTTCGCTTTACGCTGTATCCCGTAGACGTAGGCAGAGGGAACCGTAGCTTCAAGTAACCTAGTGTTAAAACATGCTGTTTTCCGCTTTCCGTCTTTTGAGACATTCCGTGTTGAGTGGCAGAACTCAACGCCGCGCTTTGTCTTGTTACCAAAGCAAAGAAAATGAAAATAATTCATTCTCCCCGAACGGGAATCGAACCTTATTTTATATTTTGTCTATTTTAATATTTGATTAACATTTTATATAACATTTTTTACAAGTATTTTAGCATGTAATGTATGTAAGTAGGTATTGCATCACACACAAAAATCAACTTCATTTGTAATCTAAACGCATACACATTTAAAATTGACCGTGAATTCTGCAATATAAATGTAAAGATTCACGTCCGTTCTTAAAACCATTGAGTAGCTCTCAATTTGCGTATGTTTTGTATGTTACATACAAATTTAATTTATTTGTGTATATATAATGTATGAACAAAAAACAAATTATGCCATCAATTAATCATTTTGTGTATATATTTGCGGTTTTTAGGTTTTAGGTACATGATTATTGTACAAAAAAGGTTAATATATAAATTTTGTATAGGCTGACTGTAAATGCGGCGGTTGTGGGTTCGATCCCCACTCGCGGAAAAGAAATATTATCATGTCCTCGCTCTGACAAGAGTAAGCTCGGCATTCCGCCACTAACTACGCAATATCGAAATTTAAGCGGATAGTGTTTATTTGGGTGCATCTGTCTACCCTGTGTTATGCAGGCTATTATATATATATATATATATATATATATATATATATATATATATATATATATATATATATATATATATATATATATATATATATATATATATATACATATATATATATATATATATATATATATATATATATATATATATATATATATATATATATATATATATATATATATATATATATATATATATATATATATATATATATATATATAAATATATATAAATTATTTTACTAAATATGTCTCTTTATTAAAATTTTGTAGTTTTTTCCACAAAATAAGGATTTTTTTTCAATAACTATCAATAAGTTAAAAAAAGTATTTTTATGTTACTTTTAAATAAGCCCATGCCTATGTAACCTAGGCTAATAGTTAAAATATAAATAAATAAATTGATGAAGAAAAATCTAAATGAAGATTTAAACCCAAACCATTGTATAAGTCAGAGACTCTTACTCTTACACAACGGTGGCATTAAAAGTCATCATTATCTTCATTTATGATGAGTGTCACTTATTTTTATAAGGACTTTCCTTTCACCCCAGGATTTCCATGATGATCTGTCCTGCGGTGCCAGCATCCAGCAGCTTCCGGCAACGTGGGTTCATCAGGCAGGGTACCTGCCTCCCGAGAGACCTTTTCGTGGTGGCAATGGTTCCTTCCGATTTCTATCGCAATCCACATCGGTTCTTCTTGCTGTGTCCCACCTGTGCTGTGTGTGTTGTATATATATATATATACATATATACATATATATCTTCTTCCACTTTGCATTATCCCGGCCTATTGCCAGGGTCTGCTTTCTTACTTAGTCTACTCCACTTTGCACGGTCTTGAGCAATATACATATATATGTATATATATATATATATATATATATATATATATATATATATATATATATATATATATATATATATATATATATATATATATATATATATATGTATATATATATATATATATATATATATATATATATATATATATATATTTTCTTTAGTAAATTTATTTACTCAATAATATTTTAAGGCTTGTATTGCATGAAATTGAATTATTTTTTAAATTTACAAAAGGTTACCTGAGAAGAATCGTGTTATACGGGCACTTCGCCATTTATAAGTGTATAAATATATTTAATAAGAAATATAATTTTTATTCATTTGTTAAAATAATCATATAATAATATATAAAATAGGACCATATAAGTTACGATATAATTTTACAAAGAAACTAAATGCACTAAAAAATAAGCCTAATTATAATCAAGGCGCGTCTACCACACCACATAGTAGGAAGCGCGTCGCCACCACAGTCCAACCCGCAAGGGAAACGGCACGGCATTCTAAAATATATTTTCATTAGCACTGTAGCGTTTTTGTCCACACATTAATATATCGTAATAATTTCTATCTCTGTGGATATTTTGTTTGCTTCACGACTTATCCTACATATAGCAGTGTAGGCAGTTAATAGGCATGTTAAGTTAGTGTATTCTTCATTTCATTCTTCTCGAATTTGAAAAATTTTGTTGAGTCGAACTCATAGCTCACACGCTGACCAACTTAAAACCGAATGATAAATAATTCAATTCTGCCCTTTTCTCTATTTAAATATATAGCATAAAGTTTTTTTGTGTATTAAATATACATTTCTTATCCTTTGTTTTGGGTTCTGTGTCTCAAAAGAAAAAAACTCTTATAGGATCACTTTGTTATCTATCTGTTCATCTGTCTGTCTATCAAGACCATTCATGTCTAAGAAACACAGACAAAATCAAACTTGTAAGCCAACGCACTCGATGAGCGATTATTCTTTGTTTTTGCCTCATTTTTAGATAAATCGAAAATTGAAAGATAAAATTAGTACACCCGTCCGAAAATTTTAGTTCATCGATAGTTATAAGCTTTACTTTTCCATTGCAGGCATGAAATTGGTACGGGACCCACGATGCGCGAGTACTACTCGCTCTTGACCGACATTTTTCTTTTTTATGTCATGAATGCTTGTCTCAGTCTTGAATGAAACGGATGGATATATACACTTTCATATTAATTACATGTCGTTACCTCTCCGTAAATAACCTAAAGATAAACCATCCTTGATTTTTAAATTATTTTAGAAATCTTGAGTTTCGCAAAGTAGTAAATTAGTAATCGAACCAATGCTCACAGTATTGACTACACTACGATAGCTTCTTCATTTATATTGCTGGTAGAACAAACAAATACACTTACTAATCAAAAACAAGTAAGATGAAGGCAACTAGTAAAAATATTTAAGTAGGTTTTGTTTACTTTGAACCTTAGGTTGTTTGTTAGATGTTTTAGTCGCATTCCTGACGCCATGTTGTTTGAAAGACATTTGGAATTATTTTAATTATGATATTTTTATTAAAGATATATTAATATTACTATTAATTTAACATTACAAATAGAGTGATAATGAATGCTTTGTACAGTGTACATGTTTTTTAAGTGTTCAATAAAGACTTTTTATGTTTTGTATGTTATGTTGTATTTTAAAGAACAGACAGACATTTTATTAAAAAATATGGTTTTGGTTTAGGAGTATTTATAAATTTATTGTTACAATAAACAAGAATAGGATTTTTTATATATCTTTCATGTACAGACAGGGATCTTTAATTATATGTATATATATATATATATATATATATATATATATATATATATATATATATATATATATATATATATATATATATATATATATATATATATATATATATATATATATATATGTATATATATATATGTATGTATATATATATATATATATATATATATATATATATATATATATATATATATATATATATATATATATATATATATATATATATATATATATATATATATATATATATATATATATATATATACATATAATTAAAGATCCCTGTCTGTACATGAAAGATATATAAAAAAATCCTATTCTTGTGTATTGTAACAATACATTTATAAATACTCCTAAACCAAAACCATATTGTTTAATAAAATGTCTGTCTGTTCTTTAAAATACAACATAACATACAAAACATAAAAAGTCTTTATTGAACACTTAAAAAACATGTACACTGTACAAAGCATTCATTATCACTCTATTTGTAATGTTAAATTAATAGTAATATTAATATATCTTTAATAAAAATATCATAATTAAAATAATTCCAAATGTCTTTCAAACAACATGGCGTCAGGAATGCGACTAAAACATCTAAAAAACAACCTAAGGTTCAAAGTAAACAAACCTACTTAAATATTTTTACTAGTTGCCTTCATCTTACTTGTTTTTGATTAGTAAGTGTATTTGTTTGTTCTACCAGCAATATAAATGAAGAAGCTATCGTAGTGTAGTCAATACTGTGAGCATTGGTTCGATTACTAATTTACTACTTTGCGAAACTCAAGATTTCTAAAATAATTTAAAAATCAAGGATGGTTTATCTTTAGGTTATTTACGGAGAGGTAACGACATGTAATTAATATGAAAGTGTATATATCCATCCGTTTCATTCAAGACTGAGACAAGCATTCATGACATAAAAAAGAAAAATGTCGGTCAAGAGCGAGTAGTACTCGCGCATCGTGGGTCCCGTACCAATTTCATGCCTGCAATGGAAAAGTACAGCTTATAACTATCGATGAACTAAAATTTTCGGACGGGTGTACTAATTTTATCTTTCGATTTTCGATTTATCTAAAAATGAGGCAAAAACAAAGAATAATCGCTCATCGAGTGCGTTGGCTTACAAGTTTGATTTTGTCTGTGTTTCTTAGACATGAATGGTCTTGATAGACAGACAGATGAACAGATAGATAACAAAGTGATTCTATAAGAGTTTTTTTCTTTTAAGACACAGAACCCAAAACAAAGGATAAGAAAGGTATATTTAATACACAAAAAAACTTTATGCTATATATTTAAATAGAGAAAAGGGCAGAATTGAATTATTTATCATTCGGTTTTAAGTTGGTCAGCGTGTGAGCTATGAGTTCGACTCAACAAAATTTTTCAAATTCGAGAAGAATGAAATGAAGAATACACTAACTTAACATGCCTATTAACTGCCTACACTGCTATATGTAGGATAAGTCGTGAAGCAAACAAAATATCCACAGAGATAGAAATTATTACGATATATTAATGTGTGGACAAAAAACGCTACAGTGCTAATGAAAATATATTTTAGAATGCCGTGCCGTTTCCCTTGCGGGTTGGACTGTGGTGGCGACGCGCTTCCTACTATGTGGTGTGGTAGACGCGCCTTGATTATAATTAGGCTTATTTTTTAGTGCATTTAGTTTCTTTGTAAAATTATATCGTAACTTATATGGTCCTATTTTATATATTATTATATGATTATTTTAACAAATGAATAAAAATTATATTTCTTATTAAATATATTTATACACTTATAAATGGCGAAGTGCCCGTATAACACGATTCTTGTCAGGTTACCTTTTGTAAATCTAAAAAATAATTCAATTTCATGCAATACAAGCCTTAAAATATTATTGAGTAAATAAATTTACTAAAGAAAGCTCTCTTTTTGTATTATGCTAATTGAATTTAGTTTTTTATGTTTTTATCTGTAACCAGCATATCTTTATAAAAATTACACTATTATTATTGATCGTTGTTTAAGCAAAAAGTGAAAAATGTTCACTATACTCGTACACTCCTTATTCTGTCTGCTTAGCTAACTTTAGAAGCGTAAGATATGGAAATAAAAAAATCTATGATTTGATACTGTCCGAATTTTTACTTGATTACTTGATTGCTTTCATTTTCTCTTCACTGAGTCTACTCAAATCTATGTCAATTTCATTTATGACTTACCAAAAGCAATATGTTGAATAAAAATGTCATCAAACTTCACTAGTTCTTAGTAAAGTCGTTAGTCGTTACGTCTAACAATAAATAAATGCGTGCCGTCGCCTTCCTAACGTACGCATACAAAATTATTTAATACATAAAAAAAGGCGGTGTGAATATGTGACTTGAGTAGGATTACACAAAAGTTTGAACTATTGGGACAGTTTAGAAATAAGCTTCAGAAGCTTTAGATTAAAAATATTACAGGAAATAAGTGGCAGGATTTGAACCCACGCTATTTGGATTCATGCTTTAGTTAATTATGCTGTACGGTCTTATTGTGAAAGGCTATGTAGAAATTTAATACCTTTTTAAATACTATTTAAAAAGCTTCACTGTACAAAGATGACGACGCAAATTCTTTGAAATTGCTATTTACTTAATTATTTTTATTATAACATTATTGATGAAAGTTTAGAAAATATTTAGAAAAGGTTTTTGTAATTTGTTTATACATATATGTGCTACTTTCAATAGTGTCCTTTGTCTTTGAAGAAGAGCTTTGTCTTGATACCAGAGTAAAGTAATGAATAATTTACTCCTCAGAGCTTAAATCGAACCCAAAACCATTGTGCTTAATTGTAAAATTAGCCGGTGTGCCGCTGCAGCACGACGTTCTATAATTTTGTGTATTCTAATTTTAAATTATTTATAATTAATGTTAACTCATTACGTGTTCAGTTTATACATTTTTAATTTACTAACTTTACTGAAAAATTAAATATTTAGACTTATCTTGATTACACGGTAGAAATAATGTAAGGTGAATATTTTATATAGAAGATCCATTAGTACTATGTTTTTGTATAATTTAAACAAAGTGCTGCGCATGATAGGTCCATAGGTTATTGTCGAGGCCCTTGTGGTGCAGTGAGGCAGTATCTGACAGTAAACACGACGTTTGTGGATACGATTCGCAATCTGATAGAACGGAGTGTCTTACCAATGGGGTCTCCCTGCCTACACATATAGCATGTGGCATAACATTCTACAAATATTGATATCATATTTTTTTATTATCTCTAACACAATATGTGAAAAAGATCAATCAATATTTTTTCCATGTCCCATTTTTCAACGAAACCCATGGCAACTCAATACTATACGCCATACGTGTTAATATGTAGGTTTTTATTTGCGAATCGTCGCTCACGTTGTTCCAAAGCAAATAGCTAATGACATTTATGTTTTACTAATTTGGCACGTTCCGTGGCCGCCATCTTACGTCCGAACCTTTAATAAATTTTAAATATATAATAATTATATGTTTATCTCTTTTTTTCTACTTTTCTTTTTTTATGCTTGATTTCTTATAAATGAAATAAATATTAAATATATAATATCTTTTTCTAAATCTTTTTCTTTTTCTCGTTAGCTTTTTTTTCTCTTCATTATGTATTTATAAGGCTGTCATATTTATCCCGTGTAGCATGATTGCCAAAAGGATTGTCTAGTGTAAAGACACTTAATCCTCAACTTTCCATCTAATATCGAGAGTTTGTGTTGTGTGGCGGAACTCAACGTCGGGAATGAATACACACGACATTACACAACATTGATTTATCCATAGTTGTTCTAGTGACGCGGTCAGTAAATTTGTTGTAATGATATTTGACGGCGGCTCTAATATAGTTAGCCATTCTATTGGTGAATTTCCGGCTCCGTAAAGAGTAATATGGCTCCATATACAATACCGAGTTCCGAGGTGGACGTGTGATTTTGACGTGACAGATGGCTAATATCCTAGAAGCACGCGTCTTTCCAGGTCCACAGAGTGCTGAGTGGCTTCTTCTCTTGTTGTGAGACTGCTCTTGTTACTTATCTAGTATGTATGTAGTGTTATATGTTTATATTTTGTATGAAGAAGTAGGTAGTACTGTACTGGTTACATTCCACGCCAGATTACCGACGGTCTATGATGATTCAATATAAAGATGGTTTCGAAAGACAGAGCGGAGATGTATATCTGAGTGTATACGTATTTTTCTTCTCTCCCTTTATATTAAATAATTTTTTGGCACGTAGGATGCGTAGATGCGGACGACGTTAAGAAATTTGTTAATTTAAGTAAATTTAGACTACTTTTTAAACGAGCCACCTGTCATAGATACACTACTAACCCAATGTTTTTAAACATATGTCTAATCTGCAGATAAAAAAATATGAAGAATTGGTAATGTAACTATTAGGCCTTGAATCGAATTATTTTATATATTATATTTAAACACTGTCCGTCCCACAAACCCATCACTATGAGGTCACATCACTATGATACATAATACACGTGGAAAGTTCTGAACTTACCACGTTTTCCCGCATATAGCAATGTAACGATAGAGGACCTTAGACACTTCATTCCCTACTTTTCGCTCAATTTACGAATTGTGGGTGTTGATTGGCGGATCTCAATGTCGCTATTTTACTTATTAATAGAGCGAAGAAATTAAATAATTCATGCCCTGGAATAATTATTAATAATACATAATTCATCTAATAATTGTCACAACTGTCGCGTTTACAGTCAAACGCTGTGTGGCTGCCACACAACACTGTCTGATGTTTTAAATTTAGAGCTTAAAACTTAGACTATTGGTCCAGCGGGGCTACTCTTGATACCAATATCCAATATTTTTTTATTTCAATCATGTTCCAGTCAAATTTAACGACGACGTTTATTTGGTACTCTCGAAACCAATTGTTCAAGGATCGGAATACACTTTTCTTGACAAATCGTAGCGCCGTTACAACTAACATTAGTGCTGCGAACGTCGTATCAAAAAACCGGTAATAGGAAATTATTCCTTCCTCCTTCATTATTCCTTCAAATACTATATTTACATGCAAATTTCTACAAAAAGTAATACTTATGAACACTACTTGTTTTATTTTAGCCAAAATATAACAAAATCATTTATGTCGTAATTAAAAATGTACATATTTTAACTGTTTTGTCAATAAAGAACTATTTGACGTCTGATTTTTAGAAAAACGCTATATACAAAGAGAAGGAGAAGTTCTTTAGATTTATTTTTAAAGTGTATTATTATTATTATTTCACATTATTATTATTTCACAACACATCAGATTTTACATTTGTTCTAATAATTTAAGGAAAATTCTACTTGAGAATATTATACGCAACGTTGAATATTTTGGTTAGTCATTTGAGAAACAAATGATTGTTAAAAGTATACTGTCGTTTATATTCTAAAGGAATTTCTCACCAACTTCTCTGCTCTTTGAGGGCTCCGGTAGGAAAGAAGATACAAACATTATTATGTTTATAATTGACTCAAATATGCATATTTCAGCATAGAATTATTGATTTCTAATTAATTTATTGAAATAAAAGTTATTGTTTAGTATTATTAAACCATTTTATTTTACATTAACAATTATTGATTACAATAATCATATCATAATAATTCATAAGTGTTTTAATTAAAATGTTGTGTGCTTGTGCTTTACTGTATATTGTTAGGAAGGGTGACAATGTTTATATCTATAATACTTTAACTGTACAAATAACATGGTCTAATATCCTAGCTTAATTTCTTACAAATGTTTCCAAAAATATTATATATATATATATATATAGATATATATATAGATATATATATATATATATATATATATATATATATATATATATATATATATATATATATATATATATATATATATATTATATATATATATATATATATATATATATATATATATATATATATTATATATATATATATATATATATATATATATATATATGTATATATATATATATATATATATATATATATATATATATATATATATATATATATATATATATATATATATATATATATATATATATATATATATATATAATATTTGATTTTGTATGCCGATGATGTAATAAAACTACATTAAATAAAATTCATTATCATCTTTAATGTTAATTTTTATATTATAATTGAGATACTCAATAAAATTTAAATTTCATTAAACATTCATTACATATTCTTACTTAAAACACTTAATTTTAGCATGGAATTCATATTTACTACTAGCTACAAATAATGTCGACCTTAAAGAATTTATCAATTAACCACTTTCTATGTAAATTTATATCTGGGGATGAGAAGAATATTCTTATTAGCGGCGTTTGCCGGTATCTAAAGCTCCATCAAGGGAGCTTGAGGGGTTTTGGGAGTGTCAGGGATATTCTAGATATTTTAACAGAAAATCAAAAACTAATATCGTTTAGTGACTTGAATGGATGGTTTGGAACCACGCTAAGTGGTTACGAAGCAGTGTTAAGTCAGTATGGTCAGGAGAGTGAATGAGGCTGGAAAGCTCGTTTTGAAAAAATGTAAAGAAAGAAGCTTTTGGGAGCGAATGATAGATAAAAGTATGATTGACCATATTCTAGTAGACCAGCAGATTCAAAATCAAGTTATGGACCTGCGTGTGTTTAAAGGCACTGACTTAGGATCGGACCACTTTCTAGTAGTTGCTAGAATTAGGAGCTTGTTCGTAAGTTGGCGCAAACGCACGAGGTGTGCATACTTGGAATTTAATTATCGCATAGAAACTGGAAGCTTCAAGGTCCACCGTTCAGAAAGGAAAATAAAGAAAGGGTTTCCAAAAAGCTTGGCAGACAGTTGGTTAATTAGAAATGAAAATATTGAAGTATGTTGGCAGAACCTTTGTTTGGTCAAAGCTGCGACAAAGGTACGGAAAACAAGTTTTAGCAAAAAGTGCGTAGAAATAAAGCGACATGGGAGTGAAAGTGGGTTAATTAAATGCAAATCATCAGAATGAGAGTTGCAGGCATTGGTCACCATTCTGAAAGATGAGTCTGAGAATAATGGTCTAAACCTGAATGCAAGTAAGATGAATGTTCTGGTATTTGAAAGCGATGAAAAAGGACGGAATGCAAGATTTTTGTGAATGGAAAATTATTAAAACAATTGAATGAAGTAAATGAAGTATGTTAATTAGAGATGGGAGATACGAAATTGATGTGGAACGGCGATTTGCTGCAGTGATAGAATAAATGGTGCTGTAGCTGAATTGTTGAGATGGAAGAACGTCAGTGTAGCTGCACGTTTTGCAGTTCTAGTGCTGACGCTGTTATATGGCAGTGAAACGTAGGCATTGCAGAAGAAGAATGAATGAAAGATTAATGCTGTGGAGACGCGATCTCTTCGGAGGATATGAAGAGTCGGCTTAACTGACCGAATCCGCAACGAAGAGATACACAGAATAGTTGGTACCAGCGAGGATGTCATAGTAAGAATGAAGAAAAACGTGCTCAGGTGGTTTGGGCACGTCCAAAGAATGATTGATGAAAGAATGGTAAAAAAGATATATGAAGTAAAATTGAAAGGTAAGAGGGGTAAGGAAATACCTCGGTTGACCTTCGAAATCACAATGTTGAAGATACTAGAGGAAGGTAACGTAAAAAGCGCGAATACCCCCCGGAGGACATGTATGAAGAGATGCATGAACATTGGACGAGGCGAAAGAGGTATACAGGGACCCCAGCGTTTGGCACTCCGTTCTCTCTGACTACCCCGCTAGGGATAAAGCTTGTATGAATATAAATATATAATATACCTACAATTTTAAGCAACAGCTTTTCTGTTTGCCCGCCGTCTATTGGATGGAGAGTTCATCTCCTTTTCATGATAATTCAGTAAGTAATAAGAAAGTTTCAAATTATTTGATAATACATAGTTGTATTTGATAATACACTGACCTCATCTTAAACAGATATGTACAGTATTTCTTTATATATTAATTATAGAAAATATAATATAAAGATCCAAGTTCAAATAAAATACTAATGATATAGATTAAGGATATAACATCAAATTAGAGTACATACACATAATCGTTGTTAGTAATAATTTTAACTGTTCTTGTAGAACAATCCCTGCAACCCCAGCATTGTGTTGCTGGGGTTGCAGGGTAGCATCATCTTACAGGTGTATCGTCGCTAAGGAAACGAAAAATTAAAAAGAAAGTAGACATATTAATCTATCTGTCGGATATCGAATATAAATAAATAAAAATGATAAAGTTTATTTGGAACATACAGAGGCAATACATAACAAGAGAAAACATTGACTACTGCTAAAGTTAAAAGTACTTAAGACACAAATATTGCTCCAAACGTATAGTAGGTATAAAAATATTAAGACATCTAAAACAGCGACAGTCAAATATTAAAAATAAAAATGAAATTAAAAATATCATACTTCAAAATAAATTATAATAGTAATTTTAGCTTATAGCTAGTTACGAGTGTGTGTGCGTGTGTGTTCTGTGTAACCAAATGGAAATTCGTACATTGGTTTAATTCAGTTATAGTTTTAACTTGATGAACAAATCTATTTATTAAAAAATATAAAAGAAATGTTACGACACCTACATTGTACAAAGAGAACTAGATATTGCTTTATTTGTCAATTAGTCATACAATATTTTGTACAGTTACCTCATTCCGTCGCTAGATGGTACCACATATTTTCATGTTATTTCAATAATAAAATTTTAATAACTCTACATAAGTAAAGAAAGGATAAAAAAAATTATAAATTTTGCGACTTTTTATTTACGTATGAAACATTATTTTTATTTGTCAAAGTTGAAATGTATTACGTGGCTGTATGAAAACGTTCCGTTGCCCCAAATGTCTTAGTAACAAAACAGTCACAAAAAAACCAACAAAAAAGTGCGAGGCAGCGAAGTAAATGGCGTCTCAAGTTGTTTTTTATTCGATATCAATGTGTTTCTAATCTCACTGTGGTATTTAGAATGTTGTCGTGTCAGTAGTATTAATTAATTAGCTACCATCGGTGTTTCATTGACAATTAGTGGTTATATAGTCGACGTTTCACCTTTTGCCCTGAAACAATGGCGTCGTATGATTCTATAGAATCCCACGTAAAAGTAAGAGAAAATCGTGCAATCGTGGACGATAGCTGCAGCTCATCCAGCGAAACGGACGCCGGTGAGGCCAACAAACGTCGACGAATGAGTCATGACAATCGAAAACTTTCGAAATTGGGATACGATCCAAGTGTGCCAACTAATTTGAAACACGCATCATCTACTGATTTTAAAGGTAAGAACACATCATTTTCTGTTCACCGGTGAAAGTTCTCCTTCCTCTTCATCTCTATCGTGTATAGTGATGATCTGTATAAAGAATAATATATAGTGTTTTGGGGGGAAAACTATTAACCTATCATATTTTAAATTACATCATTGATATGGAGGTCAATACTGTTTATAAACATTTCAAGCACATTTGTTGTATTTCATATTATCTTAACATTAAAATTTAAGTAACTATTTGCAATATTTAATATTCCAAAGCTGATTTCATTGTTACCATGATCCTTACTGTTGCATCAGTGCTGACCTTGTTGAAGACTGTATTCAACTTTCTACTCATTATTTCAAGATATTTGCTATTACATCTAACTTGGTTACAGTCTCAATTTATCACTCTATATATTTTTTAATATTATATGTCATTTTCATTATATTTTTTAACTAAAATACACTTTCATGACATGACATTTTTATATTAACAAATGTTTTATGTGGTGTGGTGATTTAGGCGGAGGAAATCTATTATTGAGATACTGTTCTGTATATAAATAATTTATTTAAGTACATTTTAAAGATATGTGTCAATCAAATAAAAAAATAACTTAACATAATAATGTAAGAAATTAAAATTTATGTGGTTGCTATAAGTACATGCTGATGATGCTAAATTATATATATACATAACATGAAAACAAATAGAGACCTAGTGATATGACATTCCATTCCCTGCTTTCTGCCTTTCGAGATATTGCGTGTTAAAGTGAAAAAAAAACATTTATTTCTTATATATATATATATATATATATATATATATATATATATATATATATATATATATATATATATATATGTATATATATATATATATATATATATATATGTATATATATGTATATATATATATATATATATATATATATATATATATATATATATATATATATATATATATATATATATATATATATATATATATATATATATATATATTATATATATATATATATATGATGTCTGATAATTGTTATAATTATTGGGTATATTTGTTAGAAGGTGAATAGGTTTTAAAGAAATTGCCTTTAGTTAATATTGTTTTGTAATTCTACTATAGTTCATTTAGGTACATTCAGCGTTTGTACATAAGTAAACAATAATTACCTAAATATGCTTTTAAAGTACTTTGCAAATATGCTTTATATATTTCAAAGCATAAATCAAGATTATACATATCCAAGATGGTTGAATAAAATAATATTATACACATTAATTACTTACATTAATATGCCTTTGACATATTTACTAATATACACATCAGTCTTGTTTAACTTATAAATCTAAATTAATATGTAACAATGGCAATATCAAAGGTTTATACTGAAACTAGAAAATTAAACTAATCACAACTGATTCACTTTTGAGTAACTCTCTAAAGTCATTCATGCATTCTTATCTATTAAGAGGAAAACATCACATCATCTAGAATAACAAAATTTAGATAGATTAATAAAGTTAAAATTAGTTTGACTATGCAATTTGACCATTTTGATCACTAATAAACAAAATGTTGTCATGTCATAATATATGTAACAATCAAAGGACTTCATTTAGTCAAAAGTACTTGAAATTGTCACCAATACTTTTGATTGAATAGGTTGGCCAATTGTGCAAGTCTTTTGTATAAAAATATAATTGGGCAATTTTGCTTTTGGGTGCAGTTTTATTATATAAGTTGTTCAACTGACATAGTTATGTTTTGTTGTAACCATCAGTATCATTGTGAGCGTCAGTCAAATCTAATATTTCAAGTCATTGCTGTAATAGTATAGTAAAACCATAACTAATTGAAACTAAACTTAACAGATACCCAGTCTATAGTCAAAAGTCCTATTCATTCATTATTGCCAGTTAAATAAGGAAATATCTGTACTAAAACTATGTAACTTCTAATAGAAACAATGTTTTTATACAAATTTTATTAACTATTTTTTTTATTATGTATACACTTGAGATAAATCTTCAATTTAAATAAATTTCTTTATAATGAATAAAATAAATTTTCTTGTACTTTAGCTGATATTACACATTAAATATTATTAAATTTATTGTAACATTTAAAGAGTAGGGTGACAAAAACATATACAGTAATATATTATACAATAGTATTTTACATTGTAATTTTGATCCCTATTTTCTTCTATTTTTTTCATTTTATTATATAAAATTATACATATCATTTGAACACTGAACTTAAATACAAAACTACAACACAACATTCCAACATTAAAAAGGGAATTTTAAAATATTGTTTTTGAAAATGTATAAATTTGAACTTAGTTTTACTATAAATGCAAAACACTTAAGAGAAATCTGAATTAATATATTATACAATACTTTACTAATATATTGACAAAAAAAAGTGGAATCCAAACAGTTATGAATATTGACGAAAAGGTAATTTTTTGCAATGTTTACAAGTACTAATTAAATAGTTTTAAAATATGACATATGGAATCTAATCCAGCACTATTATTCTTTCATTTTTATTTGCTTGCTTATAAAATATATATATATATATATATATATATATATATATATATATATATATATATATACACATATTTTAATTAAATTCTATTAATACACAACTATGACAGTGTACAAATATTTGACTTTTTTTACCCTTTTAAACCTGCAACTACTGACTTTACACTAAAATCATTTAGCTTGAAAGAATTTAGGTTATATTCTACATATTTTTTTATTCATATTTTAATAGTATGTTATACTGTAATTTTAAAAAACAAAATCTTATTAAGTTGATTTAGTTTATCATTACTTTACAAATATATTTTTAGATGAGGCTTTGTTTCTCTTGTTTTTAAAACACATGCAATCTCCTCAATTAGAGTAAATAAAATTATAAAGTAATAAATATTTTAAAGTAGATTGTGTACAATATTAATAAAAGTTGATGATACTGTGAAGTTAAAGGTGAGCTCAGCGATCCTTGGGCTGCTAGCTTATAGACACAGGAGCTATGTAGCCCGCAAAAATTCATTTTTGTGAACTATAAAACGTAAAGTTCGGGAAGTCATCTTTTAGTGCTCCATTACACTCCCCTATACTTATCAAGGAACGTCGAATTTCTACGCTGCTGTGCAGTTGTCTGTCAGTCACTTAGTAACGGTATATACACGATATATAGGCAAATGATACTCGTCGTCGATAGAGTTAGAGTCAACAGCTCCTAGAGTCTAGACCACGAGGTTAAGCATATTAAATAAAACATTTGGTTTTCATTAGAGCCTAGTGGACACCCACAACTTCGTTGGTGTGGAGTTTATGATCCTTGCCTGACGTTTGCTTTGGCCCATAAGATTGTATTCCACATGTTAGATTTTACATGGCAACTAAAACAGCTAATAACACTTAATAATTATTACTGAAGATACTTTTTTTTATTTTTTTAATTTAGCTTGTCTATTACTATCTCTTACATCAGGTGTTCCATATCCTTGATAATATCAAAATGTCAATGGGAAATATCCATCATGTTAAATGACTTTTTTTAAGATATCATTTGCATATTTCATGTAGTTTAGCTGGACACAATGGTCCTTCATGAGATGTTCCCAGTTAATGGATATTTGGATTTTCATAATTCAACAAAAATGTTCATCATGCTCAACAATTTTTACTTAAGGGCCGTTTTCTGGTTCATTATAGCTTAGAAGTTCTATTGTGTTTCTACATCAGGTGTTCCAGATCCTTGACTTTTGTATGTCATTGGAAAATTTTTAAAATAATCACATTAAATCATTTTTGTTATGACATCTTTTCATTAGTTCTTACAATTTAGCTGATCTACTATGGTTCTACATCAGATATGCAAGTCTTCGAAATCAATTATACCCTGCCACAATCTAATAGATATACAACAAAAAAACAATATATGTATAGTTATATTTTTAAAATTTGTCTGTTTGTTTATACCCTGGCATATTCTGTTAGTATTTTTGCAACACCTGCATCATTTTTTCTTAAAAATGTTTTTTTAATTATCTTCAAGAGGCTTTTTTATTTGTCTTAATTAAAGATTGTTAATTATGAAACACAATAATAAATAACGTGAAAAATAAAACTCGTTATCATTCACGCTATTTATTATTTATCTGGGTACAGCCAGACAAAAGAAGGTATTATAAGTCTATATATTATGTCATAATTTATAATATTGATAAATATAATCAATGTAATACTAATTATACTAAAATAAATTTGGCATTATTATTTATTATTATAATTGAAATAATTAGATATATTTTTAATTTCAGGCAGAAAACGCAAGCTAAGCAATGAATCCAAAGAACTTTGTGTATGGGGAGAGAATACCCGGCCAGCGAAGTACAGTAAAATATGGCCAGTATTTGATTCCGGAGGATTTGGAGATTCAGTTCTCACTCTACATATTCTGCAGAAACCTGAACCGCAAAAGAACCCATTACTCTTTAACCTGGACCCGAGCTTAGATTGGTTCAGTGGCATCAACGCGTCGTGGAAACAAACTCAACTGTCAAACACGATCCCCCAAGATGATTTAACTAAACGTATTTATTCATCCGTGTCAAGACAACTACGCATCATAAATGGGCATCTCCAAAAGTCGATGGCAAAGTATAAGTATCCTAAAGTGACTAGAGCAAATGTTCTTCTTGAATCTTCTACGTCCAGAAGGCTCTCAACTCATATAAGTTTATCCCTAAAAGCCATTAAGTTCCAATCAACACCACGCCGTCAACTGCCTTGCTATGGTAATTTAGAGTTGCCTTTAAAAATCAAGCAGGAGACTCAAACCCAGTACTATCCGGCTATTAGAAGTGTCAAGTGTGAGGATAACGTGCAGCCGAAAAGTGATATTAAAGTGAAAGTTGAGCGTGAAGTGAAAATTGAAAGCGAGAAAGAGAAGAGTAGAGACAGAGAAAGGGAGAAAGAAAGGTGAGTATTGTAGTAACTAAGGATATGAATGAAGATTTTGACTGACGAAATTTTCGGTTTCGACTTCAGCCACTTAAAGCTTTAGATACAGTTCTAGTCATAAATTTGACCGTGCCGAATCTCAGTATTCATGAATTGACGAGGATTGATCCATCTAGATGGTTTTCACTTAACTTCTGGTGAGTTTATTACTCGTAAACCAGACAATTTCACCATGGACCAGTTTGTTAGTAAAATTTCCCGATCCCGAGATGTCCTAAATGTCTCAATAAATCAGAATTTATTTATAAGAATATTTTAAACCCGATAATTGTAATAAATACTGACTTAAGATCATTTATTTTTATATTAATATAATTTGTTTATTATATTTAAATATTTCTTAGTTACAAATTGTTAATTTAATATAAATGCTAGTTGAAGTCACGTGAAGAGGGTTCCTTTCGGTCGTTAATACATGGATGAGACTTAACTAATCAGCTTAGAAGTTGTTTTATATATTATCAAATTAGTTCGTCGTTAGTATAATTAGGTAGGTAGTAGAATCAACTAATTTAACACAAATATTTACCATCTGAATATGTGAAACTTATCGCATAACATTCAAATGATAAGAAAATTCGGCGTCCTCCTTTGATAACTTTAAAACTATATACCGTATAACTGTGATATGTATTTGAGATCTCTAAAACAAGCTATTTCATTTAAGCTCAGATGCTTATGTCATATTTACGTCTGTGTGTAATACTCATTTGGCTCAGTAAGCACAATTACATGGTCCAAATGTGTAAAAATGTACTGGATTTCAACATATTGTCGTGGTAATTTTTGTTTTTTTGGTTGTTGCTGAAAACTACAGTTCTTGCCATTTTTTTTGAGAATTTAACTTAAACTAGTTAAGGAGCTTGATTGAGTTTTACGCTGTAAATATGGAAGAAACGCTTCATTCCAAAATTGAATTAAGCATTTGTTTCATAATTAAAATCAGGTTTCAAAATTGTTCCGTAAAATCAGATTTAGTTATATTGAGACGATTTTCAGGAACTTGATTTAAACCTGCACTTCCCAGGTAACATGTTTAACTGAATTCTACGTAGATTAGCTCTTTCTTTGGCCTAGTGTTTTTTTACAGTTAATCCTTTCCTTACTAAGCTTGTAAAGGATAATATCGCCTTGAAGCATTAATACCATGTTGGCTTACATTTTTTTCTATATTATTTTTGTTTTTTGTATGGAATAAAGAATTCTATTTCTATGTAGATCCCATTCATCCAGACACTCCTGCCAGCAATGTAGGCGGAGAGCGCGGATAAAGAGATGTTCCATCGGCGTCCAATGTAGACGAGAACGTACTGGCCCGGTAGGAGGCCCTCTTGCCCATAGCCTTGATTTAAAAGGACTTAAATACCATCGGTAAGTTATTTTGTATAATATATAGTTAATAATTGCTTCCGCTGTTTTTTGTCTATTTACATATTTTTTATATTACATTTTTTTTTTAAGAACAGAAAATCTGAATATAAAATCCATCAATCTGTGTTTAATTGTTATTAAATCCCTTAATATGAGATTGTACATAGAATTTGTTGCTATTGATTATTGTACAATATCGTTGAAAAGTTTCAAAATATATTTTTATTTATTACTTTTAATCAGTTTTCAAATTGGTTTTCATTGTGTACTTGAAACATTTGTTTGACTTATATTTTCACATTTTAACAGCCTAATGCGAGTGGAAACGCATCCGAATGGTGGCGCTAGTGTCGTCTACTTATACCAACACGACGTGGACATGCTCAGTCCGATCCAACAAGGGGCTCTAGCTAAGGAGTTTTTGAAGGTAAATTTATTTTGTACTAGTAATTCAGATGTAGATCCCGGGCAGGAAGTGTGCACGGGAAAGCAACTGGTGGGTAGCACCAACGTATTTCGATAAGCATAAACTCTACAAGGCAAAAAGTGTTCTACGAAGCTTTTTTTTGCGTTTTATTGATAATACTTTTAATTTAGATTTAATTAAAGTCTAGTTCTGATTTTAGTTAATTAATAGTCGTTTAATATTATTTAATGTTATTAAATATTAATCAATGTATTAATATGATCGCTGAATGACTGACTGACGAAGGGTGAAACAATAGGATATTGTTGTTACGAGGAGCGGTAATCTAGTTGTAATCTGTGTCATTAAGTTTAATAGTCATTGCTTTATTCACGGCACCATTGTCATATTAATTAATTTTATACGTTTTCATATCTATATCATTAAAGTTGATGTTTATTTGAGGTCGTCACAGCGTCTGATCGTAAACGTGACGACGGTTGTGAGTTCGATTCTCTCGAATGAATAATACGTGAATAATAATGGAATGAAATTACACGACGAACCGCGACGTTGAGTTCCGTCACTGAACACAAAATTTCTAGAAAATTGGTTAGAAAGTGAGGAACGGGGTGTCCAAACTCTATGTGCCCTTTGCATACCTAATATTAATTTATTTTTATTCGCAGGTAGTATTCTCAGAGAACAGCGAAGGCTGGGCCAACTTCGTGTGCGGGGTGGTGCGGGGCGCGGCGGCGCGCCTGCCCTGCCTGCTGCGCTACCTGGCCGAGAGGCACCCCGCGCTCACGGTGAAGGCGGGCGTGCTGGCGCGCGCCTCCGACATCGAGACCACCACCATTGAACGATACTTCCATCAGGTACTTGTACTAAACCTGCATATGGAATAGAAGGCAGGGACCTAGTGTTAAGACGCTCCGTTACCCGATACATTGCGTTAATGCCGCCCTGATGTCTTGTTACTAGAGTGAGGATTTCCTCGCTTTAGTAACAAGACATCAGCACTTTGGTAAATAATTATTTTCTCCAAGTGGACATCAAACCACGTGAAACGACGCCACGTCACGACGGCACGACGCTCAAACACACAAATGTTGTGTTAAAATAATGTATCAAAATATAATATTAATATAAATATATTACTTTCCAGGTACAACAATCGTACGCGGCGGGGACGTTCCGCTCGGGTCCTCTCCACCAGATATCGCTGGTAGGAACAGTGCACGAGGAGGTCGGGGGATACTTTCCAGACATGCTTAGTATGATTGCTGAGTGCCCTTTTCTTAACTTGGTAAATTTTCTATATTTATGTATTCTTAAAAAATTAACCTTCCCCTCGAATGGAGATACGAGTATACAAGTCGAACACTGTCCTACTATGACACCATGGCGCTTATTGTATTAATTACTGTTACTTTTTATAGACAATGCCTTGGGGACCAATGTCGGCAGTGGAAATGGAGCCTCAAGAGTCCAACGACGGCCCCATACTCTGGATCAGGCCGGGAGAGCAACTGGTACCCACAGCTGAACTTGGCAAGAGTCCTATTAAGAAGAGGAGGTATGTTATTCAAAATCAATATTATCTTTAACTTTTAAACTGTATTTAAATAGCTTTTGTGTTGTTGAACAAAATAAAATACAAAATAAACAATTCTACTTAGATGAGTTTGCGTTATACTGTTCAAATACATTAAGTATGTAACATGAACTTTACATATATTGTAACTAGCGACATGCCCGCGACTTGGCCCGCTTGCATTACAATATTATTTATTTATTACTCAGGTGAATTGCATTTGTTTGTCATAAATTCTATGCCATATGTGATTCCGACGTATTTCATCTAAAACGGCTTTCATCTAAAAGCCGTTCAGTAGTTCTTGTGAGTAAAGGGAACAAATATTCATATCCACACAGACTTTTATTATTAGGATTTAAAATAAATATCATATAAGTTATAATAATTAGAAATATAAAAAAAAAATATTATTTTATATTTTGAAATATTTTTTTTTCCTGATAATATCATTTTTATTGTACTCACATTAGAAGAGAACAACAGATAAACAATAGCTTGACGCTAAGTACTTGAGAGTAGTCCGTGGAGGGAACTTAGTGTTAAATAACTTTTCGACAAAGTTTCGAGACGTTGCGGTTCAAGTAGAGGAAGTCTTCGTCGCGCTTTATCTTCTTTAGCTTCAAATAATTCATTCCCTCAAGTGGAAATCGAACCTGCGTATATCACGATTATAGTCAGGCGCTTCTGTCGCTCTAGCGACAAATATATAAGTAAATAATTACTACATCAATTTGTTTACATGATCTATCCAGACATGATGTGTGTGATTAGGTCACATAACCCATAAATCCTTTAATAAATTAGGTGCGGTTATGAAATAAAACGAATCAAATGCATATCAGACTATAGTGCTACCCTCGTTACAGGACGGGCATGAACGAGCTGCGCAACCTGCAGTACCTGCCGCGCTGGAGCGAGGCGCGCGAGTTCCTGTTCGAGGACCGCACGCGCGCGCACGCGGACCACGTGGGGCACGGCCTCGACCGCATCACCACGGCCGCCGTGGGTGAGGCTCATCATTTATTATTTAGTCAAATTGTGGAAATACATCAAAATGTATGAAGAAACAAAAGACTAGTCAATTTATATATTATACATCTTTGTTAAATACAGAATGTTTCCCTCAGGTGTTCTCAAAGCGATCCACTGCGGAGACGAATCGGACCGCGGTCGCATTACGAAGGACGTCGTGGCCTTTCATGCTGCTGATTTTAATAAACTAGTGCAGCTGTTGCAACTGGATTTGTATGAACCGCCCATTTCACAGTGTGTTACTTGGTTAGTATTTTTCATGATATGCTTATGTTAAATAAATATTATGTTTTATTAAAATGAATTCTCGCTTTGCCTACCAAAAATATCTGGATAAGGATATCCTCAATCCTTTAATATCATAAAAAAATATATATTAGATATTGTTGAAAACATTTGTAGTGAAGAATACTTGCTGTTAATATGGTTATTTTTTTAGCTTCACACTATATCCTGCATATAGTAATGTAGGCAAAGGGAACCAAGCGTTAAGACTCCGTTTCCCGCGCTTTGTTTTTGTTGTCAGAGCAAGTAAAATGTAAATAATTTATTCTTCCCATTGAACCCATAACCGTCCCGGTTACAGTCAGACGCTGTACATACACATGACAGTTTCGCAGCTTTTCAAATATTAGTACTAACTTTAATGATTTTTTTATACCTTAACATGAAAATACAAAATCTGTCTACTTTAGATTAAAATATAATTTAAGTATATTTATAGAACATAATAAAATATTTTTATTGTACACAATAAAAACTTAAATAAATATACATATAAAATGTATATATGGTTTCCTATTGTTCGAAGCAATCTCTTACAGACAACCAGTCAATCTCTGCTAGCTAAAACCAATACAATTAAAGGTCTTTTTAAGATTGTATAGGTTTTTGCTTAATCATTTTAAAAAGTAATTTAACAAAAACCAATAAAATATTAAATAAATTAAAATCTATTATGTAATTCTTATATATGCATACACAATATATATTATAATACTGTATTATTGTCATGAATCATTACAGATTGAAGTAAACTACATCACTTACAAATTGTCCAAAGATTGTTTAGTCATATTCTGTAGGCGATAATTACACAATTTTAAATTTTTTGTAGTTATTTCCAAGCATTTAGATTTGATATTTTCTTAAGTTCTAACCAATACTTTTTAATATGTAACTTTTTCATATAATTTCAGGCTAGAAGAAGCTAAACTGAACCAGCTCAGAAGAGAAGGTGTACGCTATTCGAGACTGCCTCTCTGCTCAGATGATGTATATTTTCTACCCAGAAATATTATACATCAGTTTAGAACTGTATCTGCTGTTACTTCTATTGGTAAGCTTTTTTTTATAAATTAGTATATTACTTTATAGTATCCAAGGGGTACATCAGAAGAAAGGGGTGTCCAAAAACAAGATGGAGTGATAAAATGACCAGAGTTGTAGAAGACCGAGCTCAATGGAAAGAGCTGGAGGAGGCCTATGCCAAGAGGCACGCGAGAGCGAGATATACTTTGGACAATAATAAAATCAAAACATAAAATTGCATGTAATTAGCAATAAAAAGGGCTTTCTTATTATAAAATATTGCAAACCATTAGATTGCACAGTTAGTAATTGTATTAATACTTTAAAATAATAAAAGTATTTAATGAACACTAGGTTCTCTCTTCCTAACCTGTTATATACATGATAAAGCGTGAAGCTGAAATTTACATGAATATAAAATAATAATACATAATGTTTGTTCACAGCATGGCACCTAAGACTGAAACAGTACTATCCCTCATCAGAGGCCTCTTCACCAGCTGAAGAAAGAGCTTCCCCAGACCAAACTACTAGTAATCTTTCTGGTAAGATTATATGTAGTTTCTAAGTAGTCATAAGTAAACATTACTTTTATTATTAATATGTAAAGGTACTTTTTTTAAATTTTCTTTTTAAATACAGTTTGATTTACTAGAATAGTGTCTTCATTCTAATTAAATATACATATGTGCTAACTAAGACTATAAATTCTGTACTGGAGTGTAAATTAATATGTAGAAATTGGTATTTATTAGTTTTCATATGTATATTACCTTTTACACAGGCAATACTACCATATGAAAAACTAAAAAAAATAAAATTTCAAAACTTTTAAGTAAATTAAATTAAAAAAGAAATGAAGATAATTTTTATTAAAATAAATACAATAATAGATTAAAAAAAAATGATCTATTAAAGTTACTATGACTATGATACAAGTTTTGTTAAATCCAGGGTAATATTTTTGGTATAAGTATTTATCCAGTTCTATTTATTATATTATGTTCTTCAAATTTCAGATTCTAAAACATCTACAAAACATAAGAGTGGTGTAATAGAGATGAGAGCACTCAGCGCCAAATTCAAAGAAAAGTCAGCATTGAAAATATCTGAAAACAGAAAGAGTTTGGACGTCCAAAACAAAGAGAAACCTGACGATAAGAAAGAGAGACGCACGGAGAAACACGAGAAATCGGAAAAGAGTGACAAACATAGACATAAAGGAGATACAGACAAACATAAAAGTGATAAGTCGGAAAAAGTAGACAAGCTAGATAAATCATTGGAGAAGCCTGAAATCAGAATATCAGATAAGGAGAATAAACTAGACAAATCTGACAATAAATCTGAAAGACCTGACAGAGTCGACAGACCTGACAAAGAGAAATCAGAAAAATCTGATGTTAAAATTGATAAAAGTGATCGATCAATAGAAAAGTCAGATAAAACAGATAAATCTGACAGCAGAACTGAGAAAGAGAAGGAAAATCGAACAGACAAGGACAACAGGTCCGAAAAGGAAAAGGCAGAAAAACACGATCACCACCGAAGACATTCGTCCTCGCGCCACAGGTCACATAAGTCTGACAGATCGAGGGATAAGGAACACAGAAAGGAACACAAAGATGACAGAAAACATGAGAAGCATAGAGATAAAGATGTGAAGGATGTTAAAAGTGTAGACAAGACGCAAAGTGTGTCCAACAAAGTGTCGAGTGTGTCCAACAAAGTGCAAAGTGAAAAGTTACCGCAGGCGATCCATCGCTCCCCAGATTAGTGTGTCGAAGCTTTTTCTTGGTATTTTTTGCAAGATTTTTGGACCTTATCTGGTAAGTTTGTGTTTGCCTTACAGCAAAGTGGTATGAAAATCTATTCTTTTTTTTCTCATAGACATACATGAAAATCATCAAAATTATTTACTTATAAGTTATTTGAAGACTTGAAGGCCTATAGTTTAAATTTTTATATTTAGAGTGAAAATATTTGATCTCGTCAGTGACAGCCATTTAAGGTTCAAAAATTCCAAAATGTTCCCAAGGGAAGCAATGAAATGAAGTAGGATAATTTTTTGTAAATATAGAGTAAGAGTCTCGTAGAGGCTATGCCGAAAATGATTGAACACGCAGTTTTAGATAGTTATAACCAGTGATTTGTATTTGGTACTTAGCATTTTTTTGTTTTTCTCATATATATTTTTGCAAAATTTGTTTCTATATGTTTCGTTATTTACTTAAGTCATTTTGTTTTCATTTTTCTTTTAAATTAATTTTTATATACAATTTAAACCATTAATATCTAAAACTGCGTACAGATGTGATGTAAAAGTTTTAACGACGATGATGAATATAATAAATAAAAATAAATTTTAAGTGGAAAGAAATTAATTACCTATTCACACATATTTCTAAAGAACATGCACTAAGAGTAAAAAGATATAATTAGATAAGTCTAGATATTTTGTTTGGTTTTTGCAATTATTACACTATGTTGAATAAAACTGCTTTCAACTTGCAGAAGGTGGTCCTAGGTTCAATAAAACAAATGATGTTGTACTTTTTGATGCAAACATTAAAATTTACATCACTCACTCAAAATTAAAGTGGCCTAACTCGAAAATTTCTTACTTATAATAAACTTTTTGTATTCAGTATTTGACAAACCCAAAAATTTTAAAGGTAGTAAGCTAGTTTTTGAGTTCACTTTCTTTCTAAGGATGCAATATATAAAAGTAGTTTTATTTAACATACATATAAGTGTAGTGTAATTTCTTTGTGATTTTTTAATTAAATTATTTATTAATGTCCCTTGTTATCATTGTGCGAGAGGAGGCCCGATGGAGTCCTTGTTATTTATTGAGGAAATGGATTATATTTAAGAGATGATATATTATATTTTCTATTGTGGGGGGTTCATTGAAAATTGAAAATTATGATATTTGCTGGAGTTTCAATTGGATTCTGTAGCACGATTTCGTTTGTGGTTATCTTAAATTATATGAATTAATTTTTTTTATCAATCATCACCAATCTCTTGATCCCCACTTGATGGAATGAATAATTTCCATTTCTCTGCTCTAATAAAAATAAAGTGCGGAGTTGAGCTCTGCTACTAAATATTCTGTGCAGAAAGTGACACTTGACGCTTTCCTACTCTGTTATAACTATGTGGCATCAGAATCTTGGAGCAGAAAAAAGAATATAATAGATTTTTTACATTTACTGAAACAATTTTTTTTTGTTTTAATTTAACAGTAAGAACTGTAGAATAATATCTTCAATATTTATTTTATTTACTACTACCTTTTTCACTATAGAGTATTGATAAAGTCACAATAATTTTTTTACCCAATAATTATAGCAATGATTTTATTTGAAAGTCCAGCAAAATTTGAAATTTTTATAATTTATCATAATGCTTAACCCCCATATGCTAATTCGTAAAAAGACAAAATTTTCTAAATATTTAATTATTTGTCATAATATGATTTACATTCTACTTGCCATTATTTCATCATTTTTTTATTAAAAAAATATTTTTATATTGTGATAAAATTGCTAAGGCACATAAAATTGGGAATCAAATGAATTTGTGACATGTTTATAAGCTTTATCCAATGTAAATTGAGTTTAGCTCACACTGTGGTTGCTCAGTAGAGAAAGTAAATATTTTGTTAAAATTTTTCATAATTGACATACCAGCATTTTATTTGAATATTGTAGTTCATTGATTCACTTGAAATTGGAGCTACCCAAGTTGATTTAAATAAAATTGACACCACTTTAACAGTTTTTGAAATGTTATTTACAAAAATGTATAAAAACTGAATTGTAGTGGGATATTAGCGCGTCTCCAAGAGACGCAGGTTCGAATCCCGCTAATTTTTTTTATATGTTTCCTGAAATAAATTGAACACCAACTAAAAATTTTCCAGGTTGTTGTTATTTAAAGTTTTGATGAACATGGCATTGTATTTTTATTAAATAAATCAAACACTAAGTGCTAACACAAATATGTCCAAAATAAGATTTTTATATGGAGGAATCCAACATATGCACAAACAAATCTCTTAAAATTTCTATATAAATCAATTTTTAGTACAGATTCTATCAAATAAAATTTCTTAGTCCAAAAATGTATATGGAAATAAAGCTTCAGCCGGTCTCAAGTTGTGATTGACATTTAAGTTTAGAAGTTAATTTATTGTTTCACGTTTCCTATAGTTTTTTTTTTGGAAAATAATAAATAGATTATGATAGAGTTTTGCCTTTTTATTCACTGTTACGTCACCTTTTATTTTCTTATGGTTTTTACAGATAAACAATATGTACATATTATGTTAAAACTAATTTTGTAGACAGACCATCGTATTGTGGCGCAGTGGCACAGCATCTGACTCAACGCGATACTTGTGGGTTCGTCCCCACTCAGGCCGATGATTTATTTTCATTTCCCTGCTTTGGTAACAAACTAAGTTCCGCCATCAGTATCAACCCTTTTCGATATTGATACACACAATTTTAACAATATGACGAAGAAAAAAAAAGAAATGAGGCTTGGACAACCAAAGTCAGTGGTTTACTAACATGTGATAGGTATATTGGAAGAAGGTACCATTATGATCTAATTTATAGCATAGAAGAAAAAAAAATCAAGTATATCAAGATATAAAAATATCAAGTACATCCTAAAAATGGAGTATCTGTGTTAATCTACCAGGCGAGACTAAAATAATAATAAGCTCGTATGTTATCACATATACTGAGACGTTTCATATGGACATAACAGATGGCGTTGTTCATTTTTTTTTATTCACGATTTCTGAATCGCGCTGACGAGATTATCTCGCGTATAATCACTACTGGAGGGGAGGGCGAGTCAAAGCATACTTACCTGGCGTAGGGGACACCGTGATCAAGTAGGCGGTTCCCCCAGAGCGAGGCCCTTCCATTGCACTGCGGTCGGGTTGACCTCTGCGATTATCCCTAATGCGGATAACTCGGACGCGTTATTTTTGGTAGTGGGGACTGCGTACGCGCCGTCCCCCTCTCTAAAACCTCTTAGACCTCTAAACAAAATCTTTGACCACCTCCCCGTCCTCTTCGCCGTACGGGGACGCCAGCAATCGCAGTGCACCCCCCTTTACGTAGGGGACGAATCTGCTGGCCCCGCTTCGAGGCCCTCACTGCCCAGCTGACTCGGCCACGAGAGGAACCGCTTGATGATCCGCCTAGTGTCGATAGACTTGAGGCGTCGATCACAGCGACGATCCAGACTGCCCTCCGTGAGGCTACCGCCCCCGCCAGTCCGGTAAGACTTCCCCCAACTCCACGGCACATTGCTGACCTCATTGCGCGTAAGAGGAAGACGCGCAGTGAGTGGCAACAGACCCGCGAGCCCGCCACCAAGACGAAACTCAACGTCTTGGTGGAGCGTATTCGCGCAGCGCTCGCGGAGTCCAATGCCGAGAGTTGGGACGCGAGGATTCGTGACGCTACCGAGGACGAAGCGTCTCTCACGAAGCTGTGCCGGCAGCTTACCAAGAAGCCGCCCCCCATCCGACCTCTCTTCCAACCCGATGGCACGCTGTGCTACGACTCTCAAGGAAATCCGAGGAAGGCCGAAATCCTGGCAGACCACCTTGAGAGTCAGTTCGCACCCAATCCCAGCTTGCTACCGGAGCACCACGCACTGCTGGAGCAAGCGGTCACCGCCTTCCTATCGGACCCCCCTAGCCCGAGTCCTCCTCCGCCCTTCTTTTCCCCGTCGAGCGTGAAGAAGGCGATCGCGCGGCTCAAGCCTAGAAAAGCTCCGGGGATAGATGGTGTGCCTAACCTGGCACTACAGGATCTCCCAATGCGGACCATATCATCACTCACCAGGCTTTTCAACGCCATCCTACGGCTGGGATATTTCCCCCGGGCATGGAAGGAAGGCCTGGTAGTGATGATTCCGAAGCCAGGGAAGGACCGAAGGCGCCCCGACGGCTACCGACCCATTACCCTGCTGAACGAATCATCCAAGCTGTTCGAGAAACTACTGCTCCCTCTCTTGGAGGCGCACTTCCAACCGCGCCCCGAGCAGTTTGGATTTCGCAGTGGTCATTCGACCACATTGCAATTAGCACGCGTCCTCCACTTCGCAGCGGCCGCCATGAACAGGAAGGAGAAGGCAGCAGCGATCTTCCTGGACGTGTCGAAGGCGTTCGACAGGGTGTGGCACCCCGGATTGCTCCACAAAGTGATCCGGGCGGGCACTCCCCATCACCTGGTGAGGGTTCTGGCCGAATTCCTCCGCGGCAGAACCTTCCGGGTTAGAGTGGACCACGCTCTATCCAGCAGCCATCCTATCGCAGCAGGGGTACCCTAGGGTAGTACCATCTCTCCTACCCTGTATTCCATGTACACCAATGACATCGCAGTTCACGACAATGTCACACTGGCCCTCTATGCCGATGACATTGCGTTCCTGGCTAAGTCCCTGAACCTCACCCACGCGGCTCTCAAACTCCAGCGTGCCCTCGACCTGCTACCGGACTGGTTTGCGGAGTGGAGGCTCACGATTAACGTGGCCAAGACCCAAGCGATTGCGTTTGGGCTCCACAAGCTGCCTCCTCCGCTTGTTCTCCAGGGTGAACAGGTCAAGTGGTCCCGCCAAGTCACCTACCTGGGCGTCTCCATAGAAAGGAAACTTTCTATGTCGGCCCAGGTAGCCAAAGCCAGGAACGCAGCGCGAGCTGCACTGGCCCTGCTGCGTCCCTTATTCCGATCCCGCCTTCCCCTCCGCACCAGGCTGGGGTTGTACAAAACGTACGTCAGACCCCATCTGACGTACGCGTCCCCAGCTTGGTACTCCCTCACGAGTCCTAGTCTTCGGAAGGTCCTTGAGACGGTACAAAATGTGGCTCTCCGACGAGTCGTCCAGGCTCCTAGATACGTGAGGAACGCTACCATTCAGCGCGACCTCCGTATCGAAAGCCTAGAGAGTCACATCACCCAGCTAGCTGCCCGCGTCTACCACGGAGCCGACGCCTCGGATCACCCTCACATCCGAGACATCGCTCCGTGGCACTCCCGTCCGCCGGACGCCCGAAGACTACCTCGAGACATCCTTCCCCCTCCTTCTGATTCCTGAGCTGCTACCATGGTCGCTGGTCGCCTAGGCTGAGCCTCCCCGGGATCACCCGAGGGTCTCATTCGGCCGGGCGACCGCCCGGGTAGCGCATAACTCACTCCTTTCGTCCAGTCCTTCTAAATCTTGTCCCTCTTAAGGACATTTTACCTCGGGCCAAACGCCCAACCCAAGGACCCGCCCATATTCATGGGCGGCGGAAGAGCCTAACGGCAAGAGGGTACTGCCCTGAAGCCATTTTCCTCTCCCCCCTCGGGGGTCGAGAGAGAGAATACATCATTATCACAAAATCTGACAGTGTATAGAAAGCTAACATAATCATAATTAATTTATTTCAAATTGAAGTACCCAAGTTATAACGGGTATATTATACTGTATACTATATTTATATACAAGTGTTGTTTATTCCAATTTCCATTCCTTTATGAAAGTAATGCAATCCACTCGCCAAATAGTGGAGTGGTTGATTAATTATATTTTAGTCAATGCTCGGTGAATAGTCAGTGAAGACAATCGCTTGGAGAGCACTGAGCGTCGAGCGACATATCCATTCCCTACGATATTTGTCAATGGTAGAAACGTCCTCATTTAGAATACCGCAATCGCCCAGATCCCTACTTTTTTTTGTACCTTATTTCATAGTTTCGTCGTATTTCATAGTTTCTTACTTTTGTATTGATTATGCAGCGAAATAATTTAACCGGCAAACACGAAGCATAAACCCTAGCAACTTTTAATTGCCTTGGAAGAGAGGAAAAATCAATTTCAACAAAACAATCATCTTGAGTTCTGGACATACGGACAGACAGACGGACAACAAAGTCATTCTATAAACCCTTATAGGATCCTCAAAAAACACATGTTTGTCATGCCAAAAAGGCGTGCCATTGCCATTTATTTGCGTTGTTTTCCAAAAAATATATCTAAATTTTACATCATGCCCATATACTGTCCCGATAGACAGTAAAAAATGCAGGTACTTTATAAAGTAGCAAGCATCGAGGGATTCGCGCCGTTGAAAGTTATTGCATACAAAATCAATTAAGCTTTTATTGTTGCCGCCCAATGAATAATTGGACAGCGTCATTTAAATCATAAATGAGGTGCATAAATGTGTTTACATCTTTATTTATTACCGCTTAAAACAAATGTATTGCAGTATCTCACATAGACCAACGTTCCAATATAATATAAACTAGTGATGTATAAACTAGTGATCCAATATAAACTAGTGATGTATAATCTTTACTCGACACAGTGGTTATGGTTTTAAGTACTACACGAAATGTTTATGTAGGTACAGAAAAAAGACGTTTCCGACCTGTATAAACAAAGTGTAAATGCAAAACTCCTACATCCACGGGATATAACTAATTTTTACTATTTGGCGTCTTAGCAAAAGTTGTCCAGGATATTTGTCGATTATGATACTTTCCGGTGATATAAAAAAAAATCGTTCAATTTCGAATCGAACTTGTGCAACGAGGGCTTTGTATCAATTTCATACTTGTAGGTAACCGGAAATACAGCATAAAAGAGTTAAAAAACTTAATTTTACGTGCACTGATTTTGTATAAAGTGCGGTACAGGTATAAATTTGCAATGATTTTTTCTGTGATATACTAATATGTCCTTTATTTGTGCCGTAAGTTTTACTCTTTGAGAAATTTCATAATTTTATGTCAATAGGAAGTACCACAAGGTACTTCCTATTGGACTGGCTTGGACTACGCGACGTATTTCTTTCCAAATGCAGCAGAAACCAGCCATGAATGCATACATACATACATAGCTTCACGCTGTATACGTTACGGGTTAGCCAGAGAGAACGGAGCACCAAACGTACGTGACCTTTCTGCAGTAACTTCGACACTGTATTCTAGAAGGTGAAACGAGATCGATTTGAGGGATTAGATTTTTTCTGTTTTCTAAGGGTCTACAGACTTGGTTATTTTATAATAATTTCAACTTGATCTTGCACATAATCTTAAGAAAAATGCGCATAATCCGTAGAAAAATGATCTTGACCGACAGACGGACAGACAGATGGTCAACAAAGTGATTCAACAGGATATGTAATGAGTTAAGCAATGCTAAAAACGTCTGGGATACCAAAGCTTATAAATATAAAGTCCACGCAAACAAAGTAGCGGGCACCATCCAGGCGTATAAATAAAAAGATAACTTAAAATAAAAAGTATTGAAACTTAGATTGGATTAATGCAACCTAATCAGCTAACCACGCTAATGATATGCTATGCTCAATGTACATGGTCTATGTGCATTTGTACAAATCATGTCTAACTTCACTGGAACCAACCACCATTCGAACATTGTAAATTAATTAATATGTCTTACTATTATCTTGCAGTATGCTGAATATAAATAACATTTCTTACTGAATATTTTCTTCAATTTAACCTCGTCCTTTCACAGAAAACTGCAGATTCTTCGTCATTTATTAAATAAAGCCAAGTAGTTTTTATTTTTCCATCACAAAAGTCTCTTACCGTATTTATACATATTCAATGTACAATATGACGTTATTAGCAAATTTAAGATCTGTACATTTTTTAATATACCTAATAAAAGGAATGGACCTGGAAATACACGTATCATTTTTATCTCTACAGTTCGCTAAATCTCGGATCGTCGGAAAAGTCTGATCTCGACTCGTCTAGAATTACAATCATATAATTTCTAGAACGTCCTTCAAATGCCAGCATTAGTAGAATCATTTAGAATTTGGTTCGGTAAAGAGAGAAGCTCCGACAGTGATGAGCGCTTACTCACATTTCAAAGGAGCTCCTTAAGCCTACAATTGGGTTGCGAGTTCCAAACTACTCATCTCTTTTCCCTAAATCATCACATTACGTTTATTTAATCATGTTTCCAAAAGGGGTAAATATATTAATAAAATAATGAATAAAATCACACTTCGAATATATCTATTAATATATATGATACTAGCAGACCAGGCCACGCGTTGCTGTAGCCACGGCGTCGGCGTTTGTTATATTACATCGTAGTAAACTATTAAAAGGGAACTTTAGTAGTACCTACATCAGTCATGGGGCCGCCATGTTTTTTTACATAAAAGACAAACACGTACAAGCTTGTATAAAAATCCACTGGATTGGGATTTGAAGAGGAAGTTGAAGTAGAAGTCTTTGAACACGTTTCATCAAAATTTTCCTACAGTAAATGAAAACAAAAATCAATAAAAAATAATTAATATAATATTTTTTAATTATTAATAAACAATTAATTTCGAGTAAAATAATATTGTAACTACAAATTGAGATATGAGCTATTATATCTTTCAAGTTGGATCAAACTGAAAAGCACAGGGTGTGCAAATTTGATTAAAATCAGTTCAGTAGTTTAGGAGCCCAGCGCGGACAAACAACGTGACATATTATTTATATATATTAAGTTATCGATGGCTTCAAAATATGCAATTGAACTGTAGATGTGGACTATCCATTACATTATACATGATAACTATTTACATACGAGTATAAGCAGAACTTTCTAATGAGTAAGACTTCAATTATACACTTGTTACATAATGGCATATACTTTTCTTGGGTATAAATATAATACCAAACTACTTAATGCATATGTTATAATGATACTTATTTATGATTATACGTTTATTTTCTAAAATTTTTTTATATAAAAATGTGTAAAATTATTATGAACCCCTGCCTTTGAAATAATGCGTAATTTTCTTTAAATATGAAAAAAGATATATATATATATATATATATATATATATATATATATATATATATATATATATATATATATATATCTATATATATATATCTATATATATATATATATATATCTATATATATATATATATATATATATATATATATATATATATATATATATATATATATATATATATATATATATATATATATATATATATATATATATATATATATATATTATATATATATATATATATATATATATATATATATATATATATATATATATATATATATATATATATATATATATATATATGTATATATATATATATATATATATATATATATAGATATATATATCATATATATATATATATATATATATATATATATATATATATATTATATATCTATATATTATATATATATATATATATATATATATATATATATATATATATATGTATTCCACTGGGGAAAATTCTACTTATAAAAATTGGCAAACTTAAATTTGCGGTCGTATGCACTCATTTTGTATGAAATGAACTACAGTATAAGTTTGAAATCGTCTTTTTTCGGATTACATCTATAAATTTCCTTTAGTTGTATTATAAGTTCTATCTTATGGCCAAATTTCATAAATCTAGGTCTGCGAGAAGTACCCTGTAGATTCTGATTACGCGATGATTTTTATACGAAATGCAAAAAAAATTAACATGAACGCTCATATCTTTTGATTACGTTGAATGAGAAGTTTGATTTCTTCTGTGCTTCACGAGGTTATTGAAGCTTGAATCTTCCACGTGATTTAGAGACAGTGGTCTTGACAGACGGACAGACAGACAGACAGAGAGACAGAGAGACAGACAACAAAGTGATTCTATAAGGGTTCCGTTTATTCCTTTAGAGATACGGATCGCTAAAAATATTTTTTTTATCAAGGCCATTTACTGTCTTCATTTAATTAAACATACAAAGCATTTTGCACCTGTGTGTATATTTATGTATGACATAACTAAGTTGAATTTGAAATTTCACTTTGGAAATTGTGTTGAACTTTTTATAAATGTATCATGATATGTATATATATATATATATATATATATATATATATATATATATATATATATATATATATATATATATATATATATATATATATATATATATATATATATATATATATATGATCTCTATAGTGAAAAAACATATAACCACAATTACTAGTTATGTTAGAGCTTATTCTAAATGATTTAAAAAATATGTTCCATGGCAAAATCTTAACATATTATAAATAAAAAAAAATCGGTACATAAAATAAAATGACTTGGAACATACTAAATTGTGAGACTGGAAAGGCTAAGTAAGAATCGCAACAACGGATTTAGATTCAAAATTGACAATGGTCTTACTAGCTGTGATGAAGAAGTTATATTGTTGTATTTTTGAAAAATTCTTTGTTGATATTTCAGTTTCCACAACTAAAATTTTTATATCTTCTACAACCGTCGCTGAATCATTACTAAAGGAGAGCGTACAAAAATGTAATATAGATTTAAGTCCCTAGATATTAAGAAAACCACAGATCTATGGGGTATCTCTATTAAACTAATTAGCTATATAATAGACGCTATTGTTCCTCACCTCGCGACTATATTTAACAATTGTATAGAGTATGGTATGTTTCCTGACTTTATGAAATTTTGTAAAAGTCGTACCTATATTTAAATCAGGAAGTACATCCCAACAATTTTCGACCTATATCGCTGCTGCCGCATGAAGTATAATTTTTGAAAAAAAAGTTTAAATCAAACATTACATCATTTTAATTCACATAATCTCATGCATGAGAATTTGATTGCGTGCAGCATTCTACGTTGGTCATGAAGCTACACTATTACGGAATTATAGGACTTGCACTCAATCTTCTGACCTCTTATTTAGCTAATAGGGTTCAGAGGGTTGATGTGAATGGCAGGAAATCTCCAGGGTCATTAATCAGTATGAGAATCCCACAGGGGTCTATTCTTGGTCCTTTCCTCTTTTTAATATATATAAATGACTTACCATATTTAGTTGGAAGGAGCCATGAGATAGTGCTGATAATTCTTCATCAATTTTTAAAATGAAAAGACAACAAAATATAATTGACGATGTAAACAATGCGCTCTCGCAAGTAGTACATTGGTTTAGTGCTAGCAACCTACTATTAAATAGTACAAAAACTAAATGTGTAATTTTTCGAACACCCAGCACGGAAATTATTAAAGCCAATGTACTATTGAATAGTGAAACCGTGGATTCTGTTGATTCTACGGTATTTCTCGGTGTCACCATATACTCTAAATTACAGTCGGGGCCTCATAGTGATGGATTGGCGAATAGACTGAGCTCAGCAGTTTTTGCGGTTAAGAAATTTAGATCGTTAACTCATGTAGAAACGCCTCGCCTTGTTTACTTTAGCTACTTTCATAGTATTATGTCTTATGGCATTATATTTTGGGATAATGCAGCCGCTATCAAATCAATTTTAGTCTTGCAGTAGCGAGCTATTAGCTCAATCTATAACTTTTTTGAAGGAAATTATATTGACAGTTGCGCCTCAATTTATCCGTGAAAATGTTTTATATGTTAAAAAAAACTAATGATTATACTAAAATTGGCGATGTACACAATATTTATACTAGAAATAGGTTGAAGCTTACGGCGCATGTAAGTCGATTGCATCGAGTCCGCAATTCCTTCTTCATGGGACACAGTGTACGCTTTTACAATAGGATCCTAGAAAACGTCCGAGAATGTTCTACATTCCAATTTAAAAAAAATGTGAAAATACCTTTGTGTGTTAAGGGTTATTACCTAATTAATAATTTTGTAAATGATAACACACCTTGGGAATGAAATCCTTGCTCCAGTCTATCTCAAGCGTATCATTGTCAACAATCAATAATTGTATAATTTGTGAATGACTATATAAAAAAAGTCCCGCTGAGTTTCTTGCGCCGGTTCTTCTCAGGTCTGAGGCATTAACTTTAGTGAACCAGTGGTAATATTTTTGACGTTCAAAAAATGAATATTATATTCTTACTTTGAATAAAATTATTTGAATTTGCTTGTAATGTCTAATTAAATAAAAATTATTTAGAAATTTTCATTTTCTTCGCTCTGGTAACAAGACAAAAGCGTGGCGTTAATTTCCCTTCATTAACACGCAATGCTTCGAAAGACGGAAAGTAGGAAACGGAGTGTCTTAACACTAGCGCGAATAAAATGAAAATTAATTCATCCTCCCTGAGTGGGAATCGAACCAACAACAGTCAGACGATGTGCTGCTGCCTAGAACCGCAGTGTTCTATCTATTTTTAACGATAAAACTGTTTTACTGCGAGTGAAAACGGTTAGGCGATAAACTAAGAAGGCTATAAATTTACACCGAAAAAAGAACTTAGCAAGTTGCCTTCTAGTTTGTAAGTTTTATTTTATAGTTTTTATTTTAGTGAAGTTTCCTACATATCTATCGTAAACTTTTAAGTACTTCATATTTATGTATAAAATTGCGTGTTATATTCTACATCGTAACGGGCCATTGCCCAAAATTGGACGGAAAGTGGGAAGCGGAGTGTCTTAACACTAGGTGCCCTCTAGCTAACCCGGTATATGCAGGAAATAACATAAAGCTATAATAATAATATGACAATATCAATCCAAAATAAAAACAAATATATTTCAACATGTGCTACTCCAGTTACTTTAATTAAACAAGATATATTTTTTTAAATTGGATGAGTCGCAGAATAACAAGCAAATGAACACAACTCTTATTTTTTATAATTACTCTTATTTTTTATAGGTACGGTATTGGTTCGAGTGCTTATATTTTGACATCATGATTCCAATGTAGTTCTCATTAGGAGAATTTAAGTGGCTTGTGACTATTTAAATATATTCTTTACTTACTTTGGTACGATGATGAAGCATGTTCATTTTTTCACGCTTTATCACGTATTTAGTACGGTGGAGCACAGAACTAGCAGAACTAGTTGTTAAGGCACTCTATACTCTCCCTCCTTTCTGAATTTGAATCACGAAACTCAACCCCGTACTCTGTCTGCTAAAGTATAACATACAAAAATTTATATGGAACGCTTATTGGATAATAATACTTCGATGTGTTGTTCCATTTGGGTCACAGTTTAAGGCATGACAAGCCATTTTTATGAATAGTGAAAGAGCGAACGTTTAACGACATCATTACCAACAAATTCGTGTTAATTTCGCTTTATAAGAACCGCACTTATCCAGTTAAAGCGTTTTAGCTTGATATCATCAATCAATTTGGTTAGTTTAAACGACATTTGTATAATTGCGACAGAAAGATAATATTCCAATCATTTTGTCTAGAGCTATGTGTCAGTTTTCAATTAAAAAATCTAAATATAGAATCAAGAGTGTTGCATTTCGTACCAAGTTATTTTTAAGTTTTTAAGTTACTTATATAGTATTATGCTACAACATACTTATATGTATGTAATACCAATATTTTCTAATAGCTTCTTTTACTAATATACATATATGTTGTTAATATCTAAGATATTAACCACTAGCTAGTGGGTGTTATCTCGCTCTTGACCCACTGCCCTTTCGAGATATTTTGCGCCTATATGTTGATTCAATACATATGTTATTCAATTTTATTTAGTCAAAGTATTTAAAAAGCTACGTTTGACTTGATTACGTGGAAAGTGGAGAATAAAGATATATTAATTGATGTTGAATGTTTTCATAACAAATAAATGCTTACGAGCCCAGCCGGGCTCAAAATAACAGTCGCAACTCGCAACGTATTGCAGTTAATATTGTTAATATTTATATATAATTTCTTTTATTTTTTGAAATGAATTATATATAAAACATACTCATATATATATATATATATATATATATATATATATATATATATATATATATATATATATATATATATATATATATATATATATATATATATATATATATATATATATATATATATATGAGTATGTTTTATATATAATTCATTTCAAAAAATAAAAGAAATTATATATAAATATTAACAATATTAACTGCAATACGTTGCGAGTTGCGACTGTTATTTTGAGCCTGGCTGGGCTCGTAAGCATTTATTTGTTATGAAAACATTCAACATCAATTAATATATCTTTATTCTCCACTTTCCACGTAATCAAGTCAAACGTAGCTTTTTAAATACTTTGACTAAATAAAATTGAATAACATATGTATTGAATCAACATATAGGCGCAAAATATCTCGAAAGGGCAGTGGGTCAAGTGCGAGATAACACCCACTAGCTAGTAGTTAATATCTTAGATATTAACAACATATATTTATATTTGTAAAATAAGCTATTAGAAAATATTGGTATTACATACATATAAGTATGTTGTAGCATAATACTATATAAGTAACTTAAAAACTTAAAAATAACTTGGTACGAAATTCAACACTCTTGATTCTATATTTAGATTTTTTTATTGAAAATTGACACATAGCTCTAGACAAAATGATTGGAATATTATCTTTCTGTCGCAATTATACAAATGTCGTTTAAACTAACCAAATTGATTGATGATATCAAGCTAAAACGCTTTAACTGGATAAGTGCGGTTCTTATAAAGCGAAATTAACACGAATTTGTTGGTAATGATGTCGTTAAACGTTCGCTCTTTCACTATTCATAAAAATGGCTTGTCATGCCTTAAACTGTGACCCAAATGGAACAACACATCGAAGTATTATTATCCAATAAGCGTTCCATATAAATTTTTGTATGTTATACTTTAGCAGACAGAGTACGGGGTTGAGTTTCGTGATTCAAATTCAGAAAGGAGGGAGAGTATAGAGTGCCTTAACAACTAGTTCTGCTAGTTCTGTGCTCCACCGTACTAAATACGTGATAAAGCGTGAAAAAATGAACATGCTTCATCATCGTACCAAAGTAAGTAAAGAATATATTTAAATAGTCACAAGCCACTTAAATTCCCCTAATGAGAACTACATTGGAATCATGATGTCAAAATATAAGCACTCGAACCAATACCGTACCTATAAAAAATAAGAGTAATTATAAAAAATAAGAGTTGTGTTCATTTGCTTGTTATTCTGCGACTCATCCAATTTAAAAAAATATATCTTGTTTAATTAAAGTAACTGGAGTAGCACATGTTGAAATATATTTGTTTTTATTTTGGATTGATATTGTCATATTATTATTATAGCTTTATGTTATTTCCTGCATATACCGGGTTAGATAGAGGGCACCTAGTGTTAAGACACTCCGCTTCCCACTTTCCGTCCAATTTTGGGCAATGGCCCGTTACGATGTAGAATATAACACGCAATGTTATACATAAATATGAAGTACTTAAAAGTTTACGATAGATATGTAGGAAACTTCACTTAAAATAAAAACTATAAAATAAAACTTACAAACTAGAAGGCAACTTGCTAAGTTCTTTTTTCGGTGTAAATTTATAGCCTTCTTAGTTTATCGCCTAACCGTTTTCACTCGCAGTAAAACAGTTTTATCGTTAAAAATAAATAGAACACTGCGGTTCTGGGCAGCAGCACATCGTCTGACTGTTGTTGGTTCGATTCCCACTCAGGGAGGATGAATTAATTTTCATTTTATTCGCGCTAGTGTTAAGACACTCCGTTTCCTACTTTCCGTCTTTCGAAGCATTGCGTGTTAATGAAGGGAAATTAACGCCACGCTTTTGTCTTGTTACCAGAGCGAAGAAAATGAAAATTTCTAAATAATTTTTATTTAATTAGACATTACAAGCAAATTCAAATAATTTTATTCAAAGTAAGAATATAATATTCATTTTTTGAACGTCAAAAATATTACCACTGGTTCACTAAAGTTAATGCCTCAGACCTGAGAAGAACCGGCGCAAGAAACTCAGCGGGACTTTTTTTATATAGTCATTCACAAATTATACAATTATTGATTGTTGACAATGATACGCTTGAGATAGACTGGAGCAAGGATTGCATTCCCAAGGTGTGTTATCATTTACAAAATTATTAATTAGGTAATAACCCTTAACACACAAAGGTATTTTCACATTTTTTTTAAATTGGAATGTAGAACATTCTCGGACGTTTTCTAGGATCCTATTGTAAAAGCGTACACTCTGTCCCATGAAGAAGGAATTGCGGACTCGATGCAATCGACTTACATGCGCCGTAAGCTTCAACCTATTTCTAGTATAAATATTGTGTACATCGCCAATTTTAGTAAAATCATTAATTTTTTTTAACATATAAAACATTTTCAAGGATAAATTGAGGCGCAACTGTCAATATATTAATTTCCTTCAAAAAAGTTATAGATTGAGCTAATAGCTCGCTACTGCAAGACTAAAATTGATTTGATAGCGGCTGCATTATCCCAAAATATAATGCCATAAGACATAATACTATGAAAGTAGCTAAAGTAAACAAGGCGAGGCGTTTCTACATGAGTTAACGATCTAAATTTCTTAACCGCAAAAACTGCTGAGCTCAGTCTATTCGCCAATCCATCACTATGAGGCCCCGACTGTAATTTAGAGTATATGGTGACACCGAGAAATACCGTAGAATCAACAGAATCCACGGTTTCACTATTCAATAGTACATTGGCTTTAATAATTTCCGTGCTGGGTGTTCGAAAAATTACACATTTAGTTTTTGTACTATTTAATAGTAGGTTGCTAGCACTAAACCAATGTACTACTTTCGAGAGCGCATTGTTTACATCGTTAATTATATTTTGTTGTCTTTTCATTTTAAAAATTGATGAAGAATTATCAGCACTATCTCACGACTCCTTCCAACTAAATATGGTAAGTCATTTATATATATTAAAAAGAGGAAATGACCAAGAATATACCCCTGTGGGATTCTCATACTGATTAATGACCCTGGAGATTTCCTGCCATTCACATCAACCCTCTGAACCCTATTAGCTAAATAAGAGGTCAGAAGATTGAGTGCAAGTCCTATAATTCCGTAATAGTGTAGCTTCATGACCAATGTAGAATGCTGCACGCAATCAAATTCTCATGGATGAGATTATGTAAATTAAAATGATGTAATGTTTGATTTAAACTTTTTTTTCAAAAATTATACTTCTGATTTAAATATAGGTACGACTTTTACAAAATTTCATAAAGTCAGGAAACATACCATACTCTATACAATTGTTAAATATAGTCGCGAGGTCAGGAGCAATAGCGTCTATTATATAGCTAATTAGTTTAATAGAGATACCCCATAGATCTGTGGTTTTCTTAATATCTAGGGACTTAAATCTATATTAAATTTTTGTACGCTCTCTTTTAGTAATGATTCAGCGACGGTTGTAGAAGATATAAAAATTTTAGTTGTGGAAACTGAAATATCAACAAAGAATTTTTCAAAAATACAACAATATAACTTCTTCATCACAGCTAGTAAGACCATTGTCAATTTTGAATCTAAATCCGTTGTTGCGATTCTTACTTAGCCTTTCCAGTCTCACAATTTATTATGTTCCAAGTCATTTTTATTTTATGTACCGATTTTTTTTTTATTTTTAATATGTTAAGATTTTGCCATGGAACATATTTTTTAAATAATTTAGAATAAACTCTAACATAACTAGTAATTGTGGTTATATGTTTTTTCACTATAGAGATCATATAATGATATATATATATGTATATATATATATATATATATATATATATATATATATATATATATATATATATATATATATATATATATATATATGTATATATCATTATACATTTATAAAAAGTTCAACACAATTTCCAAAGTGAAATTCCAAATTCAACTTAGTTATGTCATACATAAATATACACACAGGTGCAAAATGCTTTGTATGTTTAATTAAATGAAGACAGTAAATGGCCTTGATAAAAAAAATATTTTTAGCGATCCGTATCTCTAAAGGAATAAACGGAACCCTTAAAGAATCACTTTGTTGTCTGTCTCTCTGTCTGTCTGTCTGTCCGTCTGTCCGTCTGTCAAGACCACTGTCTCTAAATCACGTGGAAGATTCAAGCTTCAATAACGTCGTGAAGCACAGAAGAAATCAAACTTCTCATTCAACGTAATCAAAAGATATGAGCGTTCATGTTAATTTTTTTTGCATTTCGTATAAAAATCATCGCGTAATCAGAATCTACAGGGTACTTCTCGTAGACCTAGATTTATGAAATTTGGCCATAAGATAGAACTTATAATACAACTAAAGGAAATTTATAGATGTAATCCGAAAAAAGACGATTTCAAACTTATACTGTAGTTCATTTCATACAAAATGAGTGCATACGACTGCAAATTTAAGTTTGCCAATTTTTATAAGTAGAATTTTCCTCAGTGGAATACCTACAATCATGAAATAGGTACGGAAGACGAGTGCGCAAGTACTATTCGCACTTGAACGATATATTTTTGTAATATTATGGATAGTAAACCTTTAAATCATTTAGAAAATAAAAAAAAAATATCGTAGTATAGTCCAAGCTCTCTAGCCATTAACCCATACTTTTGTATCAAGCTATGTTGAAATACATTTGCGCTATATAATATACAGGTTCCAGTCCCGCTTCATACATTTAGGGTCCCAGTCTTCAAAATCAATTGTAGTCTAGATCTTGCCCAGGCCGAATAACTATACAATTAAAAAGTTTCATTCAAATCTGTCCAGCGGTTCCAACGTGCGTGTATAAACAGTATGCTTTATTACTATTTTGTCATGATTTTGTATATAATTTTGTCATTATAAACGATTTTTCTTTAACATAATATATAATGTACACAACCATTTTTTCCCTTATTTTATTATATATAGTATAGTACAATAGTCAGGTATAGCATTTGTATACTAAAAACAAGCCACTGTGACCAAATAAATGACTGCGAAAAAGACGAGACCTTCAAGAAATGGCATCATTATGGAATGTCAAATACGACATAAAAGTTGATAGTTCGTCATAACATTGCCGATGAATGCGCCGGATAAATTGGATCAAGGCACCATAACGTGCTTATTTAATATATATAGCATTTAGCGCCTACCTTAAGTATATGATGCACGTGATGGTCCTGTATATGCCAGTTTTAATCTGGTAATAATTCCTTAAAAATGTCAGGAATTGTAGTTGAAAGAGGGAAACGAAGAAATCAGCCAAACGGTTTTGTTTATCTTGTAATTTATTAATTAGTAATTTAATTCTTGAAATTCTACGTAAATTTATTTGCGTGTTGTTTTTGAATAGCAGCTTACATTTATTTATTAGAAAAATGTTAAATCAAATCTATTATGAGGAGATTGCGGACCATCGTGGCGCCGAGGCACAGCCTGTAAACTCGACGATTTGCGTTTTCGATTTCCACTCGGAGAGAATTAAATATTTTCATTTTCTTCGCTCTGGCAACAAGGCAATAGCGCGGCGTTGAGTTCCGCCACGCAACGTCTCGAAAACACGCAATGTCTCGAAAACCGAAATACGGGTAACGGAGTGTCTTAACACACGGTTTCTACGGTTCCCTCAGCCTACCCTGCTATGGGCGGGATACAGCGGGAAGCTAAAAATAAACGTTATAGTATCTACAAAAGTCCACATAAAACGACACATTCTCTTCATATACACTAGATTATTGCAAGGTAAGCAGGGAGATTGTGTTGAATAAACATAACTTTCTCGTCATTTCATCTATATACAGACATTGAGTGGTTTGGTTAACCATACAAGAAGCTCATAATTTACCGCCTTAATCTGAGACAATACATATTATGTGGCGAAACTCAACGCTGCAAGTTGAACTACCAAAATAGAATAATAATGAATTCCTTGAGTGGATATCGAATCCAAGATCGTGCTCCACTCAGTCTGTCAGTTGTAGTACCACTGAGCCACGACGGCCTAAACATATTTATTATATTACAATCATTAAATAATATTTTTCTAAGCAAATATGTTTATAATTAAAATGTCAAAACTAAACTAGAGTACCGCGCACTCAGATGACATGCGCAGAACGTTATCAGTATGACTTGACCCGACCGTTATCACTACTCAGTTTAACACCGGCGCGGCTACTCGTTTTTACTATGAATCTCAAGATATTTCTTATTATCAATACTAATTGTGGAATTTGTTAAGTGCTTTTTTATATAACAATTTAGTAGATTTTGTTAAAAAAATGAAATTTAATAATTTATTTTTGTTAGAATTTGTGTTATGTGCCGTCTCGTGGAATCTCGTTCAGGGTGAGTTTTGAAAGAGTTTTGCCAGTTGTCTAAACAATAGTCTACGAATAATAAATTGTAATGAAGCATGTTCTACATGTTAATGTAACATATATTTAAAAATATGATTAGTTTCAATTTATTACATATATGTACATCAATTCGGTATTAATTATATATTATCGGGAATGTATTTTGATTGAAACCAAGAGTTATACAATTTTCTTTTAAAATAAAATCTATTAAAACATTCAATCTTAACCACTGTTTTTAACGTAGTACATTTATTTACTTTAAATCTTAGGTACTCGAAAACTTCGGTATTCAGTTCCATTACCCAACACGAAAGCTCTCTAAACGTATTATAAATCAATACAATATAAGATAGAGTAATATATGATATATATATATATATATATATATATATATATATATATATATATATATATATATATATATATATATATATATATATATATATATATATATATATATCTTTAATATTTTAATTATACATACATACCTAATTGATGGAAAAAAATATTTAGTTATACGTATATTTATTTATATATGTTGACTTTAGTTTCCACTTACTAGTTATCAATTCAAAAACAATCAAAGATCGTCTCACATTTATAAAGTAGCACAAGAACAACATCTTCCCTATAAAATATTAACTAACTTAATATTTTGCAACTTAAGTCAGATAGTCTTAAAATTTGCTATAAAATATGAACTTTTATCTTATTACTTACTTAAAGACACTATTAGTGGCTAATTTATTCAGTGTAACTTTAGATAAGATAAGAACGAAAGCTTAACACTAACATGTTTTTGTGTTTTTCATTCAAGAAGTATATATTATATATATATATTATATATATATATATATATATATATATATATATATATATATATATATATATATATATATATATATATTTTATATATATATATATATATATATATATATTTTATATATATATATATATATATATATATATATATATATATATATATATATATATATATATATATATATATATATATATATATATATATATATACACATATATACCTAGTACACTTAAAATGTGTCATCTGTCATATAGCACTCGTAGTTATTTTACAGAGACAAAGCCACATGTAAAAGTTTGTTATAGCATAAAAAATCTTATTTAAATCACTAAATTCATAATCATAATCTTTAAGTCGACTTTGTGGCAGCTGTGTTAAACACGTTTCTGTAGTAATTTCATCTTCTAGGTTTAATATCCACAGGGTTTAAATATTTAAAGCTTTAAGGAAAAATCTTTTGTATATTTTATAATTTATTCTGAAAATCGCGTTAACATATTAAATATGTTATAGCCACATTCTCGCTTTATCCTATACAAAATGTCTTTTATGTATTCGTTATGCAGATTCCTTTTTATACTTTCCAACTTGCCTGCCTGAATTTAGAGAATGTAATATGTAGCGTTAAATCTTTTAAGATCTTTCAAATACCAAATTAATGGTTTCTCTTTTCTGGGCATTATGAGCAGAAATACAAACAAAATACACTTGTTACACTTTAAAAATACACTTGTTAAGTTATGTACCTTCACATTTTAAAAAAAAGTTGGAAAATTTGAAGCTTGATGCGTGAATTCAAGATGCAATCATTTATACAATTAATATTACAAATCCTGTTTTTTTATTACACAGACATATTTAAACTTTAAGCGCAAGTGTCTTGAATGGTGGTCATCAAAGCCACGTTTTGCCTTTCCAGAGCTTTGAAATAAAAATAATTTATTACTTTCACTGGAAATCGAACCCAATACCATCGTGTATACAGTCAGACGGGAAAACAAAGTCTATGTACATATATATTCTTGACCCGTATAATGCAATTTGTAAAGATATAAACGTTTTATTAAAGTACTGCAATGTTATATCTTAGACCCCACAGCTTGTCTCAAGAATCCATACTAAAAGCACCATATATTAAATTTCAAGCAAGATTATAGATTAGGCACATCGTGCTTAGGTGCCTACATATCGAGTTACGCTGACGAAATATTTATATGAAGAGATACGTTTAATGTCTAACGTACACGCAAGTATAACATACTGTAAAAATGAGATAGAAATGGCTTTAAAAATAGCAATATTTCCAATTTTTCTTGAATCGACATTAGAACACGAGAAGAAAGATCTAGGTCGTTTTTGCTAAGTGATTGCTTTTAAATATATAGGTGTACTGCTTTTAAATATATAGGTTTATTTGAAGTAAAGAAAGTTTAATATCAATTAGTTTCAGTATAGATAACATAGAGTGAACATAGAATGCTTAGTTAGATTTTTTCCAGGACTTTTCCGAACTCCATTACGTTTCACGGATAAACCAATAGGCGTATGTATATCTGCTCTGGCATTTATTGCTTTAAAACAAATCATAGTGCAAAGTTTAATATTGTTGATAACATATTAAATTATCTATATAATAATAATAATAATAGCTTCACGCTGTATCCCGCACATGGAAGGGTAGGCAGAGGGAACCGTAGGAACCTAGTGTTAAGGTACTCCGTTCCCCGGCATTGCGTGTTGAGTGGCGGAATTCAACGCCGCACTTTGCCTTGTTACCAGAGCGAAGAAAACGAAAATTATTCATTCTCCCCGAGTGGGACTCGAATCCACAAGCCGTCGCGTTTACAGGTAGACGCTCTGCCTCTGCGACACGACGGTCCTCCTGCATATAACAATAATCCTACATTATCTATTTATATACATATTTGTGATTTCAAATAAAACGACAATTCCATTTACTTCATATGATCTAGTTTACGTTGAAATCAATCAGTATTAACATATTATCAGTATATTATGACATTTACGATCCTATTATGCGATGCGTAATATTTAATAATTATTGCTTACTGTTTACATTTTTGTTCCTCGCCAATAGAACCTTTTATTTTAGGCGTGGTGCTGCGGTACAGCAGCGAACAGTAAATATGACGACTGTGAGTTCGACTCCCATTATGAGAAATTAAATAAAAAAATAAAAAAACATATTACGTTTTATATAGATAAAACACTTTAGGATATAGTTACTAGAATATGTATGACCCGCCAGCGGCTTTGGCTCTTTTGAATTGAATATTTTTCTAATAAGCTGAATTGCGTTCGTTTTGAACATTATATATATGTATATATATATATATATATATATATATATATATATATATATATATATATATATATATATATATATATATATATATATATATATATACACATACATATATACATACACATACATTTGAAATCAAAGATCAGTCAGACAGTTATATCTATTGTCCTACATTTTGTATGCTAGAGGCGTATCGGGAGTTTCTGAATGTTGTCATCATATATCCAAGATGGTGGTCCACGTGACAATCATATATTACTTCGATTCTATTTCCTGATATATCTGACAGAGTATATCTACTGAGGTTTCAGTAAGTCACAAAAAAAAAAGATGTTAGAGTGCTCTTTACATCTATATTAATATATTTTCATATAGAAGTTCTTTATGGATATTTATAGTACTTTTTGTCACTATTACTTCCAATGCAAAAGTTATGTCATTCTGCAAACGGATGATATAAGGTCTCGGTGGGACAGCGTTTGAGTGCAAACCCGACTCACTTGTGTGCTCACTCTAGGGAATTTATCATTTTCTTTTCATCGCTGTCAAGGACAATGTGCGGCGTTGAGTTCCGCCACTTAACACGCAATGTTTTGACGATGGAGAGAAAGTAGAGAATGGAGGCTGTAAACACTTAGTTCTTTGTGTCTATGCCTGTAACTGTAAAAAGCACTATTTATTATAATTGGTTTAAATAATCTATTGTTATAACTAGTGGCCATAGTAAAAACCACATTTAGTTTGTTTCGTAGACTTATTTATAGAAGTGACTGTTGGAAATATTGTAGGAGTGTTTATCCTGATTATCTCGGCACTGCATCGGCAAAGGAGAGGTCAGAGACTATCAATATATTGTGTACAAAATGACAAGTTGATAAACTTAGCAGCTTCTACGTTTTTCCTTGAATTTTAACTCTAATCTTAATCAACGCTTTCTCGTGATTTTTGTTTAAATAAAAACAAGTAGGTTATTAAACTTAGATTTAGTAACTTTACATAAGTTACTAAATAGAAATATGTAAATAATTTAATCACATGATGTTAAATATTTAATAAGCAACATATGCAATATATTTTAAATCATATTAAAACGATATTGATCATGTGCTAGTGGTACTCGACACCGAGAGTTCCGTACCAATTTCATAATAGTTTACATAAATCGTTTTCATAAATGAAAAATACAATGACCGTTACGTTTAAATAAAATAAAATAATATTTGTGATCGTATGCTAATTTCAATGTTTTATTTTCGTGAGATATCTATAGATATCCGATTTTCGGATTTTCCTTTGTTTGAACTAGAAGTTCGAACTTCTTGCCAAATTTCATGAAAGTTACTAACGAGCTGACCAGGAATAGGTTCAGAGTTTAGAGAGGTATAATTGCAAAATCTCTATAGTTTGCTAAAATATCTCGGTCTGTCTATAACTTTTGTCAATAAACTTCTAGAATGTTCTTCAAAGGCGATGCTTGTAGAATCATTTCGAATTTGTTTAGGTAATCAGAGGAGCGTTTCAGACGTTAATCTTTAAACATATTATTAATACATAAAAAAAATCATTATAAAACAAATGGCTTTAAAAAAAAAGAACGAAGAACACAAATGCATCTGAATTGTGTCATTGCAAGTATTTGCAGTAAGCCTTGGAAACAAGTCCTCATTTTGCATTATCTCAAGCTTATTTAGTGTTCATTACAGTTCATTGGATAATGAGATATCATCTCGACAGCCCGAGAACTCTAATGCTAGCGGATTATCTAGACACCTACAGTTACCAACATGACTTTATACGTGGTTATACGTTGTTAAAATAAATAAGTCAATTTGTATAAGTTTTTATTTAAGTTAATATTTAATTTATGAAATATATATAAATATAAATTTTATCTGTGAATTTTAAAAAAAGTATGCTAAGTATTAACTAAGAATAACTTTTACTATATTTACTTTAATAAATTAAATTTTACATAATACACTAGTATATATACAATTCATTGGGTGATTATTCGTAGCGTTGTGATCGAAATATAATGAACTCCAGATTCAAAAAAATACTTTTTAAGTTACTATGTAGAATGAACATAAAATTCTATTTTCGCCACTCTCCGCTTTTTTTTCAGATATCGATTTTGCTTGTAGAGTATTGGTACCTTGTGATGTCGTTCGTCTTATATAAAAATCGAGGACATGAAGAGTTTAATTTTAAATGTAAAGTCTAAAAAAACTTAAATAAAATCTTTGGGATTGCCCAAATAACATTGTATCTATCTATTTATGATAAGCATCTGAAGCTTTATTTTTGACATTTAACTTCACAATTAATTTTCAAAATTAAGGCTCCCAGTTCGTTAATAATTATTAATACGCATATAAAACGTTATTCAAACGAATCAATTAATTCATTTTTCAGGACTTACATCAGAAGAAGAAATAGAAATTACAGAGACTTGCTGCAATCATGGAGAGACAATGGCTATAACGTTATCTAATGAAGAATGCGGGGAAATCCAACCGCCAAGTAATATAGAGCCAGAGCAAAATGCAACTTGTATTGAAGCTATGCAAAATTGCTGTAAGGACCAAATAAAGTAAGTGTTCTATTTTTTTTCTGTTCTGTTCTGTTCTACGGTAATGGTGTTTCGAGCGTGCCAGTTGAGCACAATTCACTTCGCCAATGTCACGTTGTATGGAGAATACACGAAGGAGAATGTACGGTGAAAAAGTAACTAACTTTACACAATAATACATTGCATGTAAAAAAGAAATCCAATTTTTTTTATAAGATTTTTTAAATTATTTACCGCCGCGTTTGGAGCTCTGTTCTTTCCGATTACACCCCTAGGGATAAAGCGTGAAGATGTGTAAAAGAACTAGCTCCTTTAGCTAACAATTTGATCTTAAAGTTGGTTTTAAAAATAGATCCACTTTAAACCACTACGACTTTACAGCTCAATGTGAAACATATATGAAATCAATAAAATATTAAGATCTCATGTTTACCTTGTAGGGTCAAAGAGGAATGTAATGCTGGCATACAGCTTTCGGCATCAAAAGAATGCTTGACTCCAAAAACTGATATTGGAAAGGTAGATAAAGGATATAACTTTTTTTTAAATATATTAATATAACTTTTAATAGAAATTCAAGATAGTGATTATATTTCTTACTATCGGTGTACGGTGAAATATGTTAAAAAAAATGAATAATAAAGTAAAGTAGTAAGATGATCAAATGTATAACGCGCCGGAATATATAAAGTAAAAAATCTATACAATACAATACTTGTTAAAATATTATGTATGTATGTATGTGTTGTTGGGTGTCATAAAATGTACGAATAATAACAACTTTCAGTCCTGCTGTGATGAATGCTCGTTTGGACGTATGACTGGAGAAGTCCAGGGGAAGTCTGGTTGCGGATCTCTTTCGGATGATTTCTTCAGCCCCACGAGTGTTTTAAGGAAAAAAGCATATTACGAGTGCTGTATGGTAAGTTATCAAATTTAAGATATATTCTCGTACTGACTGCTAATGTGTGTCATCGTGATTTTAATTTGGTAGATACTGGAGAACCATGTAAGGCTTTATAAACCTCACAAAAGACAAGATAAAAACAAATAGTTTAATGAAAGCATATTTCTTGAAACTTGTTTTTTTAAGGACGCTGCAGAAAAGGTGGAGACGACTACAGAGAAGAAAGAGGAAACAACAACCAGCAAACCGAGAGAAAAATGTAAGGTGAACTCTTGTGAGCATATTTGTTCCGATGACGATGGCCAAGTGCGATGTCAATGCCGCGAAGGGTATAGGCTACAACCTGATAAAAAATCTTGTAAAGGTATCTGAAAGTTTACCTTTGATTGTGTGTGTTCCAAATAATATTCATGTAAAGTCATGGTAAGTAGGATACTAACAATCGGTGATGAAATTTCCCAAGAAAGAACATATTACATATATCAAAAATAAATTTTTTTTACAAGAAAATGGCTAATATGGTTGTACATTTTTAACTCACTCGGACTGTCATAGAGTGATCACGGGGGTCACGGGGCTTAGATATTGAATATTATTTTAAAATTTTTAAAATATTTCATAAAGAACGTTTATCATTAACAATTGAATGTTTCAAATACTAACTTAAAAACGAGTCCACGTTGAGTTGGCAGCGATGAGAGTTCTTGGCATCTTAATTTTTAAAATACAATATATGTTTCTATAGATATAAACGAGTGCGCGGAAGCCGATGACGACCTTTGTACTGCCAAAGATACAGTTTGCCACAATACAGAAGGATCATTTAAATGCGTCCCATTGAAAAAAAGAGACGTTGGTCTTAGCTGTCCTGCTGGGTTCAAACGAAACGTTATCAATCAAGTATGTGATGGTAAGTCCAATATTAACTTATATATTGTCTTTTAAAAATATTTAACATTTTAATGACTTGGAACACATTTCAATTAAAGATATCAACGAGTGCCGACTTCCAAAGCCTCCGTGTCCTAAATATTTATGTGAAAATACTATTGGTGGTTACAAATGTGGTGGCAAACCTGGCAAACCGTTTACTGAAGGTGGACCTGACATTACTTCTGAGCCTACCGCTTCCACTGTGAAGAATGATATCTGCCCTCCAGGATTCAGAGCTGGGCCAGATGACGAGTGCTTGGGTAAATAATTTTTAAACTCATTATTATGCACAAACAAAAATTTAGAATAATTTTTGTTTTTTACTTTCATTTGATACCGATGTAGTGCTTAGTTCATTGTAGCTAATATCTAATATCTAAATATGATAATATTTAAGAATTCTCTTCTCTGGTTAGATGAAGGCGTTAAAACACATGTGTACATGTAATTTAACATGTATAAGGGAAAAAGAAATCAGAATAATATTTATCTAACATTAGGTATTTTTTTTACTTTACAAGAAGCTTGTACATAAGAAAGGCGGAATATTATATAAATTCAATCATGAATTATATATTTTCCTATTGTATAAAATAAAATAAAAATTATAACTATATATTTTAATTAGATATCGACGAATGCGAAGAAAGGCTCGACGACTGCCAGCGACTGTCTCAGTTCTGTATAAATTCCCACGGCAATTATTTCTGTCAGGACCACGTGTCCAAGCGGTGTGCTCCTGGTTTTAAAGTGAACGTGAACACTGGTGTTTGTGAAGGTGTGATATTTATATCTTATTTACACAACCAATTCGTACTTGCCCTTGTCCTAATTTATCAACTCAATCTAAATCGGCGAAAGCTTTAAGCTTAATACTTAAACTGTTTATAATAAATACATACATCTAACATAATTATTTAAAAATATAATTTTTTTACTCCGAAAATATTATTCTCGATTAAAATCCATCGCTATATCTGATTCAATATATATTATTATATTTCTACGAATATTTATCAATTCATATTGTTTTAATTGCACCATAGTAAAACTTTCGTCGTCATTATTTTTTTCTTAATGAGTGTTCAAGTGACTCTTTCAAATTTGTTTTATTAAAAAAATCTTATTTCTTATAAGTTATGTTATGCATAATAAAATATTATTTCTAGATATCGATGAATGCGAAGAGAGTACAGAGGTGTGCAAGCGTAATGAAGTGTGCGTGAATCTTCCTGGAGCTTACAATTGTAAATCAAAAATCAGTACTTTGCCAAAGTAAGTCAATTTGTTTCCTTCTTTATCTTTATTCTGCTCCAATATCATCAAAAAGAACCTAGTTATTATTTGACCATAATTTTGATTATTATTTATTTTTTCTAATACAATTGGCCTTTAATATAATAGTAATGTTACAATATATTTTATTAGGTTGGCATCGAAGACGTGTCAAGAAGGAACGAGAGTGCGACCTGGAGGGACGATATGTGAAGGTACTGTTGTTATTTACTACTGTGTAGTAGTAAATAATACTACTTGTATTTGTTGAAATACAATGTAGATATTTTATATCTTTCGATAATATAATTGTAATAGAATCACTCATTTATTCATAGACTTTAGTATCGTATTTATAATAAGATAACATTGTATAACATTGTATAGGAATCGTTTTTAAATAGAATTTGTTCAAATATAATGGAAAAAAAAATGAAAGGAAAATTGAAAAGTAGTACTCGCAGTCCGAGAGTTTCGTACTAATATCGTGATTGTAGGTCAGCAGATAGTGAAACATACATTTATATTATTTTTCTATCATATATCTGTAAATTTCCAACTGTCGGATTTTTTTTCTTTATTTATACTTTCAATAAGGGCGGGTCGATGTTAAAATTGTCCAAGGTGTTGTTCGCTGTGTGGCACGTAGCGCCGTCTTATTGGAACCACAGTTGGACGACAGTCCACGTCTATATAGTTCAATTCCGCCAAAAAAAATTGGCCATCATTGATCTGTAGCGCCCATTTTGATCCCTAAGGTTTATTATTTGGACGTGCTGCTCAATAGTGTAACTGGCCATTGGTGACTTGGCATTAGTGACAGAATAAAAAACAACAGATTTGACAGATGCCACCAAAACAAAATGGCGGCCACAAACTATCAACTTCGACCCGCCCTATTTAAAGAGCCTTTATAAGCCAAGCCAAGTACCCTATAGATTTTGATTCCGCGACAAGTTTCATACAAATTGCGTTTTAATCAATGCGTTGACTGAAAAGTTTGAAAAGTTTTTTGTGTTCTAAGGGACCATAGGATATAGATACCTGGATATTTAATTTACTTCAACTTGATACCTCCACGAAACTTTCAGAAATAAGTTTTGACAGAGACGGACAATAAAGTGATCCTATATGTTTCCGTTTTTCCTTTTAAGGAAAAGAACTTCAGAACATTTTATTTCGCTATTGCAGATATAGACGAATGTCGAGAAGGTTCCCATCTGTGTGATCACTTCCAAAATTGTATCAATACTTTCGGCGGTCACGAGTGTCGTTGCAAAAATGGGTTTGAATTGGACTCCACGACTGGATCCTGCATAGGTAAGCTGTATCATTAAGACGTCTGACTGTGACGTCATCTTGAAAAAAACAGTTTAACCGGATTATTCGCGTATATTGGCATTATTCTTGGAAACTCGACGTTTACCCGAGACTACGGATTGCTGCAGACTCGAGGGATTGAATTATTTCATTTCATCGCTCTGGTCATTAATGAGTCAAAGCGCGGCGTTGAATCCGTCACTTAACACGCGATGTCTCGAAATTGTGTAGAGAGTGGGGACGGAGTGTTCCCACTGTCTACCCTGCTAAGTGCGGGAAAAAGCGTGAAAGTCATATTTAGTACATGGCTATAATTTTCATACAAGACGTTTGATCCCTACTACCTATCCTACAATTACCTTTAAATTTAGATTTAATTAATTTAGAATAGACCTCACTTATAAATAAGTAAGCTTACTCTAGTTTAAATATTCTCATTACTAAAATTTTGCCATAATCATCTTTTTGTCACCAGACTTTTCCAGGCACAAATTCATTATACCAAATTGTTCCCAATTTGAATTATTGTTCATTTCTAGTTTTAAGTATTTCAAGGTCATATTTGTGTCATTATAAAACTTAAAAATGTAAATATGTATATTTTATTCATATTTTATAGATATAGACGAATGTGCATTGAAGTTGGATAATTGTGTGGGTGGTCTAAAATGCTTAAACGTTCTTGGGTCTTTTACTTGTACCCGAAAGGCCATTTCTAGTACTAGTACTACCATTCCACCAGTACCTGCTTATGAATACGAATATTATGAATTCGAGTAAGTCCACGCTCTTGTTATTAAGATAGACTATAAAATCTATAAATATAAATATAACTTATTGACCTTATTTCTTATTTGTTGCCCAAAATTATGAAAACTTGACCTAGTTTGGTCATAAATATACCTACTAAATGACAATAAATATGCATGTGACCTTTTTTATTTAAACAGGGATGATAATGAAACGGAAACAGAAAAAACCCCTATTATTCGACCTCCGACTACAACATCAACAACACCAAAGCCAACAACAACATCAACAACAACAACAACAACGCCCAAACCAACCACCACTAGTACAACCACCACCACCACCACCACAACACCACCACCCACTACGACACCACCACCCACCACAACGCCACCACCCACCACAACCAGCTCAACGACGCCTAAACCAACTGTTCCCAGAAGATATCCCTATTACCCAAGACCAACATATCGATCTAGAACAACTACCTCTACTACAGCTGCTCCGAGAAGATCATTCAACTATCCAAACTATCCCCCCAGAAGACCAGAACTTCCATTTACTCCAACAGAAGTGACAGTAACAGATCCTAGAGATCCGTTTGTAGTTACAGCAGAAAGGCAACCTAGTGGTGGATATGGAATCAATACCAGTGACATTCCAAAGGACACTTGGAGTGTTTTAAGTGAAAAAGATAAGCCTGAAGAGGATTTCAATCCCAACGATCTTCATTGTTTAGATGGATACGAGAGGAACGATCGTGGTGAATGTGTTGGTAAGTTTTAATATGAATTTAGTTGAGTAAGATATTTTTTCTTCAATTTCTACCGATAATTGAACATTACAAATTTTATTCTATACGTAAATGTAAAAGATATTTTAGTAATTATTAATCTTTTTCAGATATAAATGAATGTAGAATCAGTAGCAGTGTATGCGACGTGTCAGAAATATGTATAAATAGACCAGGTAACTTCGAGTGTAGTTGCAAATCGGGTTATGTAAGAAATGATTCTGGTAAATGTGTGCTTCCGTCTCCACCCACCACCCGCAGGACTACCACCACTGAAAGAACAACACCGAGATACGTTGAGGTGACCACAGTTGGTAAGAAATTCTAATATGAATATAGAAAAATATAGAATATATAGAAAATATAAGTATGTATGTATGAACTTTGTAGCATTTCAAATAATTTTTTTATAGAAATATGATTTTTAAATTATAGCATAGCTCTTTAAAAATGAATTAGAAAGAATTACACACTCGGACCATCATTAGAACGGTTATTTTTATATACTGTAATTAAATCAATTTAAATTGTTCAAAACTACGTCAAAGTATACATTTTGTAATAGATCTACTACTTGAATTCCTTTTCGTTACTATTATTTTAGCATCAACAACACCTAAATGGTCTTATTCACCATACGGCAGTCGGTACACTCCTCCGAAAATATGTGAATTGGGTTTCATATACAGTCCTGGTCAAAGAAAGTGTGTTGGTAAGTTTTTATTTTATACATACTTAAAATAATAAAACTTAGGCTTATGTGGTATGAATTCAGTTTTCAGAGGTTCAAGCTTAATAAAGTTCAATAAAATATTCAAACGTCGCTATGAAAACTTAATGAGTTCCAGTTAGTGAAAAAAGTGAATAGTAACTTAAAAATTAAGTTAAAGTATTATTCAAATACAATTTATGTAGATATCGACGAGTGTGCAACAAGGAAGGCCAGTTGTGCACCAGAGGAGGAGTGCATTAACATAGAGGGCGGCTACAACTGCATCTGTGGAGCTCGCTGCAGAGCCAACTCCGCTACACCTACGTATAGTAAGAAATATTACTATACAATACATCTATTTTATTAATATTTGACACAAGAAGTTTTTTTTTTTATGAGCAATGACCATTTAAAGTATGAAGAAGATATATTTCCTTACTTTCAATCAGTATATAAATGATGTACATAACTTATTTTCCATAAAATTTTATTAGAAATACCACTGAAATAGCAACTAGAACTTATTTTTTAAAGCCACATTCTTTTCGTAGCATACCGTGAAACCCCACCGGCCTACACCCCCGACTCAACGGTCATAACCGTAGGCGCCCAATACGGCCAGAGAAGCACTCGCTACGTGAGGCCGACGTACACCAGGCTACATGATACTGGAGCAGTCGTCACAACCTGTCCTTGGGGATACAAACTTACCACTGATAGAATATGTTTAGGTGAACTGTTTGTTTTATTACATTCTGTAATCGAAGGTCATTTAACTTTTGGTTTTTCTCCTTTTTGTATGTGACTAGACCGGAGAGACTAAAGTATCAATTAGTTGTAACTCCTCAAATTGATTTATATCATATTATACATTCAGATACATTCCAACGGCGCCACAATAATTTATATAGCATATAATTATTTAAATATATAAACATTTGACACATTATACCTAACATTATAGATATTGACGAATGTGAGCGAAACGTCTCCGAATGTGGACCTCAGCAGCGGTGTGAGAACTTCTACGGCGGCTACTCGTGTCAGTGTCCGCCCGGACACAGGAACATCGGCAAACTTTGTGAAGACATTGACGAGTGCAGTTATGGCAATGTAACATTATTTTTATCATTTTGTATAAGTTAATGTATTTCGGGTCAACCAAGACGCAAACAATTTTCACTTCTCTGTTTTCTATTCTGTACCAATATGGAATCGTTTAGTAGGGGGTGCCTAGATGGTAACATTTTTTTATTTAACTTGACTAATTGGGTTTAATACTTCATTAAGCCCAAAAATATTTAGTTCCTCAGTGAAATGAGTTCTTGCAACGACTCTGTTCACGATGCTCTCATAGATCCCAGCTTATTTCCCATTTAAATTGGGATCTCATTTAAATTGACTTGTTTACTTGCTTTCCAGACCTGCTCATACAACGCTCGTTGCGTGAACACAGTAGGATCCTACCGGTGTGAATGTTCAGAAGGATTCCAAAACGCGCCTTCGAACGACAAGGTGTGTGTTGACGTTGATGAGTGTTCCGAGTCTCCATCGCTGTGTGAGCACGGGTGCGCCAACGCGTGGGGCGGGTACCGGTGCTATTGTAACCGAGGATATAGACTGCATAATGACAATAGGTGAGATATTTTTATACTTCACAAGGCCAAATTTGATTTAGTATGAGATTTAATAATGCTTTTACGTGCAGAAGTAATTCTATAATAACTTATATTTGTAGAAATAACAGTTCAAATAGTCAAATGAAACTTAAAAATTAAGTTTTATTTTAATTTTTCACTGCGGCACTTGTAATCATGAACCTTCATCTGCTGCGGCCCCAGGTCGAAATACGGTCAAGACTATCTTTCTGCCAGTGCGAGGCAGGCTTTTTCCGACCCCCCAGTACTAGGGTAGATAAAAATGTCGTTACGCAGTGAAGGTGTTAATTTAACTCAGATTGAAATATAATTATTTATTATTATATTTCAGTGTATCCCACTTAGTGCTTGAAAAATTAAATAATATAATATAACATTTTTACAGAACTTGTGTAGATATAGACGAATGTGAAGAATGGGCGCGGGCACGCTCTCGCGGTCGTCTCTGCGCGGGTAATTGCGTTAATGTGCCTGGGTCGTATAAATGCGCGTGCCCGCTGGGGTACCGGCTAAGTGAGGACAAGCGTACATGCATAGGTAATGTATGATGTAATATTGTATCTAAAAAAATTGAGAAGAGATATTGTGAGGCCATCGTGGCTCAGCTGCACAATGTTTAACTTTAAACGCGACGGTTGTGCCTTCGATTCCATTTTTCTTTAAGTGAGAAGGAAGAAACGAAATAAGGGAATATAATATTTAGTTGAAACAAATATTGTTTATTTGGTGGCGAGACTCAAAGATGCATTTACGTATAAATGTATACCTACGTGTAATGATTTTGTTGCTATTACATTGTTGCATTGCTCCATATATGAGTTGCACTGTGTATAAATAAATAAAAATGGATCATCTGGATATTTTAGTTTTTTAATATTTTTTTAAATATACAATTTGTAATAAGGTGATTCTGTTAGTTAAGGTTTCTCACCTTCTCGGACAATTTCAGCCGGACAATTTCAGCCGGCCCAGGCACTGCTCTGAGCTCCTCTCCCTACAACACGTACGGGCATTTCACCCGCGCTGTAAATCTATGGAATGCTAAGTAACCTTTTCTCATTATCAATGAATACTTCAGATATCGACGAATGCGAATCCGGCGAGGCGCGCTGTGGACGCAGCGAGGGCGAGGTGTGTCAGAACACGCATGGTAGCTACCACTGCCACCACATTAACTGTCCTCCTGGCTACCATCTTGAAGGGAAACAGTAAATATATGTTTTTTTTTATAGATTATAAATACAAATATTTGCAAAAATTATTTTACAGAAATTACACTTTTCATATGGACCTTAAGTTTAGTTTAAACTAGTTTACATTGTCACGCATCACACCTTCATTATAATCTATCGACGGTATATGATATTCTAAAGATATAAAGCGAAACAGTAATGTTGCACCTGACAATACGTGGACATTTTTTAAAAATATTATAAACGCGCTCCTATAGAACTTCAAACATCAGTTTAAAAATTTGTTAAATATATTTTGTAGAAAAATATTAAAATATATTTTCATTTTTCTAGTAAATGCACAAGGATTGAACGTATGTGTCCAACCTCCGACTGGACGTGTCTGCATCAGCCAAGCACATACAGTTATAATTTTATAACATTTGTCGCTAATTTATTTCTACCTATGGGCAGTGTAAGTATTAATGAAATTGTGTTCATAACTTCACTTATGAATAAAATAAATATAAAACATAAAGTTCACAAGTAAGCTGAGCTTTTTAAAATTAACATGTGTTAATATTTTTGATGATGCCACCCAGAGTGGGACTCCCAAGTGGAACGTACCCATTTAAATATTTACATTAAAAGCTCCAAATATATACGTATATTCTTATTTAATATCATTTAAAAGTTAAGTGTATTTAGTTGTAATTTTCTTTCTTCCAGGTGGATTTATTCTCAATGCAAGGTCCAGCCTGGGTAGAATCGGTGGTGCACTTCGAAATGCGCCTTATTGATGTTAAAGCATCGCCCGGAGTGATGCCGGCCGATATCAGTTGTTTTGGGTGAGGGTTTTGTCAATTATTTTCTTTATAAAAGTTCTAGTTATCTCCAATTTTATGACAATATTTTGAAAATCTTTGTGTTTATTTTTGTTTTTAAATATGTATTTTTTTGCTTGCTCCGGTAAATTTGTATTCTAAAATGTTCACCGGTATGTCTTAACTTTTAACTAATCCAAGCCATCCAATATTGACTTGACTTAAACGTGACTCGCGCTTCTAGTTATACTTATACTTAAAAAATCTCCTCAAATCTCTAGAAATAATTCTGTAAATGTAATATGAAATATCTCATATCTTTCAGTATGCGACCAACAGCCAATGTATGTGTGATTTTCCTGCAATGCTCGCTCGAAGGACCACAAGTAGTGGAATTAGAGCTTACAATGTCCTTGTACCAGAGGTCCCAGTTCGCCGGCAGCGCCGTCGCTAGACTAATAGTTATAGTGTCTGAATATGAATTTTAAACTATATTTTCCATATACATATCTTAGATTGTAGTCGAGTATTTATATAAGGATGCTAATTTATATATATGTCAGTGTAGCATAAAATTTGCAATATACACATATTAAAACTTTTAAACACATATGATCTGTTGTCTTACAAAATAATCCAAGTATAATGATGTGTTTGTTAATTTTGTTCATATTACAATGATTTTATTTTGATGTACATCTAAATTGAGTAAGGCAGGTTTACGATTTTAATACTCTACTAAGATATCTACTGGACAGTTGTAAAGGTTATATGATACGATTCAAAGTATCTGTTGACCTATGTTCTTTGTTCTGGTTTTCTAAGCGTTGGAATAAGTTAAAATTCAATATTACTTAATATTTAATTTAAATGTCCTTTAAAAAGCTTTTATACGTTAATAATTTTAATATAATATTTATTGTATAAATAAATTTTTACCAATTTGATCGTTTACTTTATTTAGAATATTTAGTAAATAAATTTTAATTTAAATCTTCACTGCAATTCTGTTCTACACTTATGAATCATAATAAATTAAAGTTTTGTTTATAATTTTTGTACTAAGAAGGCAGCAAGAGTACCTGTGTACAGTGACAACCTCAAAAACTTATACCTAAGTGTCCAAAATTAATTTGTATATGGTACGAAAGCAGAATATTTTAAAATATCTGCATAAATTAATTGTAATATAGATTTTTTTTACAAAGGAATACACTATAAATTATATTATTTTTACCAAAACGTTTTAGAACCAATATAAATTTTCAATTTTTTAAGATGGAAATATCTAAACAACAAGACAGTTACAATAACTTAAAAAAATTACACTAAAAGGACATAAAAGTAAAACAAATAAATTAATGGCAATATAATCTTTTAATTTTATTAAGCAAAGCGTTCGTACCACCGCAGTGTTCCGTATATACATACCTATAGGTATTCGCATTAGTAACTGATTATAAGAACAAGATCACAACGTAATATAAATTTAAATTATATCTAAACAACGTTCTAGCATACTGGTCCCTATATGTTTCGCTTCGCACCGCACCAAATTATAAAGAAAATAAAATATTCAATAAAAAAATACTTAATCTTAATATAAAAAAATTCAATAATAAAAATATCTAGTCTTAATACTAAAATGCACATGTCATTGCAAAATTAATATAGTAAATAAAAGATTCTTAATACTTGTACGTATGTACTTTGATAAAAACAAACCTTTTTCATATTGATGTTAAGAAAAATAAAATCATATATATATATATATATATATATATATATATATATATATATATATATATATATATATATATATATATATATATATATATATATATATATATATATATATATATATATATATATATATATATATATATATATATATATATATATATATATATATATATATATATATATATATATATATATATATATATATATATATATATATTATTAGACACACATCCTGTATATGTAGTTAATTAATTATTAAAAATCAAAGCATTTTCAAAATTTAACGAAATATTTCATACAAATCATACAAAACAAATTGATATCTATTAACATTTTGCAATAGCTTCAATATTCACTGTTATCCAAAAGTAACATAACCATATATAGTATTAATATGTATAAAATATAAAATATTATTTCCGATCAAAATATTTCTCAACTGCCAATCGATAAATATATTTATAAAAATAAAGAAAAAACATATAAATCAATGTATATCATTATAAATATAGAACAAATCGATTCAGTTGCAATTAATTTACTTTTAATCGAGTGACTCTAGTTATATAACGAATATTTAAGAAAATGTGTAAGTTTTTGCGTTTAAAAACGAAATTATTTCTTAATACTTTATTTTTTTAGCAAAAATTTAAACTGTTATTTAAAAGTAAGTCAATTGCAATGTCCACATATCAAACCACGTCCGACTCAAACATTAATATTGCCCAAGAACAATGTTACATCTGCAAATTTAACAGCTAATATTTTTTAATTTTAAAACACTAACGTAAGATATATTAGCTAGATATGGTTATTTATAAATTCTATGTAATAAAAAAATACTGATAGTAAAATTAAGAATGAAGATTATTATATGATGTATTATTTCAAATTCACTTTTTATATAAATCTAACTGAGAAACACATTTAAAACTCAGTAATACTAAAGTTTCTCTAAACATTTAACAATCTAATTAAGTTCTCTAGTACGAACTATACATTTCTTATAGATTATAATAGTTTCACAGATGTGACATTATTCCGTGGGCAAATTACATCATAAAATTAGCTGCCTCAGTTTATTTTAGGCTGCTTTTCCACCTAGAACAATTAATTAGTAACATCTATGAGATTTGATTGTACTTCGACAAGTGTTAGGAAACTAAGGACAAATGGATGAAGGTGTTGTTTTATTTCCAGCATTATGCTGTGTGCCACTTATAGCATATAGGTTAGGCAAAGGCAACCTAAGGTTAATGGACTTTCAACCCAAAAGACAACTTAATTCTGAATTTTGTCTACCGGAGCTGGGAAACGAAAATAATTTATTCCTCCGAATGTGGTCGAACCCGCGATCATCGTATACAATCGTTGATCCACTGCGCCACAACAGCCTGTATGAAGTTTTTAAAAAAAATAATTATTCAATTTGAATCGCAATTGTAAATAAACTATAAACAAGTTGAATAAAATATATATAAAAATTTTGTTTAAATATTCTGAAATTTCGAGTTGAAATTCACCTTCATCCAGTGATGTCTTCATTAATATTACACATTATTATTTTTATATTTTTGGCAAGACTCTAACTATACTAATTGCCAATTATAATCTGAACACGACTGTACATTTATCTATGTAACAATAGAATTCAAATAAAGAAAAATTTGGGGCATAATTTTGTTACTAATTTAATCAATTCCGCACAAAAATTGTGCAGAAATAAAGTAAACAAACAAAGAGTAACAGACAGAAATAAACATAATATAAATTGTATATATATAAAAATGGCATAGACAACAGTCTTTAACATAGTGTGGAGTCTAAAAACTTTATATATTATATTTTATAGTGTGAAACAAATAGTATAGTAATTTGATATGATACTATAAATTCGTGTTTAAGACGTTTAGTTATGTGTACAGCCCACAAAAAAAAACATAAAGAAATAAGTGACACATTTTATATGTCATCATTATAAGCATTTTGTGAATAGTGGGCACAGTAAAAATTCAATTATTTAAATAAATAACCAAACCAAAAATATACAGATTAAATAAATGTAATGTTATAAGAATAACAAAATATTTGAATTCATCCTTATTGGGACATTTCATTTCAAAATTACTTTTAATTTTATTTAAAGAAAGCTACATAAAATTCCACTGCAGACTGTACGTACACAATACAATATAAAATATATAAATTTCATTATTTCGACTAACTATTACGATGTGATTCACATTTACAACTAAATTGCATTATGCATGACATAAGACACTAGTTTGTGACACGTTTACAACACTTTGTTTTATAATACATATATAGATGCATGTAAATTTTTTAAACATAAAAAAAAAAACAACAAAAAAACAATTTATTCGGAAAATATTTTTTTTACAAATGTTTTAAAAACATAACTTTTAGTATTTCATGTTTTAACATGGATCATATTGCAAAATAATGTTTCTAATAGAATAAAAACGTTAATACAGCAATAAATTTTTTTTAACTGAGCAACTTTTGTAATATATGTATATGTATGTATTTTATTTACACTGTTATAAATAAAGAGCTACTAAAAATAAGTTAGTAAGTCTAATTAAAGAGTTTCTGATAAAAAATAATTTTGATAATAAAAGAAATATTTATATAAAGAAAAGAAAAAGAAATATTTATAAAAATATTTAAAAAAAGATATATGTATTAAAAACGGGCAATATTTAATAAATTCATTTATATTTCTTTATTCTTCTACTAACTTATTTTAATAACTCAATGTATACTTAATAAGACAATAAACACGAAACATCTACGTCTAAACAACGGGAAGCTCAATAGAAGCAACGAAAATGGCATTCGATCATCACTTAGTAATTAGAAATTACAAAAAAAAAAATACATATATGTAACTCTAACACGAATAAAAAAACGCACGACACGTTTAACAGACAACGTAATTATTTATAGGTTAATCGATTCACTATCGATTCTTATTAGGTACATCGATTTTTGTTAGGCTCATAATGGGGTACTAATATTAATACATCACAAAAGTTGATCAATTTGTTTAGAACTTTTATCATACTTCTAATATACTGGCGGAATTAATATGATGTAAGATATGTGTGTTAAAGTGAGACAGTATGATACTTTTCTTTCATTTACTCTGATTACTCATTAGTATTGTATAATAAAGAATAAAATTTTAACTATAAAATTATCCTTAAATAAATTTATTTATTGTTTACTTTCAAGAAAAAACAAATGTTACCATATTTCAGTAAAAAGATAAAGGTGTGACTTATCGAGTATTAATACTTAAAAAAACTATTCATTTAAACAATGTAAAAAACACTTCTAGCTTTTATACTTTGCAATTTATACCAATGTAAAATATAAATTATAAAGTACATTTTTTTTTCAAATGATGCAGTAATTGTTTGTGTAAAAGCCAGTATACCGCAAATACGATATTAGAGAACATGTTACCTGATATGAGAATTGTATTAAATTAGTTCAGTCAAGACGAGTTAGCACCTAAACAAATTTATCAACACTTAGAACTAGCTACTAAATCATTTTTTCTTGACGGTCGAGCTACTGGCGCAACTACTCGACCGAGTTTGAATGCCATCTTTTTTTAATAAGCTTACACCAAAAGCTGGACATTTTTTTCTTAATGCCTTTATTTTATACAATTTATTGCCCTGAGAATTACTAGTTTCTTCATAGTTGTCCGGAGTAACGTCGGCTGTTATAACTGAATTTGATATGCAGTCCATTGGTTCTGGGGTTTTTGATTTATCCCGTTTCCGGCGGAAACGGAAGGGCGTGTCGAGGGAGTCGGCGGATATATTTGTAATGTTGGTATCACTGGAAGACAGTTCCTGACTGGCCTCCAAACCCGATTTCGGAAGACTTTTCGGAAGCTTCTTGCGTGAATTCGAATTTGACCTGACGATTAGTTTTTTTCGCGGAATGTTGGTAGTTTTGTTTTGAGTGACAGATTTTAGGTTAGGCTCGGATGGTAAACGGTTTTTGCCGTTCAAATGACAATTTTCTGTCAACGCTGATAGAGTAGAAGTTACATTTGACAAAGTTGATACAACTGAGGACTCGCTTGTTGTTATTTTAGTTATGGCTTTCCTTGTAAACGTTTTTATTGGACTACTGCCATGGGAATATGGCAAAGCAGGACGCGCTAAATTCGCACGTTGACCGTGAAAACTATTCTTACCTGTGAAAGGCGCTTTAACTCCAGTTAATTTAACTTGACAGTTGGCACTTCTAGTTGGCGGGAAAGTGGAAGTTTTAGACGCGTAAGATTTTAAAGTATTATTCATTATTCTCGGTTGAGGTTTTAGGTTGGTATTATTGGCGTTCCTGACATTGTTGGTTGGCATCATGTAGTTCATTTTTGGTGCGAAAACAGTTTTGGTTGGTAGCATTGGAGTGGCGGTGGTTTTATATTTACCGATGACGGAAGTAACATTGTTTTCAGAGTCTGTTTCGTTTGCGTTGAGCACGTTTGCGTTATCCAACTAAAATATAAGAATTATTTATTAAAATATAAGTACAAAATATTTATATCTATTTTATTAGCTTCACGATATATCCCGTATATAGTCCGCTTCCTGCGCGAGTTTGAACCAATACATGTTGGGAGGCGGACCTGATTGAACAGATGTGAGTAGAGCAATTACTTAAATAATTAATTCCCCCGAGTGGGTATCGAACTCGAAAGCCATCGCGTTTACATTCAGGTGCCTGACGTTTCTACAGTGCCGGACTGTATACTATACAACGATGTATTCAACTATTTTCATTTCTTATTAATTGGATATGCTGATAAATATCAAGGAAGTTAAAGATTCAGTTTTCGATCTATAAATATAATATTTACTAACTTTTTGAAATAAAAATCTTTACTTATTTATTACAGTTCCAGCTTGTTTTAATATCTTATAATATTTTTTCGTTCACATCTATTTCCAATAAATATAAAGAATCAATTCTAAAAAAGTCGTGATACATCTCATATCGTACCTTATTATTCTTGCTATTCAATATAGATTGTAAGGACACAGGCTTCTGTTCCGGTAGAGGCTCTGGCGGCAAGTCACTGTATATGCCACGTGAGCATGCGGGGAACGATGTTATGTTGTACCGACGTCTGTACGCATCGCCTAACGCGTGCATTCTTGTTTGGATACTAAAAATATGTTTAGCAATCATTATAAATATTATATTACTAGGGAAGCAGCATGATTTTTTGTCGTAAAAGATTTTGTTATAAATTTTTTTTTTATAATGTTTTTAATATTTTTTATAGGTACAAGAGTAACTGCAGTGTTACTTATAATGTTGAGTAAAATTTAAAAATACCTTTCTAATAAAATTATACAGAGAGATGTTTGAAAACGAAAATTATAATATTAATAAAAATATATATATGAATAGCATTTATAATTTTATTTTTTTATTTTTTATTTATTATTTATTTTTTTATTTCTAGAGTAAGTAAATATAAACTCGTGTATGATTTCTTGCACTACGTCGGAAGCATTATTACTATTTGATGTGAACGCCCCTTTCGGTAAGAAAACCAGAGCAATTAGCTATAAATTTAATCAAATATAATTTTCCTAAGTAAGAATCGAACTCAAAACAATCGAGTGCACTGTAAGACGTTCCCCTATTGTATTACAAGTCTATAATTTACTTTTATAAAGTCTATAATTTATATGTACTTTTCCAAAAACCATTGCTGGTGTCCAATAACAGAGCCGGGGCGACACACGCGCAGCCACGCGATCGCCTCGCGGGCGGTGAAGCCGTGGTGCTTCATCATGTAGCACGCTATCAGAGTGCCCGTTCTGCCCAGACCCGCTATAAAGAGGAGGATTGTTTATAATATACATATTTTTAATTTAATTATAAATCATTCGGAGTAGTCTGGCACTAATGAAAAAAAAAACAAATAATTAAATAGCTGGGTAAATAAATGCGAATCCCATAGCAAGGTCCATGATCCAAGGATCTCATGGATCAAATCGGTGTGTTTTTATATTTTTAACTATCTCTTACGTTTTACGACGTCGACAAAAAAAATATACGTGAGAGACGAGAAGAGAAGACGGAGCAATCCAATGCTCCATTTTTACTTTGATAGATGAATCAACTATATTTTAAAAATGGCTTACGAATATGAAGTGTATATTCAAAAAATCTTAACATATTAAGTTCAAGAGTAACTTCCTACTTTGGAATAAATTGCATTCTGTAAATACATTTCGATATATTTAAAAATTAAAAATAAATACCTTTACAATGTACAGCGACAGCACCTTTTGCCGCTTCCGCGATACGAATGAATCTATTCACAATCAAATCGGAGGGTACGGAGCCATCGACAAAAAACAATTCTCGATGCTCGAAGCCATGTGCAGTAAACTGTTTTGCGTCGTACGATTTCTTGTTCAGCCTCACTACAGTAGTAACGTTATGCTTCTTGAAGTACTCGTGGTAGTGTTCCGGACTGTGTAGTGGATAGCCCCTGTCGAGTCGTGACCGGTGATGTGGTCCGGAAAATGCTAGCATTTTACTTGGCACTATCCAGTTTAGATCACCGTTTTCGACTTTCTGTAAATGAATCGAAAAACTTAGAAATTATCTTTAAAATATAACATTATTCAATCATTTAACTTTTTATGCACATACTAGTGTAATAGATTTTAGATTAATAAAAAAACTAAAAAGTACTCACACTCGTAGATTAAAAATATTATTAAACTTTTTTTAAATATTCCATACAAATATATGTACATAAATATAAAACAACGAACCTCATAAAACAAATACTGCTCTGCATCAAAATGGTCGAAGTCGAAGAATTTAGCATCATGCGCCACTTTAATTCCGTGTAGTACATCTAATAGTGATATATCAAAAAGTGGAGGTCCACCTGACGCGTCTCTGAAGTTCAGCAATGACCAAGAACCTTCGGTTAGTTGTTTATATACCGCGGCTGGGGACGATCCCAAGTATATTATCTGAAATATAAAAAAAATCATTATTTATATAAATATACCAAGGAGCACTTAAATTATTTTTTTTATTAATAGTCAATTAGCAGTGATATATTCTGTGGAATCTCCATGTCCTAATTTCCGCCCATTTTTGTTTAATTTCATAGAAGACAAAGCGCGGCGTTGTAACCTGAGCCAGAAATGGAAGTCGAACCCACAACCGTTTACAGTCAACTTTGACGCTGCGTCAGGATGGCCTCAAAATTACTATAATACAAAAAATATCTCTAGGTAATTCTTTTTTTCTGATACTTAATCAGAAAAATACTATAAATAAAAAAATGGAAATAATATTGTCTTACATAGATATGTACCAGCTATTTTATTACCATAATACATACAGGCTCTATCTAATATCTGATATGAGTTCAATCAAACAACGCTATCTATATATTAAAACTATTCGAGAAATAAATAGAAGCTTTCACGCGTATCTGAAGATTAATTATAATTACAAACTAGTACTAGTTGTCTGTTTGTGTACTACGAGTCGATCGATACACTCATCCATGTAATAAAATTATAAAGTAATCATATTTTCCAATATCGGATAAAATTTTTAGTAAAGTGGTAAATTGCCATTTCCATTACTAAATTATACATAACTTTTGCCTTGTACACGGTAGTGTTGGAAATGTAATGGAAATACCTAAGTACCTACTGTATATGAGACAATATGGCAAATTGTTAGGGTCTGAGGTAAATATTACCGCAAAAAAAAAGAAATATTTAAATAATACCTGACATTAACGAGTCAACAGAATAAAAAAACCGATCAAATCAAAACAAGGCTATAGTTAACAAACAAACAAGACTCGAATTTAAAAAAAACTTAACGATTCGTTGTGTCGAAAAGTCGTCAAGTGTACAAGATCGGATCATTTTACACTAGGTCAGTTCTATTTTAGCAAAAATAATAAAATTATATTCAATTACGTGTTTTATTTCAACAGGCGTTCGCCTGAATTATTAAGGTTTTCACATTTTCCTAGTAACATAAGCATAATTTTTTGTGGGGATGGGTAACTATTCCAATCTAGAATACAATTTTGTACGCGTATTTTGTTTTTTTCTTTGAATTTTTCTTTTCTTTCTTTACAATTTTTACAAAGTAAAGTTTGAGTGATTGTGGCTTAAGTGTTTTATCTAATTAATGATTTTACTTAATAACTTAATATTGTGTACTTATCAATTTATAAACTGAAGCCGTCATGACGTAATGGGAGAGGGTTTGAATGCAAGCGTTGTTGTTGTTTCGACCTCCACTGAGGGGAATAAGTTATTTTTATTTCTCCACTCTAACGGGAGAAAGCAGATGTGGCAAGTTCTGCAATCAACACGCAGTTTTTCGGCAGTTGGACGGAAAATTACCTACTATACTATTATACGAGATACAACGTGAAGTTAAAAAAAAAAACAAATTATATAAACTGTTGCCTATAGCTAATACTATTATTGATTGATAGTAACATTCTGTTAAATTGATTTTGAAAATGTTGCCGATTGGACTTATCTATTTCACACTATTATTGAGTTTAGAAAATATTGTTGACTATGTCGAATTACTGAGACTGATAATATCAATAATACTATTTAATTTATGATAGTGACATAAGGCATATATGAAGGATTGATTGGCAATAAAGTTTTCCGATAATTGATCAATTGTATTTGTACGCTTTAACATAAAAACCTCATCAGTGTCGACGAACTCGCTATCAGCATTTCGGTAGCAGTGAATTTATTAAAAATTATCTACACCAAGGTTAACGAGACGATCCCTATACAGTTGTATCCACAAATTTAAATATAAAACACAATATTATATAAAAAATGCATTTATACAATTTTAGTCAACTTAATTTGTTATATAAATCGTATATTCTGCATAAATAAATGAAGAGTTGCTAGGGTTAATAGTCTGGCAATGTAATACCCCTACTTTCTATTTCTTGATTTTTTTCCAAATATAGTATGGTTATAACCACATCATAGGTATTTGGACCAAAAGTAATGAAGTCGTACTTAGTCTAAACATAGTAAATTCACCAGAAGTGTCCGACCGAAAGTTCGGCTTCGGTTGAGATTCGGCAAACAAATGAGTTTCGGTTTCGGTGGCAATCGTTCATTTTTTTATACATTAACTAATAAGTATTGTTATTAGTTAGGTACCTGATACTTACTATAGTGCACTAGTGGTAATAATATGAAGGATTTAGAGCTCCGACGTTCAATTTCATAATTATTACCAATATAACCAAGTAGCAAGTACAGTTAAATAATTGTTTCTTTTGGCAACGTACGTACCTACCTAGGTATCCATTTTATAGGTTTTGTTTATCATTTCAATATTAAATACCTACTTATAACAATTGTGATATTAGGTAACAACTTGAAAAAGTATTTATTTAACCAATTTTTTAAAACTATGTGATTTAAAGAAAAATATTAAAACTGACTTAAAACATGATACTTCTATGAAAATTTCAGTTTCTTTTTCGGTTTAGGTTTCGGTCGTAAAAATCAGTTTCGGTTGGACACTATTCACCAGTCTAAAGATAATAAATATTACAAATTGATTGGGTCATTTGGTATCAATCAACGCCGTACTACATACATCTAATCATATCGGAAAAGCAAATTCATATTAAATATATATTTATATATTTCCAAACAAGTCCAAAATGGCGTCAATATGTAATATTTAATAATGAATCAGATAACATAAAAAAACCAAATAAACATATACTATACCTGATAGCTTCCGATAAGGTAGGCGGCGTTAAGTCTAAGCGTTTCATTATTACTCGTATAAAAAACGATTTTCTTTTTGGGGTTTTTCTCTAATTCCTCAGTGAGTCTTTTACAAAATTGGTAGAGATGGCAAAGATGGTAGGGCCCAAAGTCGAAGTAGAAGTTCTCGTAAACGATGTCATCTTCTATGTGAAAGTACTTGCTGTTTCGTGTAGGTTTCGGTTTATACCCAGTTTTTAGTGTAGCGAAGTATAATCTATCTGAAATAAAGTATGGATGAATTATAGAATAAACGTGTATATGTCAAATACTATACATTTGTGATCATTGTTTTACTAAAGATACGAGATAAGAATTAAAACGTGAATTAAAAATATATAATAAAGAAGAATTTGCTTTGAAAAATGTAATGGTATTATTGTTGCAACAATGCTTACTCGTATATAAATTTACAGTCGTGTTAGGTTAGAGCTACTTTAGTTTAAATAATCTTAAGGTATACTTGATAAGATTGTTGGAGCATGTTTTAAATATTCGAATTTCTATATCATGGGCTCATAACTAATTTAAATCAAATTTTATACGGAACGTCAATACACATATAAGTCTTCTGTCGTATTTGTTTTCGGATATGAGCCTACTGGCATAAAGGTCAGCGTCACCTTGGAGGTCTCTAGTCCACCAAGGTAACGCTAGAACTTTAGGTACTTTGTCAAAAAGAAATTGCAAGCGTCTGGGCTTGGCTTGGATTGGCTGTCTGGGACCCTACAGTACAGGCAATTATCTAGTAAAGGCGACTCAACCAAGCGTAAAATGCTCATATTTATGTAATAATCGATATAGATTTGATGTTTACATTTTTGTATAAATGTTTTGTAAACGTAAAAATAAATGCAATATGTAATTAAGTTTCAACGGGATAAACATAGAGAACCTACCGTGTACTGTGCATTATGTACAGTACTTCATTGACGATATCAAGGAAAATCGTTTTGATTAATATTACGAAATATTTTACCGAGCTCAAATTAACCCTATAACCAATTGCTTATTGTTGAATAAGACTACATTATGTGAGCATTTAGGTACTTAATATGACGTAGTAAATAAGAACTATTTTTTAAGTCGTGTTAAAAAGCGTTTGCTAAAAGGGAAAATGTTTGTCTGTATAACCTAAATCATACATATGAGTCGTTACACATAAGTTTGAACCCTTGGTCTAGTTTGTGAGCAACGATTTTTCACGTCAAGTAAGCAAGTAATTAATACTATATATCAATGTGTTATGTAAAAAATAACTATACACCAATTAAGTCTTAGTCCTTTTTTTGTTTAAATAATAACACTACGGACACTTGGTCCGTACTTTTTTTTACATACAATAATTCAATTTTCTCTTCATGAATATTAATTATAATACCATTAATTAATACTGATCATAAGAAAGTCATATCTTTTTTTTTTTGTTAATTGTTACTTAGAACTAAGCAAGTTGTTCCTAAGCATACTTTATACTATTTCACTATAATATATATATGTAATTACTTAATTACACATACATAGAAGTTACTTATATTAGGAGCATAAGTCTTAGCGTGTAATAAATAAATAAACTACCACCTAAGATAAATGTCGTTTAATATGTTAAAAAGTAATGTCAAAATAAAAACCAGATAATATGAATGTGTAGTACACATACATAAACATAGTGTACGTTTATCTAACTTTTTACTTAGAAGCTCCTAAAACAAAAGTATATTTTAAAACACAACTAACTAAACTAAAACTATTATAGGACTCTAATAAAATTTGTTCACGTAACTTCACTATAGCAATAACATAATTAAAAACTGTTTATTTAATAAATATTTAATGTAAAAATTTTCTATTCTTAGCAAATAAATGAGTGAACAACATAAACTACACTTATACATTAGTAAATAATTGCTTTCACGCACGAGTTATTTCAGTAATACTGTAGCTGTAGCTATACTATGTGATGTAAAGACTTTAAACACAATCGAAAAATTTGCTTCAAATAGAATACGTCGCATGTCAGTGGGCTATTCAATATCCGTATTTATTATAGCGAGCTGATTTCAATTCTTCGTAGATATCTACTTAACTTTTTGCAATCTGACGGTAAACGTTTTTTAGAAGCTATTACAAAAATAATCGTCAGGCGTTATCAAGGTACAGTTAACATGTGTTTGACTGGAAACAATGGTCGTGGGTTTAAATGACTGCAAGTGGGTTACATAGAAAAGATATATTTGATGCAATGTATATAATGGACCACCTCCATGAGTGGACTACCAGAACAACAACACTTATAATACGATTTAGTAGTTCCTGAGATTAAGATTCAACAAAATTTTCTTTTTTAATTTGTATAGATTTGATTTTGCTCACGAAACATCTATTTCTTGTAATCTTTTAACAAAAAAGCAAGAGAAGGCTAACTCAATTTATCTTTTCCCTCTTACGATTGCTTATATCTAATATCCGTAAAGTTACCAGCAACTTTGATTCTACATATGTAACTTTAGCATGTACACTAACGTTATTATCCTGTGACCCTCATCACAGAGTAAATAAAACAAAATTCGAACAGATTATTTGACTAAACCGTATGTACCAAGTGTTTAAGATAAACGATAACATAAGCCACATTGTAGGGAACCATTTAAAACTAAATGTAGACGTATTGAAAGAGAAAGAAGTCAATTCTTTATGGGAACTGCCTTAAGTCAATTTCATTTACCATTTAATTATGTATCCTTTAATCTGGCTTTAAGCAGAACATCATCAATCTGTTGTATTTTTTTCTTTTCTTATACTTTATAATATTTCATTTTTAGGCTGTAGGGATAGTTGTTACTATAATAATTCTTTTTTTTCAAATTTTTCTCTCACAAACATTTTTACACGTGGTAACAAACATATGTGTTTTATTTCATTTGAGTGTTACTTTATAACTGTACTGTACTTATGTGATAAACCAAATAAATAAATAAACATGTCTTAATTTATGAATGAGATGCGAAAGGATATAGGTACAAATACAAGGTATTATCCCAAATTTTAATTGCTATAATATTATAGTAATTAATTAGTCTTAATAGGTATATACTTGTTAAGACTAATTTTGAATTTCGAACTTTAATATGTTTATGTCATATTAACCCTTTGCACTCCGTTCTCGACGTATTTGCGACATTAAAAAGCTAACAGTAACACAGACTGGAGTGCAAAGGGTTAAAGTTCGAACTTCAAAGTATTTGCATACTGAGTGCCTTACGGAGTATATATTTACGTTTTTTACTAAGTTAAGCTGTATATTTTATCTTAAAACCAGTGTCCCGGGGCTTCGGTCGATAGTCGATGTTCTCATATTGACTCTTATATAATATGCATGCATGCATATTAATTATTAGCTTTTAATTACAGATGTGCCGACTTGTCGGTCAATAGTCGGCCAAGAGCGCCGACTATCCGGCTTCATACGTTGTTTGTATTTCTCAATAAAATGTATTACTTAAATACAAGTTTTGATTAATTATTGTTAATAAATTAATAATATTTTTATTTAATTAAAAGAAGTATAAATTTTAAAATATGAAACAAAATAATTACGGAGTGTATTGGAAATCAAAATATTGCTACTAGCAGATATAGCTGAAGGCAGGTTCTGTTGAGAAGAGCCGGCAAGAAACTTAACAGTTGAAGGCGAAAACTAGGAGTTACCAGCTTAATTATTTTTTTGTATTTATGTCGTGCTATCACTGTTTTTTAAATAATTTTCAATATTTTTACGGACAAGCAAAATATTATTGTAAATGTTCTGTTCTGCAACTGTAAGAATGTTCCTGTTCTATTAAAGATTTCTCGCAGAAAATTCCGAGCTCACATTATGGAAATAGCACTGCTCTTTTTTGGATTATAAATATTGTCTAAATATCAGCAGCGTTGCCTTAATGCAATATTCCATAAGACAAGAAACTATGACAATAAATAATGTAAACGAGTCGAAAAGTATCAACATCGATAAGTTATCCCACTTTTATAACAGCTTAAGCGGCGTAGCTCAGTCTACTTGCAATCGACGACAAATGGGGGCCCCACTAAAGTTTTGGATCTAGGATTAATCTTAGAAAAAACGCGGAATCTGTGAAATGTAAAATGTCATTATTGAGCCTTAGATTAACTTTCTTAGTTTTCTTCGCATTTAACACTAAGTTATTGGCAGTAAACCAGTAGAATAATTAAAAAAAAATTGCGACAGTAAACTATTGACTTCGTCATAACTATCTTTATTCCGACCAACTTTAAAAAATTAAAGAAATATCATCAGCAAACAGAATTTTAGCAATTTTTGACATAAATTTATTCCACATTCTATACCTGCGGGATAAGTAAATGAAATCAGGCTGAAAAAGAAAAAAATACAACTACTGTTAATGATCAAACATTGAACCGACTCATATTTCGAAAATCCAAATATACTGCAATTGCATCATCCATATATTTATTCCAAAATAAAATTAGCATTATGCTAATATGACACTTGGAACAGCTGACACAATTCGCGTTGGTATGTAAAACTACGTACCAATTAGTGCATAAAGAAGTCAAACTAATGTTACGAGCACGTATTTAGCGCGGTTTTAATGGGATTGTTATTATATAACTATACCCTTATAAATATGTGGAGCTTGTATCAAACAATACAAAGACAGAAGGCCTAGTTTTGAGTAAATGGTGCTAGTTGATAATTCAATCATGTCATTTACTATACGGAACCGTTGTGGCGCAGAGGCACATCGTCTGTTTGTAATCGCGACGGGTTTATAGGTTCGATTCTTAATCGGGGAGAATGTGATAAGCTCCACTACTGCCTCGAAGGGCGCGGAAGGTGGGGAACGGAGTGTCTTAAGACTAGGTTCTTCTGTCTAAGATGCCCCGCTATGTGCGGGATACAGCTTGAAGACAATATAGTTTAGATTTAGTTTTAGTTATTGTATTATATTTTTATTTCCAATATCTCAAATTCGGATGGAAAGTGGAGAACTGAGTATTCAGCCACTATGTTCTCTCTGACCCTACTTTGCTTGTCATTTTTTTAAAAATATTTATATTTTTTTTGATTAAAATGTAATAGAATTCTAATTCATGTTAATTTAATTATTGCTTAATTCATAAATCAAAATAAAAATCAAAATATTCTTTATTCAAATAGGCTATTGCAAGCACTTTCAGTTTATAGAGTACATATCATCGCTTCCTTTTCCTCAGTAATACTTATATTTAAATTATAGGCCTTTCTTTTTCTAATTTCCAAAAGTGATTCTATGAATATATCATTTATTAGTAGCGAAATATTTTTTACTATTATAATTGAACAAACTTTTTATTATCTGCAGAACATTATCCGAAACTTCTACTAACTGCTATAAATTTAAATGCTTCAAAGCTTTCAGGCTAAGCATCTCGTGAATCTTAGAGCTCTTTGCGAATGTTTTTCTATTTGTATAGTATTGTTTGTTACTGCTTACTTTGTTTGATTTAATCAAAAAATAGTAAGTTATTATATTCAAGTTTAGTGGCAAAACCGTCGTGAATTTGCGTTTCACATCTTGAATATAAACAATAATCATCTATACTTATAAAATAATATATCCTGACTGACCGACGGACTGATTCATTATCGCTGAGCGTATATTATCAAGGCTACAAACATGAAATTCGGACTGTATATTCACTTTGTTACATTTTTTTGTTGTGTGTTTAATGCTGTTAGCCCTATTGGCCTTGACAGCGACACCGGTTGAGAAGGGAAGAGGGTGCTCTGTCCCTGAGAAGTAGCAAGCACTATCATGTCTGCTTGAGAGGAAATGTCGGCGGCAAGGGCGTCCCCTGCGGGACTCGAGCCTCGGCTTGCGGCCAACGAACGGGCTAGGGGATGTTCCCTATTCGTAACAAACCAGCCGCGACCTGAAGACGCGTCTGGAGAAACTTGATCCACAGGAACCGAGCAGTACCTAACCGCTGGGCCCGGCCACGTCAACGCGCGGTCGGGCCGTCAAAAATGCTGGATTTCGTCGCCGTTACCGTCGACGGCGGTGTGAGTGTGGTGTATGTGTTTTGTGCTTCCTACATATGGGACATTAGTAACTGTAATAGGGTCATCCGGGTCTAATAGAACGCGTCTGAGCGTAGTTTTAGCGTACGGGATGTAGTCACACACCTGTACGATAAGGGGGTTCGCGTGAGTAGCTGCGTGCTCGAAGTAGCGTCTGGATAGGCCTTTGCAGTACTCTTGAATCGATTCCAGTTCGAAGTCTCTATGTAGGTCGACATTGCGAACGAACCAGGGGCAACCTGACGCGATTCGCAAGAATTTTTCTGAACAATTTAAAGGGCATTCAACTTAGTGTGTGCGAACACGACACTTGCAAATAAGAGGATATAGCCTACTGAGAATAAAGAGAGCTTTGTTTTTGGCTCTTTTGACGTGTGGGCTAATCTAAGATTACTCCTAGATATTTTGCCTGTGGATTTCGGGGAATAGGTCGGTTTCACATACACACGGTGGAGGCCGTTTCGTGTTTGACACGAGGAAACAGGATTGCTTCACTCTTATCCGGATTAACTACGATCCTCCATAAACAGTAGCAATCGCCGAGGGTGTCGGCCGCAGTCTGGAGTCTTTCAGTCAGAGTAGCAGTGTATAGGGCGGTTCCGTCGGCGTACATCGCCAGATGGACTAATTTTGTACGAGGCGTGTCGCTGGCAACTACAGTGCGTACAAAATCGGAGAAAGGGTAGAACCCTGGGGAACGCCTGTGCGGGCGAGGCGGGGAGAGGATAGAGTGCCCTCTATACACGGCAAACAGTAGCACTGCAGTCATAGCCATAGTGTACATCCTACGAGACTTCTTGTAAAATACGTATTTTCGATACAAAGTAGATTACATATGCAAGCACAAAAAAAGAAAAGATTTTTGGGGACTATAATATGTATGTCTCATTTTGAAAGCAAAATATATTATTATATAATTTATCATATTGTATGTATTTATATATTTGTTTATGTCTACTTATAATATTTCTTTCTATATTTACCTGTTTATAATTTTAAGTGTTCCTTTTCGTCCTAAAGATTATCTGGAAGAGATGGCTAAAAAACCAAAAGATCGTCTTGTGTACAATATTTTTCTCTTTTGTATTGTTTATTATTATATTTATATTTAGTACAAAAGAATAAATAATGTATTGTATTTCGGTTATTATCGTAAAGCAAATAAATATGTGTTGTGTTTGGAAATTTTACTTAATAAGGGACGAAATAAGGGTTGAACGTTTACGTTGTATAGAGGTTTTTAATTAATATAATATGTGTTATAAATTCGTTTGTAAATACATATAATTAATTTCCACGTTAGCAAAGCCGCGGGCAACGGCTAGTTAGGTATAGGTTAATTTTATACGTGTATTAACTATCCATCTAAAAAGTTAACCATCTAAATTGAAACCTTATCTCATTTAAAAAAACATTTTGTCCACCTTCACGATGAATCCTAGCTCAATATTAGGAAAGGAAAGTCTTAGTGTTAAGACACTCCGTTTACCACCTTCCGTTATTGATTAGAGATGTTGCGTATTGGGCGGCGGAACTTAGGTAACGACGTTAGCGGTGTTCTTTGTCAACTAGAGCGGGGCAATTAATATATCCCAATAACATAAGATCCAACAAATATAAAGTTGAAGTTCCCAGAATAGGATTTAAACACACAATCTCCGCGTTGCCAGTAAGACACTGTCAATTTACGCCAAAACGGCCACAATAACAATTGAAATAAGACAAGGCATAGTAAATCAGAATGTCTAATAATTTTTCAAAAAAACGAAAACAAAACAAAAGTCAAGTCGACAAAACTGTCATCTTTGATTACACAAAGACTGAAATTCCAAGTAACAAGAATAGTCATGACACTTCCGAATCATAACTAAAATTAGATGAACCCCTCTCTTTGTTTCAGTAAAAGTGTATGACAATATACTTCAGTTGTTTGTAATATTATTCACATTTTAGTAAAATTTAAGTTCTGTCCAACGCTGAGTTCAAAACCCATCCAAAAAAGGACTTTACTTGGATAGCCCAGGTTTACTCGGTAATAGTAGACAGGGAGAATTTTGTGTCAAGACACTCCGCTTTTCACCCGAGTCCGAGATATTGGTTGGCGGAACTCAACACATTATTATGCGTCACCAGAGCAAGAGAGCGAAAATAATTCAATATAATAATTTCTACTGCGACACTATAGGCAACTAACAATAATATATACTATAACATATATTTTGGCAATACGACATGTGCCAAAAGTGTATAGAATACAGACAAAAGCAAAAGACGTATTTCAACTAATAAAGCATTAAAAACATATAATTAAAAAGTACTTTACTGAACCCTTTTTAGATTACGATCAACAGGGTATTCCCCACATTAGTCAGAGTTTTCACCCTACCTTCGGCTGAATTTCAAAGAATTCTACGAGTATATATATACTATACACATCTATTATGTTAATCCTTTTCGTAAAGCCCTCTGTCCAGCGTTTAGTAACAACTGTAATCGCATTATACGTACAAAGCGAGTAAAGTAGTTCTAGTTGATTAAACGTCAACATTGTGTGACGCCCAACAAAGTATAAACGTTCAAAAGGAATCGCAATATTTCATATTCTCTTTTAGGCTTTGGCATGACGTCAAACAAAATACTATGTAAAGAAAGTATTATAATTTTAGCATATAGCATATAGCTTCACAAATAGTGTAAGTTAGATCATCATTCATCATTGAGCTTCTTCTAAAGGTTTTTTTTTGCCTCTAAACAAGCAATGTCACGAAATTGAGGGGAAAGTGGAGAAATTTTAAATATATGTTGTGGTCTGAAAGTTATTTATTAGTAACTTATAAGTTGGAAGTTAATACTGGTTAGTGCAATTATTAATCTATAATTGAATATTCTTTTACTTCTTCTTCTTCTTCCACTTTGCATTATCCCGGCCTATTGCCTGGGTCTGCTTTGCTACTTAGTCTACTCCACTTTGCACGGTCTTGAGCATCCTCAGTGGTTAGTCCATTGGCTCTCATGTCGTGCGTCACGACGTCCAGCCATGGCTTCCTTGGGCGTCCGGGGGGTCTTACTCCAGGGACAGACATATCAAGGCATTTTCTTCCGACGTAGTTCTTAGGCCGGCGCAAAACGTGGCCATACCATCTCAGACGACGCTCTTGGAGCTTATCCGCTACGTCACGGACCCCAAGACTACCTCGAATGAATGTGTTGCGTATGCGGTCAGCCCGAGTAACGCCACACATCCACCTCAGCATCTTCATCTCCGTTACGTGAAGCTCCTGAGTGTGCCGAGATAATGCTGGCCAACATTCGCTGCCGTATAGAAGAACTGGTCGGATCATGCTCTTGTATATCAGCCCCTTGAGTTTGGGCGGTATTCTGCGATCGCAGACCACACCAGTGACCTCCCGCCATTTGGCCCAAGCAGCGCTAACCCGGGCGTGGACATCGTAGTCGATGCCTCCGGACTCGTGCATAATGGATCCAAGGTACCTGAACTTCTCCGACTTAACGGCTGGCTCAGGCCCGATGTGGATGGTGCTCGAGTCTGGGTTCCCGCAAGCCATGTACTCGGTCTTTGACACATTCAGTTTAAGACCACCGTTCTCAAGCGCACCCTTCCAGGCATTCACTTTACGCTCCAGCATCAGTCGGTTCTCGTCAATGAGTACTATGTCATCGGCATACATCATCAGCCATGGAGGCTGGTCCTGGATGTGAGCCGTGACAGTATCTAGCACTACATTAAACAAAAGTGGACTAAGAGCTGAGCCTTGGTGAACCCCTACTGTAATTGGGAAGGGTTTGGTATCGCCAACAGCGGTCCTAACTGTAGAAACAGAGTCTAAAAGAATTGAATATTCTTTTACTATTAAGTTAAATGCAGAACATCAATACGATATCTAATATACGAATATTAAATTGTAAACAAATGTTTAGATATATGAATTAAAATATTATTATTTTTATTCAAGTGGTGGCCCAACCACTACAAGAACATTTGAATAATCCATTTGCATTATTGTGTTAGTAGTATCAGTACTTCTACTACGCCACATCAGTGGCGGCAGAGCTTTATTATCCCTATTTACAAAGGAAGGGGCAGTGTTCAAGATTGCGGTAGTTATAGGGGCATTAAGATTATGAGCCACACCATGAAGCTCTTCGAGCGCATGATCGGCCTCAGGCTCCGCCAAGAATGTACTGTCTCTGAGTCTCAGTATGGGTTTCAACCAGGATCAGGCACTATGGACGCCATTTTTGCCCTCAGAATTTTGATGGAGGCTTACAGGGAAAAAAGGAGAGCTCTGCATGTGGCCTTTTTGGACTTGCAGAAGGCCTTTGACTGTGTGCCACGTCAGTTTATCTGGTGGGCATTGGGGATCCAAGGGGATCCCTGAAGCCTATATTGAGGTTATCAGAGATATGTACAACGACTCCGCTTCAGTGGTTAGGACCGCTGTTGGCGACACCAAGCCCTTCCCGATTACTGTAGGGGTTCACCAGGGCTCAGCTCTTAGTCCGTTCTTATTCAATGTAGTGCTGGATACTGTCTCGGCTCACATCCAATGCCAGCCCCCGTGGCTGATGATGTATGCCGATGACATAGTACTCATCGACGAGAACCGACTGATGCTGGAGCGTAAAGTGAACGCCTGGAAGGGTGCGCTTGAGAACGGTGGTCTCAAACTGAATGTGTCGAAGACCGAGTACATGGCTTGCGGGAACCCGGACTCGAGCACCATCCATATCGGGCCTGAGCCAGCCGTTAAGTCGGAGAAGTTCAGGTACCTTGGAGCCGTTATGCATGAGTCTGGAGGCATCGACCACGACATCCATGCCCGTATAAACGCTGCCTGGGCCAAATGGCGGGAGGTCACTGGTGTAGTCTGTGATAGCAGAATACCGCCCAAGCTCAAGGGACTGATATACAAGAGCATTATCCGACCGGTTCTTTTATACGGCAGCGAATGTTGGCCAACATTATCTCGGCACACTCAGGAGCTTCACGTCACGGAGATGAAGATGCTGAGATGGATGTGTGGCGTTACGCGGTCCGACCGCATACGCAACACATTCAATCGAGGTAGTCTTGGGGTCCGTGACGTAGCGGATAAGCTCCAAGAGCGTCGCCTGAGATGGTATGGCCATGTTATGCGCCGATCTGAGAACTATGTCGAAAGGAAGTGCCTTGACATGTCTGTCCCTGGAGTTAGACCACCCGGACGCCCAAGGAAGCGATGGCTGGATGTCGTGACACAAGACATGAGAGCCAATAGATTATCCACTGGGGATGTTAAAGACCGTGCAAAGTGGAGTAGGCTTAGTCGGAAGGCAGACCCTGGCAAAAGCCGGGACTAATGCCAGGAAGAAGAAGAGGAGAGTATCAGTACTAAAGGAAGCTAGAATAGAAACTAAATAAAGAGCACATCACTCGGGAGTTAATTATTCAGAAATACTATTTGATAAAATACCACTTCATGTAACAAAAAATACTTTAGTTAGCACACTTCGATCTTCGTTTTACTATTAATAAATTTAGTAAGTAAATTTTAATTATTACAATATTTAAAAAAAATCCTTAATGTGGATTAAATTATGTTAACACTGATTATGGTTTGATTTAGTTTTTTAGTCACTATCTAACAAATTTACAAATTTGAGTTTTTAAATTTAAAAAAATAATCAATCATGTACTTTTTAATTATAATGCAAAAGAAAAAGCTTTTCCATAGTACATAGATTGCAGTTAAGTGGCTGTAATTGCTAAGAACCTAAATGGTTTCTTTACTGCATCGGACTATGTGTTGTATGGTGCAAGTTGTAAAACCAAAAATCTATTATAACATATATTTCTACAAGTTGTAGCCAATGACTTCGTTTGCCTGGACTGCGTAACAACTGCTATTTCTGCTTTCCATAGTTTCGAAAGTAAAATAAAATCCTGTTAGTTTTTGCGTAATATTATAAAATTCAGAATACCATTACTAAGTACCTACTCACCTCCCTAAGGAACCTAAATGCCAAATTTCGAATATTTATGCCCAGTAATTTAGGCTCTGCGTTGTTTTTTAATACTTAGTGGGTAATGGATAGTGATAGAGAAGGCTTAAAGCTTTGTATTCACATTTTCATATGAGCAAGAAATTAAATACAATCAATTATCAAATATTGATAATTGATTGTATTTAATATCAGGCAATAGTGAACAAAGAGCAAATATGAAACAAGGTAAAAGAATATAATCGTCTAATCACTAATGAGTTCAAATAATCAAATATTTAAAAATTTAATAATCACTAAGAAAGAATATGTGAAGGTTAGACTTAAAATCATTAATGTTATAATTTTGTTCCCATACTTTGTTCGTGTCTTCTGTAGTACTAGGTTGTGCTGTTCGTATCAAGAGATTTCCGTGTGAACCTTTTTGTCTACGATTTTTCGTATAAGTTCATCAATTTAGTGTCTTTTTGTGGGTCTTAGAAACTACTTTTTCACTATTCATAATAGTGAAAAAGTAGTTTTTATTTTGAAACTTTTATTTTATTTTGTGATATTTGAAGTCGTCGTAAGTTGGTTTTAGAAGCGCTACCCCATATTTCAATTAGATATAAAAGGAGAGCTTTTACTAGTGCGTTATATATTATTAGAGGGACTTGATGTGGAAGAAATCGAACTATAGATCTAAGCATGTACATGAGACTGGAAAGTTTGTTAGATACATAATCAATTAGAGCACTCCAACTGAGGTAAGGGTCAAGTAGTATATCCAGGTATGTTCTTTAATATTTAGGGATTCATGGCTGTTTATTTTTTGTGTTTAAAGGATGCATATATATTTATATATTAAAGTAATATATATAGTCTGTTATAGAATGCTAGAGATAAGATGTGTTGTACTGGGTATCCGTGATAGATCAAACAAGTGTTATCGGTATAAAGCAATATTTCATGGATGTTAATAGTATGAATTAAGAAAACTAAAGGTCTCAAAATGGAGCCTTTAGGAACTCCATAGGGTAATGGGCTGGTTGACTCTGGTATAATCCTACCTTGACAATTTGAAAACCTTGAAAGCGGTATCTGAAACACCAATACATGCGAGTTTGTTTAGAAGGATTGAGTGACAGTGTCGAATGCTTTTTTTAAATTTATAATAAATTTATAATACTGATAGCTGATGATGGATTATGTTTAACACCGTTCAGTCTGGTAGTTCGGTAATATAACTAACGCGAGATTACTATATAATTTGTGGAGAAACTTCTTTATTCGTTCCGTCGGATACTTAGTAACAGGGTATAACCGGAAAAAAAAGGAATATATTGAAGATAAATATCTTAGTTGCAAAATAATAAAAATAATAGCAGTTTTTGGATTTATTTGCAATACCTGTTTATATTAAATATATAAAAACAGATATTACCAATAAATTTTTATTGTTAGACATTTCCACCTACATAGGTATATGCATTACAACATTGTATAAAACACACTGTTGGAAAAAGGAACTTCTGGTATAACGTAATTGCGTTTCTTAAGGAAGACCAAAATGTCCCATTTAGAACATTGTAAGAATCTTTATCTTTTTTTTCTATAATAAGTTCCTCAAAAAATTACAAAGTATAGCAGTACAAATAAAATATTTCTTAAAATAATAATTTTCTTTCATAAAAAGAAGCAACATGTGACATATCACAAAATTAGCCTACACTTATTTGTATTGTTCTCGGACAGTACAAAAACCAGTTAAGGTACCCACAGTATCTGAAGGCGGGCAAACTCAACGATTGAACTACTATATACGTTTTGCCTACACTATGCTAATAGGACACATTAAAAAAAATACAAATCGAATCTACCTGCATACTAAGTTGCTTATTCTTAAAGTTTATGTTAATGAATTATTCGACCCGTCCTTGGGCCATACCACTTCGCATTACTTACGTAACGCGAAGGCCAAGTCGACACTTAGGTGAGCTTTGCCTTCGATGGAATATGTAGTAATATTTACGAGTAATAAGTTTAGATTGTAAACAATGATGTTTATAACATACCATGCGTCCATACATATGTACTGCAAAACGCTTCGTTCCAGAATCAGAACTTACTTACCTCCGATATAACAAAAGTTTACTAAAATTACTTTATAAAACTAGATAAATTACTTTACAAACAAAGAATTATATTCTGATTTTGATTGATTCCTAAAGAAACAAACTTTAATTCTTCGTCAAATACAAATATATAATATAATTGGTAAAAAATGTAGGTAATTTTATCTTTATACACACGAATGTTTTGTTAATAATAATAATAGTTTATTCAGTAATGTATGTATTACAAATGCATTCTAAATTAGAATGATGAATTAACAAGTCACAACTCACAAGTGTGCGTGATGTAATATTATTATATATAATTTAGTCACATAGATCTAATAAAATGCTTCTATATGACATCTCTATCTAGAGCTATAAAATGTAACAACAAAACTCGAGAAGCTCTATAACAATAAACAATAACACTAAACCTGCATGGGTTTCTGAGAAGTACTAAATTTCAAGAGGAACGTACGAATAAAAAGCAATATATACGAAAGAATTTCGACAACATGCTAATATACGTCGTGGTATTATACTTTCGAGCATTCAGATACTTCAGCGAGCGTTCGCACAATGGTACTCTGTGAGAAACCTGAGGCACGTTTGAAATAAATCCACGTTATCTGCCTACTAATTTTCTGTATATTTTTTCAAAAACCTGTACTATTACAAATATGAAAGTTAGTTTATTTGGAAAATCACTGATATAGAAAGTTTAGGCTAGTATTCGCTATTAATTTGAAGATCGTTTTCTAGATACAGTTACTTTTCATTCTTTACGCCTCTGTATTCTTTAACATGATTATATTTATTATTATTTAATATTATTACATATATTTAGGATAACACAAAGATTATATAAATTAAATTCAATTTAAAATATAATGTTATGAAGGACAAGAAGGTCCATTGCCAGTGGAATGGGAATTAGTTAATAGATTTTTGCTGAAATCACTTACCGACCAGTGAAGGTGTCCCGTTGAGTCAAGAGACGATACGGACGGATTTCGTTTATTTATTTTATATTCGATATTAAAATAAAAAAAAAACTATATAAAAAATCAAAGTGGACTTTTTCAGAGCTTTTAAAAAGAAAAATTATATAAAACAAGTGTACCACTAGGTACAGTAGTTTCAGCTGAGCGTTGATATATACGTTAGTCAGTCAATCATGCTTGCCTTTTATATATATATAGATATTTCAAAAACAGTTGAAGTAGTTCCTCTACATATTATAATTTCCATGTTCACACATTTTAAGCAATTTAAAGGATAGCTAATCGAAATTATTTATTATTACTTTACGCCTTACCTACGCTAACTGTAAATACACAAGAATGATAATAAGACGAAAATGACGTTGGATTTAACGTATAAATTTTATTTTAAGTTTAGTGCGCACGACGTAAATATTGTTAGTACAACGACATTATATTTTTTTATCCGTGGTCGAGCAAATTTTTCTCATCAATAACATTATTTTAAGAAATATTTAAAAAAAGTAATTACAGTAATTGATTTTATTATTGCTACAAAAAATACACCTATAAAATTTTTGGTTCGACTTAAACTGTCAGTTTGTACGTCACTACGCTTGAAATGTATGTTGATTAAAAAAGCTTATGTAATCCGAAGGCCACTTGCACTATACCTTTATCGCATGTGTCGGGTTGAATAGGAAATTACGTCTATTTCAGTACTGTACAGTGTACAGTAAGGCCAAAGTTTAACACGATACGTTAGCCCTTACTACGTAAGTTATGTTCTTGAGAATAATTATTATTGTACAAGAATGTATTCCAGACAGTCCAAAATTAACATTTACAACGGTTAACTTAAGTTCAGTTGAATTTACGTTAATTATGCTACTGTCGTCGTTTTAACACTATTATTTGGATAACATTTGGATCATATTTTTACCTATATTTGGATATAATTTTACCTAAATTTCTTTGGTTTATGGAATTTAGATTCTTAGGATAGGTCACTTCAAATTATTTTAAAGTATATATTATTTTAATTTTAAAACTGTACACGTATATTAATATTTTTTTATTTTATTTTATCTTATTACTAAAGAAATTGCAAAAAAAATATAATCTGAATATTTTCAAATATGACGGACGAGTGGGTAGCGGATAGATCCAATATGGATTGCGTCAATGATACCGCAATTTGCCTTCTGAGTGCTCGTTGATAGGATGAAATGGAAAAATTAAGCGGATAGCTATTTTCGCTATGTAATTTTGTCCAACGAAAAAAATAATTTTTGAGACTCATAAATGTATGTCATAAACAGTCGAAAGCCTGTTGTGACATTTTTACTGCGTGATTTAATTTATAGCAATAATTATTCGAAAAATTAAGCTACTTTTGGAGAATTATCAGTCAGACGAATCAAAACTAAAGACTACCTACAAATTTGGCAGGTACCTACTTATTTTGTACTAAACATTTGAAGTTGAAGGTACTGTATTCAGAAACCGCTTTATTTTAGCTCACAACATACTCGTAGCATAACGAAAGCAGATAAATAAAATAAAAAAATACGCAAAAATACTTGTTATATATATATATATATATATATATATATATATATATATATATATATATATATATATATATATATATATATATATATATATATATATATATATATATATATATATATATATATATATATATATATATATATATATATATTTGGTGGTTTCATCAGTCAGACGCCATCCCACCACCATGGCCTCGATAAAAAATTTCATATCTTAATTTTATATTCACAAATCTGATATAAAGCTATAAAAAACACACTTTATTATAAGTTGTAACATTAAAGCATAGTTATTTGACATAATAGAAGCTTTATCTATAACCGAGTATTGGATATCAAAGGGAAGTTATAGTTAACAAATGGTGAAAACTTCCGTGTCCAAGGGAAATACGGCACACCTTTATGGGTATAACCATCGCTTGACTCACCTCTGTTCAAATATAGCTATTTTAACTTGAAGTATTACGTTTCATAGTTTATTTATGGTTGCGTATAAATTTTTCACGATTTTAAAGGCTTTAACTTACCTTATTATTGAATGATATAATAAAGTACAAACAGTACAAGTAGAGTAGTTTTAACTAGAAACATATGAATTGATAATATTTAATATTATTTAAATATTTTGCACTTATTTTTCTGTTGCCAGAACACTAAATGAATTTAATTATAAACTAAGCATTACAATGTCGTGTTATTTTTATCCATGTATATTTTTATGGAGGTACCATGATTAAGCTGCGTTTTACTAAACCTGTTCACTTGCTTTTATTTCATAATTAAAAGTATTTATATTAAAAAACTTACGTACAGCGCTCCCTTAGGGATGTCATAGAGACCTAACCTAACCTAATCCTATAATAATACTAATAGATAGTAAAAAATAATTACATAATGAACTAGATGCCTACAAAAAGTAGAGATCGTGTGTCCTTCGCGGACAACCGTCAAGGACAAGCGAATCGAAATTATAACTGTAATCAAATAAGACGTTCTGAAAGTGTTTCAGAGGTTCTATTCAGTTTGAACACATTTTCTTTTAGTAAGTTTTCATACGCCCTAGACGCGAAACAGATATGAGCCCCATAGAAGAAATATATTATTAAATATATTTAAACAATCTCTAGTAAATATATTTATTACTTAAGGTTAGTTATGTACAAAATAAAAAAGCTTTCGTGTTTACAGTCCATACAAAGTAGTATTCTAACCGAGTCCAAATTACAGCCAAGCACTTGAAATTTCCTCCTAAACAATTTTACACGGTAATGAGAAAAACATAAAAGGCTGGCTCGCCTTGCCGAGTGGCTGAAGCTTTCGTCATACGCGGAGGTACAAAGTGTATGATATGTATGGAAATAGAGATCAATGGCCGCGAAATGGGTTAAAGTTTATTTTCTAAATGTGATATTATGATAGAGATATACAGATTGCACATCACATCTGCGACGACTACGGGTTCGAAATTCGCAAAAGAAAAAAAAAATAACAATAAGTGCGAATAAAAGCTTAAAGTATTGTTACAATATGTGCAAAAAAAAATACACTACAAATTCGAAAATTCATCCAACAATATTACTAAATTCATGCATAATGCAATACAAATACACCCATAACATGCAAATCTAAATAATTCTCTAGATCGTAGTATTTTTTTCTTACTGCACTACATTGATTAGATTAGACAGGATTAGAATTAAAAAACAAAACTAACGTATGAGACTGCATCATGCTGAGTCGCTAATGCAGTTATCCTCTACAGGATTTAGTTACTTTACTTAATATAGTAAAATATTCTACTCATTGAGAAATTTGCTAAGACCTGCTATTACTTAATTAACTAACTAAAATGGTTGCAGAAGTAATGAACAAGTTAGCATTTTACTACGTAAGCTTTTGCAACTCTAGTACTTTTAATAAAGATGTGAATAATTTAGTTTTTATTGTAATATCGATAAATGAAACAATGAGCTGTAGTGTTATAACTGCGTGTATTATAATATGAAGACCGAATAAACATGATGGGAGATGGACAGTATAAAGGTGTATATACACCATAATTCAATTAAGTTTGCCATCGTGGTGCAGTGCCAGCAGTGCAATTCTCACTTGGGGAATTGCATTATTTAAATTTTTCCTGGAATCATTTTCATTTTGTCGCTCTGGTAACAAGACAAAGCGCGGCGTTGAGTTTCGCCACGCAACACGCAATGTCATAAAAATTGGGAGGAAAATGGGCAACGGAGTATTTTAACATTAAGTTATCCTTGCTTACTACGATATACACAAAACTTAAAACTAATATTTGAATGCAAATAATAGAGAATTTCGAAATTAAATTTTCGTAATTATTTCTTCACATCCCTAACTTGCGACAATATACATATATCTTACAAGAATTACAAAATATATTTTTATAGTCAATTTACTTCAAATAACACATATAGATAATTAAATTCCAATATAACTTCCAACTGAAGCCATCTCAAAGCAATTGGTATATATATTTTTTTATAAATAACTGACATAAGAATCAATTGTACCAACATAATAAAATACCATAAACAAATATTCAAATCACAACATTACTATAATACGGTGTGGATTATGTTGAGATATTTATCAAACATGAGAAACCCGACAAATGTCACTACACCAGCTATACTGCTGTGTATTCGGCATAAATGAACGCTTTACGTAAACACTGCTTGCAATAAACATGCCTGTAGGCTATAGATAATACATATGTTTTTTTTACTGTTTACTATTTATTTTTAATTATTTTAGTTTGTTTATTCAGTATAGAAGGGAAGCGTGGGCAGAGAGAATTTACTATTAAGACACCCCGTTCTCTAATTTCGTTGCATTGAATGCCGCAACTCAATAACAAAAAAAATTTTACGTCTACACGTATATTTTTTTTATCCTTAATATTAAATCCTGCCCCTTCCCGCTGTTTGTTTGACATTTATTCCACTGGTTGGCTGGAAGAGATTTCTTTTGGAAATAGCCCACCTTTGTCAATTAAAATTTATTTTTATATTTCTTGCTTGTAATTTTTAAGTGCAATAAAGAATATATTAAATAGCAATAAAAAAATTGTTAATACAATTGAGTCAAACTTTGTACCACTGCGCCACAATTACATTAAATTATTCAATCTTTATCATATTATTACGAATTTTATCCCAATAATTTTTAGCGGCATTTAACGACGCACGTTCAGTTTTAGATGTTGCGTGTGCAACCAGAAATTCTCCAATTCTGCCAAAATAGAGTATTACGATACGGTATATCAATCAAATCTTGATAGACATTATTGTACAAGTAAAAATTTATCACGGTCACTAGTATTCATTCTATTTATAATCATGATTACATTTTGTATACTAGCCACATATTTTTTGTAGTCAACAATAGCACTGAGGGTAAGTAAATTAAAGCTCCTAAAAAAACTAAAGTTGCAAAAAAAAACCAAAGAAAAAAATACTATTTGTGTGTTCAGTATAAAGTAGTAGTAATTTTTTTTAGCTTCATGCTGTATCCCGCTGTAGCCGTAAGCAGAAGGAACCTATTGTTAAGACAATTCGTTCCCCACTTTCTGCCTTTCGAGGCATTGCGTGTTGAGTGGCGAAACTCAACGAAATATTTAAATAATTAATTAATTACCGTAGTAAACTTTTTATCCCGCCCTTCCTGTTATATGTGGAACAGAAAAGGCGCCGCTGCCATGTATATATATATATATATATATATATATATATATATATATATATATATATATATATATATATATATATATATATATATATATAAATATATATATATATATAAATATATATATATATATATATATATATATATATATATATATATATATATATATATATATATATATATATATATATATATATCATCTCAGAGGGTGTCTAAGCCAATTATCTGTCCGATATTTGGTTTCCGGCATACGGGTACGCGACCCCGGGACCTCGAGCCACCACTTTCATAACCCGATCCAATCCATGTAAGTGGTGTCCCTCCCCTATATTCCAAGTCTTTCTGCCTCTTATTCCCTGTCCTTTCTTGGTTTCTCCCAGTAATGGGTTTGGAGGTCAGATGGCAATCGCTCCACAAAAAACCACTTCGCCACTCATATGGACCGATTGGTCTTAGTCGGAAGGCAGACCCTGGCAAAAGCCGGGACTAATGCCAGGAAGAAGAAGAAGATATATATATATATATATATATATATATTTATATATATATATATATATATATATATATATATATATATATATATATATATATATATATATTTATATATATATATATATATATATATGTATATATATATATATATATATATATATATATATATATATATATATATATATATATATATATATATATATATATATATATATATATATATATATATATATATATATATAAACAATCATCCTTAACAAGAAGTAGACAGTTATAATAATTTACAGCTATTAATCATTTGAAATGGTCAAACAACATAAAGTGAGTCGCAGACCACGGTTTGAAGGTCGGCCGCATTAGCGAATCAGTGTACCGAGATCCAATGATGTAACCCGCACAGTACTGTGGACATTGATGTCATAGCTTATAAGATATATTGTTCATTTTATAATACTATTAAATATAAAGAATGTTCGTTTATTAAAACAATATTATATAAATATATTATTATGAATAAATATAGTAACTCTAGATAAGAAGAGGACTGTCGTGGTGCAGATGCCCAGCCTCTGCTTTTAAGCGCGACGGCTTGTGGTAGAACGATATATTTTCATTTTCTTCGCTCTAGCAACAAGGGACGCCAAACAGGGCGGCGTTGAGTTCTGCCACTCTATACGCAATGCCTCGAAGGGCAGAAGGTGGGGAACGAAGTCTTAACACTAAGTTCCTTGAGCCTACGGCCGGCAGAGGCGACCCCGCTATGTCCGGGATAAAGCGTGAACCTAAAAGAAAAAAAATAGTAATTCTAATAATATTAAGAAAAAAAATTGCCACCAAACTATTATTTGCTTTTTTTCAGTCCTTTTATATTAACGTATCTATGTGAAACCGGCAATGTGATCCTGATTATAAGCAATAACTTTAATTTTGGACATTTTGTATTATGCACTAAACATAATGTCGTGTTAATGATATATATTATAACAATTTGTCGTCACAAATATACATCGCGCCGAATGTGCCACGAGATTTGGATACTCATCATATCATATATATCGATTTCTTAGTAAATGGTTTACAAATAACATGTGTATTGTAAACTTATACAAGACATGACGATGAAGATAAAAATGTCAAAATTACTCCAAAAATATTACTATTAACAATTATCTAATATAAAAAAAAACGAAGTAAAGATAAAACAATCAACAGTTAACTCTCTTACTTCCTCAAAAAGCACGTACTACTTTAGAATAAAGTATTAAAGAAGTCTTTAAAATCTTATCTTTAAATGGATAAAGTTACGGGCAACTCGGCTCCTGAAATCAAATAGCCTTTTCAGGATTCCGTACTAGATTATCAAAGATCAAGAAGCAATTTTAAGTAAACTTTTATCTAACATCATGTAGAACAAATTGAATTGAATGTTTCATAACTTGGAACTGTATGTAACTTACAGTCTTATAACATGTGTATTTATTTATTTTTAAGACTACTCTCCGCCAGCAACTTCTTGCTCTATTTTAATGATTTTTATATGTATATTTGATTTTTATATTAATATTTGTTAAGGCATAGTTAAATTATTTTTTATAAAAACCAAACACAGACAAAACCATTAAAGATCATAGATTCATGTTCCATTACTTTATCTTATCAACCGAAACTACGTTGTAACTATCTATCCGTAAAAATATTACATATACGTACGGCCACATTTTTTTAATTGTGTAGTATAATTATAGGTATACCTATACCTACTTAGAATGTATCTAGGATACATTCTTGTCTTGAAATTTATATAAATGCATATAAGATTATAGTATTGTTTTCAAAACATATAAGACGGCTTCCTGACAGTGGTAAACTAAGAAATATTGTCAAATTATAATAAAATTTAAATTGTAATATTCTTTAACCTTCACGCTCTATCCCGCATATAGCAGGGCAAGCAGAGAGAATGTTCTGTTCACTATTTTGTACCTGAATTCGATACATTGCATGTTGACTGGAGGAGTTGAACATTCCACTTCGTAATACCACAGCGAGAATCGATCCCACAATCATCCTGGTGACGTTCAGACGATTAATGTAAATTATTATTAAAAAAATTGTTCATTATAGATATTTTTACCCCAATTTATAGTACTTTGAGTAGGTACCTACTGCCAAAGCCTTTTTTTTTAAAAAAACATGCTTACTTTCAGTAATTATGCCTTTGACATAAGAACTTCTAAATTGTGAAAATTAAACCTTGTTTTTTTTTATTTAATACAAATAAATACAAAATGTCCATTATAGTATATAGCGTAATACTCATTTAATGACCAGACATTAAAACACTTACAATTAGTTATAAATTTATATAGTTATTTTTAATGACTATATATAAACATTTAAATTTTATTCTCAAATCAATATAAGAGTTTACAATTTAAAACATGTTTAATATTTATTTATGTTTTGACTTAACTGTTTAAAATATAATTTATAATTTATTATGTCAAACATAAGATTTTTTTATTTTGTACCGATGCAGAGGAAATGTCTTCAATTTCTTTTTCATTTTGAGATTATATGTTTATAGAAGTATGTGTATAATATATTTTGAATCTCAATAAAGTTTTTATTTAATTGGTATAAATTCAAATAATTTACATGATTTATTTTTTTATACCACCTGACCGGACCTGAGAAAAACTAGTGCAAGAAACTCAGCAGGCATGTTTTGTGATCTTTTGTTTGATTTACAAATTTACTATTGTTTAGTGTCAATGATAAATTCGAACTTTATATGAATGAAATGAAATTAACTAAATATTTGATAGGGATAAAATTAATACTGAGGTCTCTACAATCTTCTTATGTTGGTGCTGTAAAGTATTCCAATTTTCAGTTTTGTAGTAAAGTGTCAAATATAACTTAAATTTTATTTAGATATATTCATCAATAGAATAACAAATAAATAATTTTACTTTGCAAAAAATTAAACAATAGGGTTCTCCATATAAATTATAAATATTTTTCCTTGGAAAATTGTTTATATATATTAAAACCATAATAGAAAATATATATTATATACATATTAAAATATCATGAGATATCATATAATAAATTTATATTTAGTGTCTTCAACAACTAATTCACAATTGTATTAATACATAAAATACTATTTAAAAGCATTTTAATCCAAAATATATATTTTTTTATCATTGACTATACTGAACTATAAACATTTCCAATTATAAAAAAAATAGATGTTGTCATTACTTATATATTTGTTGTAGTTACTTTAGTGAAATTAAATTTGAGATATTCCCTTTTTTTTCATAAATATACAAATAAATACAACATATCATGTGTAACATAACTTATTGTAGTATTGTCCTAAAGAAAGAATTAAATATATTAAAATTTATACTTAAGGGAAGGCTCAAAATATGATATGATGTGATTGCTACATATTGAAGACTGTTATAATTGGTGTTAAGTCATGTATTTGGTAAAAGTAATTGCTGTAGTAGAGATTCACTTAAAGTAGAATAAAATAAAAAGAAGTTTTACCTTTTATGATTTCAGTGGAAGATATGATGACATCATTTTCATCCATTCTCGATTTGTAGCACAACAGTGTTGCTGATTTCTTTATTTTGAATAATTTTTATTTTTTTGGATGGATAAACTTATGAGAATATTACTTATTGGAATCCATTTTATATACAAGTTTACCTGAAAAGGTATATGGTGTTGTACACTTAAGGATTTTTCATATTAGAATTTTGGATTAAATTTATATGATTAACAAAATAAAAAAATATTGTAACGTACATGTTCATACTATTTATTTTAAATGCTGTAAATTTTCATTTTCATAGATAGTTTGTTTTAAAATATAAATAATTTGTACCATATATGTAATATAATAAAATAATCCATACCATCTGTTAAAAAAATCTTGTTTCGAAGTAATCGGTCGCTTTAAACAGGCTTAGCCTTGATTGTTGACAAAATATAACAGATGTAAAGTTCTCACACTCACAATCAAAGAAAGCTTAAAACTGAACACTTATACTAATTTACACTGAAACTAAAAAAACATCGGTAGCTCAACAACTTACAACTCGAAAGAGTTTTCATTTAGCCTATTTTATTCTCATTATAGTTTAATTTTTTATTTTTTAGTGTTATAGCGACGACGCAGTTCGCATTATTGGCGCCGCGTAGGAGTCTTTATTAGACGGCGTGGGTCGATTCCTTTACTCAAATGTAAGGTCATATCAACTCGAACTAGATTTGCGAAGCCTTCGTGTCACTTTAATTGAGAATTTACGTTTTATTTCTACGCTTCGTCAAACCGATCGCCAACATACCGCTCGGCTGCGCGTTCGACACTATTTCACAGTGCAATATGTAAACAAGTACCGGGCGTAGCTATAAATCACAATGCTAGTAGTGGTAACGCAAGGCCGCCGATTCTCGTTCAGCCCGAATATAATTTCAAATGTTCTCCATTTAATAAGTGACGTATTTTATTTATTCACCAAACCCGCTGTCGGACAGCCGTTGGGATGTACCGAACAAGACATTTCGCTCTTTTTTGTAGTTGTCAGCTTCGTTTTGTCAAAGTGACTGATTGCGACGCCATCTAGGCCTTGGAATTAAATATCAAGTATTATGAAAGACCCAAAGTCCCAAGCTTTTCTACTTTATTATTGTCTATGGTATTTTATAGAACGCAAATTGCAAAATCAAAGTACAGATTATAATTTATAAGTGATTAAAAGAAGTATACATTTGTATATATCTTATAGCTGTAGGTAATAAAATAAAAAGAAAACTAGCATTAATATTTTAAGTACATATTTTGATGTAGGTATTATTTTCAATACTTAAAAAACATAATTCTCATCATAAATTTAGGCAATGTAAATTCATACTGGTAATATCAGAGTAGATATTTTTGTTTATTTCTACTTTATAATGAAGTGAAATGTAGCGGATACACAGTATTTAGTCGTTTTTGTATTCTACATTTTTATTTGTAGGGAATAACTTCTTTGGCAAACTAATTTCGCTTATATTTTTATTCATCTGAAGCTTAAGATTTTCAAGACTTAGAGTAAGGTAAAAAAAAGTAAAATATGTTAGGAATTTAATTAATTGTAATTAAAATAAAAATGTCAAAAATTTATACATCTTATATATATGTTTTTATTTTTAGCTTTAAAGCAATAATTAAATGTTATTACAATATATTTAGCTTTTAAGCAATAATACTACTAAATAGTAGTAGCTTTTAAGCAATAATACATATTTATTAATATATGTTTAGTATTTGTGAGAATTATAAAAAGTAACCCGATGGGAATAGTGTTATATGGACACTTCGCCACTGCAAAAACGTCCCACGTCGTACGTGTCACATTATCACATTTTATCTGTAAAAATTTACCTTAACGCGCGTAACGAAGTTTCACTTCAAGTCCAATGTATAAATAATTAATAATAATTTATTAAGAACATGAGTTTAATATTTTATATGTAAATGTTAGGTAACAAAATGAAACATTGACTATAATTTGTCTAATTTATTTTTAAAACAACTTATATAAATTATATTACAAAAATAGTAACTTTCATTTCTGAGATTTTATACTTAGTGCTTAAAAATGTTTTATATCTACGATTTTTCTTTATTGAGAGTTAAGTTGATCATTGACCACTTTACATCTATTTGAAGCTGCCATTACGGCACCAATGATTGCTGATCTGAAACCTGAAAATGAAATTAATTAAAAAATTAAGTATTATTATGTAAACCCAAGCCATTTATGTTAATTTGACTAAGTTTTAAAGTCAATGGAAACTTAGCTAGTAGCTAGCTTAGGTAAATGCATATTTGTATTCTCAAATCTTTTGGTACCTACTTTCTGAATACGTATTTATTTACTTAAAGAAAACACAAAAATTTTGAACGCAGCGGGCAGCATCTATTTTAAATAGATTAAATTAAACTGTTGTTTTATGTTCTATTTAATATTTTTTTATTGAGCCTATAGAGAGCCTAGAGATATGTTTAATCTTTTATCAACAAAACTTATTCTCAAACAATATATTACCATTCTGTTCCAAATGATAAGTTCCTTCAGCAGTGGATCCACCTGGCGAAGTCACGTTGTCCTTCATAGCAGCGGGATGGCCGCCATTACGTAGCATCGCTGCGGCGCCCAATGTCGTCTGCGTCGCCAATTTTAGAGCTAGGTCACGTGGTAGGCCACACCGCACTCCACCGTCAGCTAGCGATTCTATCATCATGTATACCTGAAGTCGATATTAATAATAAAATAAAAATATAGTTCATTCTATAAATATAAAAGAATAATCTTTTAATTATTCATTATTTTTCATTCTATTTAGTAACTTAATATTGAATAAATTAAATTATTATTATTATGGTTATCATTCTAATTCCCATGTATAATATTTTTCTATTATTTCACTATCCTAATAATTATTTAATAATTTGACTTCTTCGCCTGTACGGCGAAGGGTTTCCCCTGTATTCTCCATCAGTCTCCACCGTCTTGCCACTCTCCGCCACGTTGGTCCACAAAATTCACGAATGATGTTAATTTGTAAAGTTGCATTAATTGGAAAAAAAGAACAGAAAAATATTTTTGCCTTTTTGCCTTTGCAAGCCACTTTTACATAACATCAAAAACATGAATATATAAATGAGTTTTTCAGAATAATTCATTAATTAATGATTCCCTCACGATGCAGTTAATAAATGTTGATTTTAAAGATCAGTGGTCTACAATGTGCAGTATTTACTTCGCTCCTCAGAACGTGGAGCATTTAAATGACCGTATAATTCAAGTATAGATCGTTTTCTTAATAAAATAATTCTTAATAAAATGATGATATAAATAATATCCTAGATGTAGGTAACTGTACCGCTTGATATAATATGATATAGTACGCTTATTATGATAAAAAGTTATTGGGATTGTGCCCATATAACACGATTCCCATAGGGTTGCCTTTTTTAAATCTTAATAAATATTAAATAACGATTAATAATTAAGAAAAAAAGCTCTAATTATAAAAGCGCTAAATATAAAATATTTATTGATCAATTAAACTTCGTAAGCTGAGCACAATTTTTTTATTATACTTATTAAATTTATTCATTTTACGATCATTTCGGTTTGGGCTTCCCTTCATTAAAAAAATTACATTTATAGGCTTACACCTATAGGCTATATATTAGAGCTTTAAAATGCCTTATTGAATAATCAAATATTAAGTTGAAAATATGCATTGCGACTTAGGAAGATGTCAACTTGAATAACGCCATCTAAAACAGCCATCTATTTTTATGCAAATCTCTACTTACATAAGCTGGTCCACTACCGCTCAAAGCGGTTACGGCGTCCATTTGATACTCTGGTACTTCATCACAAGTGCCGACTGCTCTAAACAATTGTGAGGCTATCTTAACATCATCTTCTGTGGCTTTAGAACCTTTGCTTAACGCTGCAGCGCCTTCTTTAACTAACGCTGGAGTGTTGGGCATTACTCTTATTACTCGAGCTTCTTCTGGCAGTGCCTGTAAAGTATTGTTATTCAGCTGCTAATTTTAATAAAATATGAAACATTTTAAGTTTTATAAATGATTTGATAATTATTGTTAAGGTTTCGTTGATAAGAAACTAATGATCACCTTGAAAATATTATTTAATAAATTATCATTTTGCACAATAAGTATAACTCAATGACTCTACCACCTTCAAGTGTTTTGTCTTTTGTTTCAACAAAGGATAATAAGTACATATATCATAACATATTACAATATGAAAAGTGAGTATAATTATACCAATTATACAAATTATACCTCGATTTATTTAATGTATAATTACAGTTTAACTTACATTTTCTATAGTTTTTGTCGACACCCCCATGGCTACCGATATAAAAAGCTTGCCCTTGGAAGCAGGCAGATTCTGGACATCTTTCAGAGCTTTTACTACAACATCTGGTTTGACTGATACGATTACCACATCAGAATTTGATACTACAGATGTATTTTCATATAAGGCTGTTGCTCCTAGACCCTGAAATTGTAAAAATACATGTATTATTTTCTCTATATGTCAATGCTTGTAGGACATTTTGATCTTTAAAATAACTTGTATAGTATTTATTATCAAAAATCTCCACTAAACCAAGACAGAATAATATTTTTTATTGTTGATATATACTCGTAGGTAAACTATTTATTTGTATGTGACTTAAAATATTTTTACAATAAAAGTCACATAGACAAAGTGATATAACGTATCAGAGATACACAATACCTTATCTTACACTTACAACAAAGTCAAGGTTCTGTGGTTACGTCAATAAACATAATGATATAATACGATGTGAAGTTTGCAATACGCAATTTATGCTCTATTTATAAAATGTGGATAATATATTTAAATGTTACTTATCAGGTGTGTGTATTAGATATTCCCAAAAAAAATTAAATTAAATTAGCTTCACGCTGTATCCCGCACATAGCAGGGCAGAGGGAACCGTAGGCATCTAGCGTTAAGACACTCCGTTCCCCGAAGAAAAAGAAAAACTTGACAAAATATTTAAACCCGCGCCGCATTATATTGTATGACACATTCAGTGAATACATTGAATATTTACTGTCTTCCAAGTAAGAACATAGAGTAACTATAATTAGGATCTATAAGTTAACTTATTATTATTGAGCTAAGACAAAAAAAATATTATTAAACACATTGAGTTTTTTTAAATCCTTTGTGTTATCTATTATCATAAGTATTTAAGTATGTATATATGTATATGTACGTAAGTGTTTATATATACTTTAATAATAACTTCATAACTTCAATGGCCTGGACACTTGTCCCGCCGTTGGGGAGTATTTTTTATATTTTTAAATGTACTTTGTCGTTTTACATTTGAAAATGTGAAACTTCTTTTATAATAAAAGTATGTATTACTTCATATCTATGTACTCAGTAGGCTCTTTCTCCTATATCCAAAGGCTGTCAGGAAGAGATCGTTGTCATAGCCGTTGATTATAGCATTACAACACAACAGTATTTTTACTTTTTCGTCCTTTACCTTAAATGCCTCAGCGCTGGCCACATCCGCAGGGTGACAGCTTGCAGTTATTTCATCAGGCTTCGCTAATCCTGTAAAAACATTTACATAATAATGAAATTTGTAAAAAAAATCAATAAAACCAACTTAAACTGGCCATCAGAATTAATTTAAGTAACACATCATAACGCGAGTTGACTAATTTACAACAACATTCTAATTTGACATGAACGGTTTCCAAGAGGAGCGGATTCGAGTCTCGCTGCGTTAAATTATTGTGACGTTTTCAAAATAATTTCCTTTCTTTAGAGTATTATAAATAATATTGTAAAAATAAAAAAAAAATTGTATTAAATAGAGTAAAGTTATGAACCTGCAGATATAAATCCATTGGCCAAAGCGTAGGCTAATTTGCCACCTCCAATGAACCCTATTTTCATTGCTTCTTTAAATGTTTCTGAAACAAAAGAATTACTAATTTATTTCGTATGAATAATAAAACGTCGATTAAGTGCAAGTAGTACCCGCGCACCAAGGGTATGATTGTAGACACTAAAACTTATAAAAAATATTAATAATCTTTGTATGAAATTAACTATATTTGTTATAAGCTTATTAATTATGAATTAACAGATTTTTTCCTTTGTATGTACTATAAGTTCTGACTAATTGTCATATTTCATAACTCTAAGTCAACGGGAACTTATATTTCAGAAATGATGTTTGATATTTAATATTATTTAAAAATGTGATTAATAGGAAATAATGAGTTGAATAACTGTCACTTAAGCCAAGCCTGGAGCAATTGGCTTCCTTATCTTGGATATAGAAGCCAATTGCTCCAGGTTACTAAAGGAAAACACGCATTTATTGACAGGTAAAAGAAAATTCACACATTTAATATCTTCATGGGGCTGTTACAAGAATAAGCCATGTATAATATTATTACGGGAACCATTCTCAATATCCATTGGTGTGAAAGGTGTTGAAGCAAAATTACACGAATGAGTAAATTGTCAATGTCGTTTTTATTTATACAAGTAATATTGTTTTAAGAATTTGCTACGTCAAGTGTCATGACTAATAATACTAATATACCTTATCCTATGTTGACCTGGTAAGTGACAAAATTTACATATATAAGAAATTCATAAAGTATATTATGAAATCTCTTTTGTTAAAATAATTGTATTTAGTCAACTGTAAATAAATGTATGAAACTATAAAACAAAGTCACGGGAAATGAGAAGTGTAGGTATTGAATCAATAGAATCCACTGAGATCGCTTCATCGTTGAATTACAATTTAATTTTACTATTTAAACGCACACGAAAGTCAATGAAACTTCGAAGTCCTCTGAAAAATACAATCCATAGCTTCAATTCAAAAATAAATGAATGATTAAAAACATAAAATTAAAAGAAATTTGCAAAATTATAACAAATTTCAGTAGAATTTGTGGGATGACTGGCAAGTATGATTGAGTAGAGCGCTATTATTAGCAATCTAAATCTGACATTGTTACTTGACATTGGGACTGTAAAATAAAATATTGTAAAAAAAATTACAGATAAAACTATTAATATATATATATATATATATATATATATATATATATATATATATATATATATATATATATATATATATATATATATATATATATATATATATATATATATATATATATATATATATATATATATATATATTTATATATATACGATTATTTCAATATAGAGACAACATTACACATTCGTTTACACAACTAATAGTTTTATCTGTAATTTTTTTTACAATATTTCACTAACGTCACAATAATTAAAATGTAGGTACTACAGTATATATTTAATAGTATTATGTAATGTATGTTTAATTTTTATTTCACCCAGTACTGCTTTTTATATTTTTACTATGAAATATAGTAAAAAAACATACCGTAAAAATGTTTTTTACGGTATGTTTTTTTACTATACTTTTATATATGTTCTAAAACTTACATTGATAAGTCTCAAACGTGGTGTTCTCGTCGCGCTTCTCGCTACACTGACTTCTCTTATCAGCAGTAGATCAATAGCGAACGGATTTATCAGAGACAATGTTCTTATCCATATTATATTCTTAGATGCCTATTGTGTTTCATAATACATGTTTCAAATTAAGTACTTTAGATAAAAGTACTAAATTTGATAATATTTTATGTCATATTCGGTAAAGTTAAGTAATTTTTTTTTCAATAGTGTTGCTTAGTACCTTACTGCATACACATAGGTTGTTGGTTCGATTTGCCCTCATCTATTCGTACGTAGCAATTCTGAATTTTTTTTATAATATAATTCTTTAACACTAACGATTAGTAATCTGTTACCCCATCAGTAATCTGTTCATTAAATAGATGAGAAGTGACTGTTTATGCAAAATAAACCAAATGTGCATGCTCTAAGTAGTATGAAATAACAAACTACTTAGATATCATAATTGTACGTTCAATACATACAACTTTAAAGGCACAGGCGACAGAGACTGACTGTATAAGCGAAGGTTTGATTCCCATTCGGGGGAATCAATTATTTTCATATCTTTGCTCTTTTAAAAAAACACATAATATTCTAAAAATTTAGCGGTAAGCGCAACTGAGTGGTTTAACACTAGACTATTTTTTTATAACATGTGGGGATTTAGATATATCGGCATACCACGTGAAGCGATAAGAATAAACAAACAAATGCATTTTATACCTGGAAATAAATATAGTACCAGTTAAATTATATACTTATTTTAAGGTGAATTTTCTTATCTTCTAGCACATAAAAGATAAATAGGTACTATGGTACATATATATATATATGTTAATAAATATTTGGACACATTTTGTAAAATATACTCTATAAAATTTTTCCACAGCCCTGACAAGGCTCTCTCGATAACTTATCTCATTCGTATGCTCTACGTTTGTTTGTTGTTTACAAGTGTTCTTTCGTTGTTAAATAGGGGACAATGACTCTTATTTGTTTGACATTTTGTTGTTGGTGGGATTTTATTGTTCATGTAAAATGTTGCTAGAACAAGAAATTACCACATCTCATGTAAAGTCAAGCTCCTAACTATTCACAGCTTTTCAACTTTACTAACAACCAATCTTAGTGGCTTGGCCGTTTTTTTTACCATAACATGAGTCGTACAGTGAAAAATGTATTGATTGTTTATTATATTTAATACAATAGTTCTAGGAACACGCCTATCTGTGTTTGACGATATCTGGACGCCCGCGTCTACTGGATAATATGTAAATTAGGTTCAAAATATATGAGTAAATAGATTTTTCCCGCGATTTCGTCCAACTGTACTTACAATTATTTACCATATTACCTCTTTAGGGGAAAATTTTTATTTCTAATCATACTTTTTTTAATACTGTTAAAATAAGAAATCCAGATCAATCCAAAAATGAGAAATTTTCCTTATAAATTTTCATTTCATTTCATAAATTTCATTTCGTTTCAATGAACAAATTATAGATTTGGATATACTATAGTTTAGAAAATAAATAAAACATAATATAGCCTATACCTTATTCTGGACATAGGCTGCTCTCAAGGATATCTACGACGACTGTCGATTCTTGAATATTATACAAATATTGAGGGGATACATAGTGAAATACATATAAAAATAACTCCTACTAAGATACGCTTTATAACACTTTTTTTTAAAACGTAAAAAAAATTTAATGTCGCTCTTGTTTTTTTACAGCATTTTTTCGTCATGGTCTCTGTGAAATAATCGGCTGCAACAGTGTAGAGTTAGAAAATTGCATGTTCTTATATAATATAGAGCGTTGCAATATTTGCTTACCTACCTGGTGTATTATATCTAACAAAAATATGTTTAAATATTTAAAAAAATAGGTACCAATTTATTATATAAGCATAATATAACAATAAGTGCATATTATTATTAGATATTAAGTTTCAATATTGTGTCTGACTATTTATTGATGTCGATTTGTTTTGTTCAACCTTGTCGCCAATTTACTTTGCAATTAGCGTTAATAGAAAGACATGAGTATATGGAATGCAGTATACATATACATATACAATTGATACTTTTATATAACATGTAATGAAAAACATGTACAATATATTTAGAATTACGAATCTTCAGAATTTAGTGAAGCTCATTTTTCAATAAGTCGAGAGAAGACTGTCCATTTTCCACGTGTTGCTAGGAGCTGGTGGTGGAAAATCAGTTTCATGAGGATCTTTTATAGAAATCATTCAATCATGCTAACTAATTAGGATGTGAACCTTTTTACTACGATTCCATGAGAGTGAAACTTAACTATCTAACTTTGGCTCTTATATGTTTTTTAGCGACCCTACCGCGGCTTAGTCCACTTGATCAACAGAATTATTCATTTCATAAACTAAGTTGTGTTTATTTGCAGCACACTTGTAGTGATCTTTAATATGAATAAAAATTTTCATTCTTTATGCTACATTCACTTTAGTCTATATTCTCATAATTTTAATAACGATATGTTAGTACTTGATACTTATAATGTAGCTTTGAGCATTAATATCAAAGATTATTTATGTGTTAGGTATATATAATTATGTTTTATTCATATATATTTATTTAATTTCTAAAATACTTATATTTTCATAGAACCGCATCAAATTTAAAAATCTGTCATGATTTTAAAACTCAATAAAGTTAAATGTGCGGATTTGAATAATTTATTATTTACCCATTATCATTATCAATCCAAATGATAAAATAATCAATTTGGATAAGCATTCATCAGATTCATTATACGGATATGATCAGTATTTTCTCATCATTGACTTAAGGAATAATTTCATTGTAATTCATCGATCTTAAGGTAATATATTAATTGCTTAAATTAAAAAGAGCCTGTTTGTCCCAGATTATAAAGCTTCATATTGGCAAAAGGATTTTTAAAAAGTCAGTAATTTGACTAGAGATTTATATGGATATATAAGAGAATGATAGAAGAATACATACTAACACTACATTAGGATCTACATACTTGGATACTTGGATCTATGGAAGGCGGGAGCTTGTCGCTAGTAAGTAGAAACTGATCAAATAATAATAATACTTTATTGCAAACAAAAAAAATATATATAACACTTTACAAACAGAATTATATGTGTATATTATGTGCAATGGCGGCCTTATCACTGAAAGCAATCTCTTCCAGGATATTATTACACTCTATGTACAAAGCAATTTTTTGTTGAGACGATAGGAACGCAATTTTTTGCTTGAGGCGTTTTTTGCGAAAGTGAGATTTTGCAGATCTCTCCTGCATTTTAAATGGTTGATAGCTTCTAAGATATCAATTTCAACGATATAAAGTAACAATAAATTGACAACTTGTCTAATGTATTGGCCACGTATATCCGAAAGTCAATTTTGTAATTTGTAATGTATAAAAAAAGCTTCTGTAGGTTATCATTAGGTGACAGACATACGTTGTCGCCGACTTTTTAGAGAAGTGATTTAAGTGATCAATTCCGTCATACATTCGTTTTGTGTATCTCAAACCGTTTGCGCTGCGCACGCACATTAAGACTGAAGCTCTCCCGTTTTTGCAAAAAAAATATTGTTACTTCACTCCAATTTGGTATAGCGTAATGTAATTTATAGTATAGCCTTGATATAGAAATAAACAAACACAAAAATAAATCTATTCGAACCAGTGACTTCTAAACTAGTAACTAAAACAATATATTACTTTAGTAGCGATTTCTTTTAGTAATACTACGTTTAATTTAAAAAAAAAATAAAAATTAAATACTTTAGTAGCGGTATTTTGAAGAACGCTGCTGCTACTTAACTGACCTCTTGCCCCTTAGTTTTCTTAGAAGTTCTGGACATTTACATAACGTATTTCGGACCTTAAAATTTTAAATACGATCAGAAAGTGACGTTTATTACGTTGAACAATTTGTTCTAGGCTGTTTAAAAAAACACTAAGTTTAGCTAGGCGACTGGAGTTCTACATGAGACCTACGTTTTTTTTTTACATTGGAACAGAAATTTCTCATCATGTCGGTCAACTTTACCCAAGGTGTTATTTTGATGTCTGTCATAGATTAGACGGGCTGCTAGGGTTTCACATCAAGTATTCAAACCTCAACCTTCAATATAAAATTATAGCCATGTAACAGCTATGTAAAAAAAAAAAATAAAAATCTGTCATGTAGTTTTTGCGTGAAAGGTAAACAACAGACAAACAGACAAACAGACAGACAGACAGACAGACAAAAATCCTCATAAAATACACCTAAAAGTATTGTTTCTTTATATTCAATGTGCAGAATTCACCTCTCTTACGGTTTAATTATTTGATATCATTTATTTTCACAATCTCTCTAAAGCTACACAACAAATAGTATTAAAATAATGATCAGAAGATAAATAAATCATAAGAAAGGTAAGGATTTAATAATTTAACCATGTTGAAAATTTAAATGTTGTTAAATGTTGCTAATTAGTGAAATTGAATTTTTTTGTCTACGAGTACATTTTTTATCTAAAGTAATTATTATTATATATATTATAGTAATTATATATATTATCATCTAAAGTAATTATTATATTATTATTATACTTGCTACTTACACACGCTTCCGGATTAAATATTTTTATCAATATATGAATTTATAAATATAAATAGTATATAAAGGTATTATTTGCAAGGCTATCCAGTTGATGTAACTACATCATATGCATAAAACAAAGTCCGGCATGATCAGTTTATTGTCGATGTGTCAGGAATATATTTATATATAACGTTCTAATGAACTATATAACAAATATATTCTATGCCTAAACTGAATTTTACATATGTTTTAACTGTAAATAACCAGTTATTAAAATAAAAAAAAGTACTAAAATTATCAACGGGTAATCAAAATTCTGTCTGCCAAAATTAATTTGACAGTTACTGAATCTAGACTGAAAAAAAACTTTAATATGGATTTTTTTAATCTTTAAATACGCGTGTCTTGTTAAAATTTTATTTGTGTGGATATCAATATTTAATCTATGCGTATATAAAATAATACAGAGCTAATATTAAATTAATTATGAATTATTATTTGTGATTAAAATTAAAGACATTTGTATTTTTTTTATTGTTTATTAAAATGTTTAATTTATTTTCATTAAATTTTATATACATTCTTAAAAACTATACTCTCATTATAAATTAAATTATATTGATTTCATAAAATACTAAACGAAATTTTTATTTGTCAAATAAATCAAAACATATCAGAAATCTAAAATGCTTATATTTTAAAAAGAGTGAGAGAGAACGAAAATATTTGTTATTCATAATACCTATAACATTTATATTTTATAAAATGAGTACTTAACATAAAATAAAAAAAATAACTTACGTTTAATCATCATGAAGAGTAAGGCCACAGAAAATTAAGAAAATATTAAATATTTATCATTCATCAGGTCGTAGGTTTAAAATAAATCCAAAATCACACCACTAGCGAGACTGTTTGAACTAAATAAATAATATTTAAATTAAATTTATACAAGTATTTATTATTTAGTGCTTATAAGTCCATGGAACATTGTGAACTGGATAGCGTCCGACCCGTGTCCTCCCGGCGTGTACAAACACGAGGAAAATAAGTGACACAACTATCATAAATAAATAATAAGGAAACCTATATGATAATAAGTAAATATAAATTGCGATACGGTTATCGTATTTAAATAGTTATAAATATTTGTTCATTTTCTTTTTTTTATATATATATATATTTTAGATATCTTTCATAGATAATTTGGTACGGAATTTTAGAACTAAAGGAGGGTCAAAAAAACCTACGCGAAACTACTTGATTCAAAACCAATTGACAGTAGACAGATATATTGGATAGCGGTAAAAAGTTTCCGTAAATTTTATAAGCTTGTATAAAATTTTAATTATATTTAATAAGTGTGCTGTAATTAACAGCTATGTATGTCCGTATGATGATACCTAATATTTTATTCAATGAAACAATATTTCAATCAACTAGCAGCCATGACTAAAGCAGTTTAAAGGAATAATCATAAACGTGTAGGTAAGTAGTTAAATTTACGAACGTAATAAGTAGGGACATTTTTCCTTAACTTAATACTATCTCGTTCATATGAAAATTTAGAAGGGCATTTTGCGACTTCTCTTCTTGTAGAAAAAAGTTAAGATATATTTTTTTCCTCTACGTCTTCTGAGTTTAGAACTAAGTAAGCATGGTCTATGCCTTATGTTAATATGTCCTTTGTATGATATCATTCTTCCCCAAAAGTCCCCATAATGTTCAGTGATCGTTAACATTTATGATTATTCCTTTAGACTAAATAACTGTGCGACTGTACAATCATATATATAAATACGTACATATATATAAGATGAAGCTCGTTATCTAATACGTCATTAGGATATCACACAGTGTTTGATGGACGGCGTTATTAATATTGTTTATTGATTGATAAATAATTGTGTATAATATTTTGTAAAATATAGCTGTAGTGTATGTATACCTATGTCTTTTTTTACCTACTGCATTTTTCGAATGTTCATTATCAAATTTAACATCTTTGTTACCATATATTGAAAATAATAAAAAAAACACATGCACTAACAAAATATAAGTCAAATGCAATCCAAGTGGTGCGGTACTTTTTAATTTTTAAAATATTATGATTGTATTATGATTGTAGGTCATTGAATATTATGATTGTAGGTCATTGAATAGCACAACTTATAAAAGTTGACAAAATTAAATTTGCGGTCGTATGCACTAATTTTGCATGAAATAAAATTAAGACAACACAATTAAGTTTGTAATGGATTTTTTCGTGACATATCTATAAATTTCCAATGTTTCCTTTTTAACCTTTGTTTATGCTATAAGTTCTAACTTCTTGCCAAATTAAATAACTAGGCCAAACGGTCAAACCCTATGCGTTTTTATAACGCCGTGAATTTAACATAAATGCGTCAAAATGAAGCATACACGCTCGTATCTTTTGATTAAAGTGACCTAGATAAGCCTAATAAAAGAATATTTGATATTAATTTCACCTCCGCGTTGATATTGACACAGACAGACAATCGGACAACAAAGTGATTATATGACGATTCCGTTTTTTTCAATTGACGTACGGAATAAAATTAAAAATTAAAAACGAAAAAATATTAAGCCACTGTATAAAGAATCTTTAATATGATAAATCGCTCTCTATACCTCCAGCTTTTGTTAATTCAAGATACATCAAGTTAGCTGATGAGACCGTGAAATAGATCGTGTCATATAAATTGATTGTCTACTACGTAATTATTACGAGTACAGTGAGCTACTGTGCCACTGCGCCACGAAGGCCATTTATATTTACTTTACTATATTATTTTATTTTACATATTATTTTCATAATATGTTTGAAATTTGGTTTGAATTCATGGTTTTCATAATTGAAACCGACAAACAAACTGTTAACTAATGCGTGAAGCTTTTATGTAAAATCGTAAAGGTCATACTTTGAATATTAAATTATGACTTATTTACATTTACAAGCCACGTGTCTTTCCATGATTCATATGAAATGATGACAAAATATCTACATTTTTCCTCAATAAGATTCAGTTAATATCGTTAGTTTTTTTACTAAGTCTGACCATAAATACTGTTACAATTAAAAAAAAAAACAAAATATTATTTTTAAATTTGGAATTTGTCATTTTTATAAGATTGTTCGTTGTTTTTTTTTCCAATCCAAATACAATTTTTAAATCCTCCACACTCTTGGTATTAGTCAAATTTTTGTGTATCGGGTTTTATAGGTAGTATAAAACCTGTGTTAGTACGAAAAAGGCGATTAAATCACTAAGGGAAAGAATTCGAAGAAATCCGAAAGCAAAATATCGGGAGATGAAGATAGCACCTAGAACCATGTCGTATATTTTAAAAGATGACTTAGGACTTGCATTTTATAAGAGACGCGCTGTTCATTTCTTAACTAATAATTTATCAAGAGCACGAAAATAGAGGTCACAGAGTTTTTTTACAACTGAGCAATATTTTAACAAACAAGATGACCGTATTTATGCTGAAAGCTCTAAAGAATCTTACCTGTTAGTCAATAGAGTAAAGATATTATTCTTGACAAGATAGTTAAGCATTTTATCATCATCATGTTCAATAACCAACAATGGTCATCACAGCAAGACTCTTCGCTGTCGCCGTCGCCACTATCTTTGCTAGAAAAGAACGTTTCAGACTCCATCACCCCCAAAAAAGGACCGTCTTGATTTTAATCCACCGGATTATTACTAAAGAGTGCGTGCTGCTACTTATAACTAGCCTCAACGTTTAAAGGACGGTATTACAGCCACTGGAGACCACATCGACTAAGCTTTCTAATTTGACTAATTTTATATAGATATATTAAACTAAAACACTATAATAGTAAAATGTTACGTACAATAAAAATAATGTTATTTTTCCTTGTAACAATGTTGACGACACAACCTGCTGCCATATCGTGGTCATATTACTGGAATATTTAATTTTACAGCTACAGTTAGCCACTAAACTAGTAAATTACCCACAGTAAACAATTTTGGAGATATGAATATATATATCTGACTAAATAACAACATTGTTTGCTTAAAGAAAATCTAGTGCAAATGTAGCGCCAATTACGACCTACCTACCTGTGGCCAAGATACTACTACTATGTAGGAACAGCATTTTCTTTTTTTTATGGACACATTGACACATTTTTTATCTATTACATGAAATAAATACTTAAATGAAATAATATACGTTCAACCTTAAAACCTTAATCATTTTTTCATTATATATTTTAAGCCAGTGCCTGCGACTTAAGACTTATTTTCACTAACATATAATATATCACGCATCACAAAGTCACATCTCATCAGTCACAACTAATAATATTAATCAAAAATAAAGTACCTATATTATATTTTTACTAACTAAAAAAATTTTAAACATATATTTAACGAAAGTAACTTATGAGTAAAAGTGAGGACCGTCGTGGTGCAGAGGCTCAGCCTCTACCTGGTAACTCGACGGTTTGTGGGTTCGATTCCCACTCGGGAAGAATGACATATTTTCATTTTCCTCGCTCTGGTAACAAAGCAAAAGCGCGGCGTTGAGTTCCGCCACTCAACACGCAATGTCTCGAAAGGCGGAAGGGGAGGAACGAGCGTTTTAACGCTAAGTTCCTTGAACCTGGTTCCCTCTGCGTCTGCCGACCCTGCTATGTGCGGGATACAGCGTGAATCTATAAAAACAAAAAGAAAGTACTACAACATGTAGTCAAAAAAAGGTTAAATTTTAATACAATTTTTACATATTTCGTTATTTTTACATACCATCGTTGTGTATGAGTCATACATGTGATTACAGTATATTCGAGCACACATAAAATATTCGAAGTTCCCGGTAATTTCAACCGCAGCCAGGTACAATGTGTTACATTCATACGGTTAACGTGTAAAATATAGCACGAAAACCCTTTTCAAATTTAAAACAGTAATTTACCAAATCTCTTCAGATTTTTATTATCAGTAAAAGTATATAGTGTATTGACAATTTATTATTAAACATTATATTTACATTTTAGTACCTTGCGTGGCTTTAAGGAGTCATATAAGTCATCGCCGGAGAAATATAAGTCATCGTCTCATTAGTAAACTTTGGTCAAATTATAAATGTTTTGTATATAGTTTGACTCTTTTCAACAACATTTCTAAAATATTCTAAAATATTACAGATTACAGTAGACATTTCTTATTGCATTATTTCGCTAATAATTTCGCCATCCTCGGTAGTATAGTGGTAAGTATCCCCGCCTGTCACGCGGGAGACCGGGGTTCGATTCCCCGCCGGGGAGAAAACTTTTTTTATATAAACTGTTTTTTTATATAAACTGTCTGGTCCTTATTTTTAATGTCATAATAAGTATTCATCAAAAAATAATTATTTTAATATTTTTTTGTGTTTTAAAGTCATAGTGTTATGTATAGAAATCACAATCAAAAATAAAATATTGTGTGTATAAAAAAATGGTAACGAAAGTAAATAACTTCCAAGTAAATGAAAAAAAATTGTATCTATTATGTTTTCTCTATTCTCTCAGAATTGATTTACTTGAGTTTCAAAAAGTCGTTAATACAAAAAAGAGTATCAGCGCCATCTTTGTACAATTCTTGTTACTAAAGACAAGGCATAGACTAATAGTTTAAGGTCTTTAATAATGCAGTACGATAAATGTTTACATTTATTTCAATAAATTATTGTATATTATAAATAAAAGAAAACAAAATATATATGAGACTTAAAATTTCAATTTAAGTAACATCACACTTACTTATATAGCTATAATATGAACTTCTAATATTTTTCTGTGAATTTATGTGAAACATTTTTATTTAAGATATGTAAATATCATGGTTTATATATATTTTCTTCTTCTTCTTCTCTTTATATGTGGCGTTTCGTATATATATTTTTATTTTATAACATAAGATATCTGTTGCGTTATATCTGTGATCTGTCAAATTAGTTTTTGTTTCACGTATTTTTCGTTTCATTCGCGCTCAATGCGTCGACTGCGATGCGTTACGTTGATGTGACGGTTGCTTGTCTATGGGAGTACCCGGTCGTGTTGAATTAGTGGCATATATTTTATGATCAGTGAATTAAAGGAGCATTATTTATTTCTATGTATGACAGTGAATAAAATAACTATTTGAAAATGGCCTTGGAGGGTGTGAAAAGTGAAAAAAGTGAGGAAAACAACGGTCATCTCCCGGACGGCAAGGCGAACGGGATCGACAACAAAAGTAAACAGGTAAGAATCGAATATGATTTTCGCTATATTTCGCCTTATATTCACGCCGTTAAAGTGAAAATATTATAATTTACGTATTCCAATTTTTTTCTGTCCAGTATCGAGTTTTTTTTTTAAACTTAAAGAACATTGCTGAAGTACGGCATAATTTTGCGCAGCTCTAATAGCTGTATTGCAGGTTGCGACCGGGATACTTGTGTATAGGTGTCACTAAGCTCACGGAAATGACCTATATATTCTATTTAAACCTTTTAAATATTTAAATTATTTATTTCTCTATATTGCCATAATTTGTTTTTGTAATAACAGCAATTATTCATTCGGTCCAAAGAAATACAATTCATACGCGGTCACTTCTTAGACTTGTTTGGCACTGAGTAAAATTATGTAATTAATTTTATTTAAACTAAGAAAAATTTTATATCTTTTAAAATAATATTTTATCATAAAACACTTAATTTTTTTTAAAACCAAAATATATTAACATTATTTTCGAGTTTTAGATTCAATAAATATTTAATAATTATTACTATTTACTATATTATACTAAATAAGTTATATAAATGGAAGCAAATGCTGTGACAGCAAATAATAGGAGCAATTCAACTATAACATATTTTTTTTAGAGTTCCTAGAATTATTATGCAAGACATTTGAATAATTGCTATAATAAACTCATCATAGACAAATTTTCACAAGTGTTAATAAGGCCATATTGATTGACCTGGTCCCGTGGCACAATTAAGTACATTATCATGTGAGATCATATCATATAATTTGCACTTGAATATTTTTTTAATTATTTAATTCAGATTAAACATATACATTTTTTTTTGAGTGTGTCTAATTACATCTTACATATTATTATTTAACTACACTTCATATTATCTGACAAAAGTCAAAAAACGTCAAAATATTTATATTATTTTTATATAATTTAATTTAAAAGAATGCTGACTTGGAGTATATGCATATTGTTTTGTTGAACTATAACTAAAACAATTACTAGTTTAATAAATTGTTCATTAATTTATTTTAAATATTTTTTTATTAAAATTGGGCTTAGTAAAGATAATCATAGCATGCACATTGACTATTTGCCAAACTAAAGATAAAAATTCTTTATTTACTATTTAAATTGATACCATTTAGATTTATGTTAAATAATCTTCATTTATATAATAGAAGATTTTACATATATTAATAGTAATATATATTAATAGTAATAGTCATTTATGAATCGAAATCGAACATATTAGGGTTTTTTCTTATAAAAACTTTTTATAGCGTAATTCTTTTCTCTATTTCAAGTATATTATGAGCACGATGCGGCATTGACTTGCGCCATTCAACACGCAATGTCTCCAATTTGTTCGGAAAGCGAAGAACGGACTGGCCTAATGTTTATTCCTCACTGCCCTGCTATGCAGATAAAAAAATCTAGTGGAGGATCTCTCGACTTAACCTTTTATTTATGTGCAATATAATTTTATTTATAGGTTTAACAAATGTATAACTCAACAAATTAAAAAGTTAAGTCGATGGTGTTATCTAACGATAATTCACAATTTCTCCACTTAAAGTATATACTGGTAAAACACCTATACTATACCACTAACTATACTCTAAGTTTAATTTGAACCGGGGACAATTCACGTTTAGTTATATATTTATCCATTGAGCCACAATCGCATTTCACAACAAATTTGGCAGCGTTTCTAAATGATTACTTTAATACTGTCCTAACCAACAAACGTAATAATATCGTATATACAATCTATTTATATACTAGAATAAGAATAAAAATCGAAGTTAATCTCCACCCTATGAGTTATTATCGCTTCCTTTCCCAGGCGTTATTTTATGTGGGGCAAACAAACATCTGCTCTCAGCACACTGCAGTATTTCAATACATCATAGATTTTACGCTATTTATCGATTCTATATTATATTGTAGAGGTAGCGTTCAATATTATACAATAATTAATTTGCAGTTCGCTGAAAAGCTTATTTATTTGTCATCATTTTCTCCCTGTTTTTACGTTATATAGTATTTCATGAATGTCCTGTCTTATTAAAAAAAATGTTTTACTTTTAAGATATTTCGTATTATCGAAGTAGTTATACGTAGTTGTCGCGTTCTCAACACGCATTGTTTAAAATTCTGTGGGAAAATGGAGTATATTGACACTAGGTGCTCTCTACATACCCTGGAACATGCGTAATAAAATCGACAAAATGAAAAGAAAATAATTTTCATCCATTATTTGTACATACTTTCGTAATTTTGTATTATATGAATCGTTTGTAATTTCAAAAGTATTCGTAAATATAAAGTTACGTCATACATACGTGTATATTTTAACCACGTAGCTTATTTCACCCAATATACACCGAACGAATGAAGGTTCTCAACGGAGCGCTTTAACTCTTATACAAAACAAACAAATGCAGTGCCTATACAAATATTTTCCTCGGCTTCGTATCATATCTACATTTAATGTTTACTTAAATCAAATTATTAATATCTCTGTCGAGATTGAAGTTTTTATATAATTTTGCGTTAAAAAGCTTAACGATATAGGGTATTATATAAAACCTTTTTCTAGAAGTTATCTATAAAGCATATGATGCATATATGCATGACTTACAAATATAATTTGTAATCCTAACTAATTATAATCCTTTACTTAATAGGTTAAAACCGTAATTTTCATGGTTCATGTGTCCAATTACGAATTTTATAGGTTCACGCATGCCCCGTAAATATACATAAACACTGTACCGGATCTTCACTATCAAACTACTTTTCTACTTTAAAACTTACCAGAGCAAGAAATTAATTATTAAAAAATTACATTTTTCTTAGGGACCTAATTGTCCTCCTGTGTCATAATGGCTTTACGATTTTTATATATTAGTACTAAAATGTGATGAATTTGAATGCTATATTATTTTTGTTGATGGCGTATTTGGGGTAAACTCACATCTGCTCTTGCACAATGTACGAATGCGTATAAAGTGTAACCGTCCAATTACGTATTCTCGTACGCTACGTTTACCGTAGAAAACCGTTTTAACCTGATTTTTAAACGGTCTCATACGAACTTCTTTCGCTTCAAACTACTGAGATTTGAGTTTTCTTAAATATTTTTTGTTTATAAACAAACACTTACGTGATGTTTAATAAGTATTTGTTATCATAATACCAATATAAATATTTCGATTCAATAATTGAAAGAGTAAATTACCTTTTTTATTATTTATACTTAAAATATTTTGTGTAGACTTCAAACATTCTTAAAATTAACACTAACCAGCTGCTGTTGATTTTTTTACAACTTTTTTATGATTTATACTTGGCTGCGACGCTTGAAGTGCCACTATATTGAACTGAATTTTATAGTTAACGCTAGTATAGGTGCGATTTATACAACTCCACTGCACAAAGCAGATTCCTCTCTTATTACTACAACCAATGCAAATGTATGTAAATATGCAGGTAAATACATATAATAAATTAAACTAAATAAACTATATTACTGGGTGATTTCAATACGGCTTCGGTCTACGTCCGATTTGCGCATGCATATTATTAGATGCGCTATATTCTATTGTCACAGTGCTCCAATATTTAGTTCGGAAGTTGTCTGCTTACACGTTGTAGCTTATAATTAATGGAATACATTTTATATATATGTAATTTATTTATGGTATCTGTGATATATCGATTTGTAATTTTCTTAGAGTGAGTTTAGTGGTATTCGTTAAAGTGTAGTTCAACTTCAAACTCTTGTTTTAATATAGGTTTAACTCTTGTTTTAATATAGGTATTGTATATCGAAGGTCTTATTGTATAAGAGAAATCAACAACTTTAAAGGAAATAAATATAATGTTTATAAAAATAACATGACTACGTTGACTAGAAACATAAAATCCCGTTAATTGCCGTTTGGTTAGGAATTTTAAAAAATCTTCTCAAAAAATCTTTTCTCTCGATGGGACATACAGACAAGTTTTACGTGGTTTTTGTTAATCTCTCGAAGCAGATTTTTATATAATATACTATAAAAGTATACATTGATTGAAGATATACCTTTTTGAATTTAAAAATATATAAATTTTAACTATACTTTTAGTTTTTTGATTTTCGTTAGTGAAAGCTAACAATTGACGTAAATTATATTTTATACAAGATCACAATCGTGAAGATCAAGACATTTGAAAACTTATGCAATTTAAGTCAAGATAAAATATATTTGCTCACGCGTTATCTATATGTAAGATCTCTTCGACCAGATACTGACAGACGGCTTGTTCGATAGTCTCCCTTATCAGTTGTTGGATTGTTATCGACAGTTCAGTCGGAGGCGGCACATAAAAACTAGGTTACAGCAATTTTAATGAGCTTCGTATTAGACACCTAGGTATAGCTTTGTTATCTAACGCTTATAGTATCAAATTTTGACGGTATCTACTGTTGTTAATGTTATAATTTCTTGTTTTTATTTTTGATACTGAATAATAAAGCAATTTTTCAATTTCGTATGAAGTTTATTAGTTTTGTACTCAGTCGAGAAGTCGAGAGCACGTAGCAATAGTTGACTTATACATACTTATTGCGCATAATATTTATTTAAAATAAAATTTAGCTCATAGTGTTAAATTTAAATGTAAAAAATCAAGAAAAGTATCGACGTTAATCGTACCATAATTACAAATATTATTATAATTTTTTCCTCTAAGCAAAACTTGGCAATATGTGTACATACAAAAATTATATACATTGCATTTCAATGCAAAGTGATGTCAGATTGCTAATATTGTCTCGTTCACCTTGGTATAACATTGAAGCTTTGAGCTTACTCACTGTAAGTCTTATGGGGCTTCGGCTTGATTAACTTACAGGAAGGAATCCTGACATGTACCTGATATGGAAATAAATTGGAAATTCCTTATACTGTACTTACCTTATTAAGGCTGGCTTATCTTACTTTTTGCTGGAATAAGTCGATGTTCTTGTTACCTACATTAGATTAAATTCTTACAGCAGGAATTACTAATTAATTGAATTGAAAGGATTTAAATGAGATCTTACTTGTATAAAATAATAATTATCTATAACGAATTTATATTATGTATTGCGTATACCACTATAGATGCTTTCAAGAATATTGTAATGTTGTTAACAGTGTATAATCTAGGTATGTCTTTGAAGGAAAATCTTTTAACTTGTTATGTACCCATGTCACGTGCACATTATGTAGGTGATCTTTTGTTGTACAATGCTTAAGTATTGTCTCAAAAGAACGCGTAAATATTTCTAAATTTGTAAAATAGATCAAATACTTGAAAATTTACTAATACAACAATATATGACTTATTGTTAGTAAGAACGATCATTTATGATAACTGAACTAAATTGTGCTTTATTTAATAAAAAATATGTTTCTCCATATATACGCATTACATTTATATAGTTTCGCAGTTGCGAGAATGTATAATAGATCATCTCCCTCAATGCTGACGTCATTTACGAGGGTCTCTCAGAGTTACACGTACTCGTACGTACTTCTAGGTCGCCGTAGAATGCAACGCTTTTACAAGCTTTGCAGTTTGTAGCATATGCACGAGTACAAGTCCAAATATTAACACAGTTTTGCCCTATTTTGAAATCATCTAGCTCAAAAAATAATAGGTGGTTCTTATGATAGGTATTTAAAGAGGATTCCAGTATAAAAATAGAAATATAAATATAAGCTTTTTACACATTTGCAAATATTGTTACATTGATAATATCAAAATAAATGTATATCATAACATAATTTGTATAACAGATTACAGATAATTTGTATCTTAAAGAAAACATAAAAATTTAAACGCAGCGGGATATTAAATTTTAATAATTTTTTATATGTATTCTTTAAGTATTTTTTCTATCCCTACTGTGGATTAACACTTTAAAAATTATAAAGAATTCAAAGAATTTTTATCTCTAACCGAAATCTTGAAACCAATAGTTTCACGATTGCGTAATTTTCTCAATTCCATTTGCATAAAAGTTTTAGTACGTTCCTTTATCGTCAAAGGTCGTATAAAGGAGGCTTTTACTGCCCACGACATAAATACATACCAAAGATAGATTCTGAGAGATAAAATTCGAGATTAGTATACGAGACAAAACATCCCATAAAGAATACCATAATTAAAAAAATATATGACATTAATGCCTCTCCGAATTGTTTTGTCATTGTGTATAAAGAAAAGCTTCTATTTTTTAACTAGGCATCCCTTTTTTATTTAGCATATTACACAGTATCTATTATTTATAGCTTACTTGTTAAAAAATAACAATGAATAAATTAATGAATAAATACTGTCCAGTCAAAGGGCGAGACACGTGTCCAAGAAAAAAAATTTACTAATCGTCACGAAGAAAACTTAACATTAGCGTTTAAGATGAACCGTGAAGTGTATACCGCGGTTCCACACAATCTGGTCGTTTAGAGGGTTGTTCACACCCCTCTCGAGGGGCTGACGTCACTTGGTGGAAAGCTTTGAAGAGCGCACGTACAACGAGATTTCCCTCACGACCTTGGAATATGTTTATTGAAGCATGTTTGAAGAAATGCTTACTAAGATTTTTAGGTTTTATTAGAAATAAAATTTAGCCATGGTTTACATAAAAGAAACCTTACAAAAATACACGATTAACCCGACAAAGAAGTTTCATTTAAAAAAATATAGTTGTATATTTAATTGTAGGTATAGCTCAATGTAAATTTTAAATATGAGTCACTCCAATGGTCTTGGTTAATAATTCTGAGGTCTCCGTTACATGACGTTTAACACATAAGGTCACCAAATGACGTAATTGCTATTTTATAATTTTATATAATTCTTTTGCTTTTATACACATATTGTTATCTCGCAAATCGTGACTTACAATATTCACATAAACGCGGTTTGTATAATTTGTAATTGTAATTAAGCTAAGTATTTACATAGAAATATGATTTATTTAAAACATACACTTGATAGGCGCGGTTCGTGCTATAATTAAAGCAAAATTTTTCTTTACAAACGGAAAGCTTTGTAGTATTTGATTACTAATTGTGGACATGTGATTATCTATTACATAGCTATGGGTACAAGTTTGATCTGGAAAGGATGGATTTTTTATGTTATCAATAACAATATTCAATAAGTCTGATAGAGATGTAAAAGTAATTTTGGCAACAGGCCAACATAATTTCGATGCAGGGGAACTAGTATAATAAAAACGTGAGTCACTTAGATCTTTCAATCCCGGGAAGTACCGTTGATCTATAATTTAAATAGACGAAACATTTGATTCGATTAATTTTGTGTAATATATGTAATCTCATACTTATAAGATATAAAATACTCTAATATTAATTAATTTTATATAATTATTTAGATACAAGAAGGAAGAAGAAGGTGCACATTTTTTTATAACAGTATCAGTATGTTGATAGCTCAATAATATCACGTTTTGCTATAAAACAATGTTATTTACTTACGTATCGTAGGTACTAACATAGTTGGAGTTAACGATTTTTCCACTGAATAAACCACAAGGTGGGTCGGCCACGCCTAGCGTTGGTTATTTGTAATTCCGTCACGACATACACAACCATGACCTTGACTGAAATATTATTGCAAATTATTGAAGGAAATGCCCCGTCTGTAAACATTCTCTACCCATTGGGCCCCGCTGAATAGTTTTGGGGCTCACATACAGTATAACAGAACGGACGTCTCGTCCCTGGTCTATATATAAAGTTAACCTATTTTTCTCGTTTATTCCAACATCCTTATATTTACAGCTAAAAGTTAAACTTGTAAAAATATATTTTATAACTGGTCTATTATGGAAGGTTATAGGATATCTAACAGTACTTTCGTATTAAAGAGGAGGAAACTCATTAGTTACAAGTATCATATTACTCGTATTATCAATAGTTTATAGTGTAGCTTTTGATAGTTAGTTAAATACTACTACCTATTTTAAAAAACAATTAATATTTTAGTCTTTTTTCTCGGAGATATTTTTTAATCTATAAAGCTGTATATTTGTTATTTGTGTGTTTATTTCACAACTTAAATATGATTTTGATTCCTTTCCCACTAAGAGGATATAGTGATAAATAAATTCATAAGGAAAATAATTTACATACCTCCGATGTCATTTAAGACTTACACAAAAGGCCTTTTTACATTGACCTCGTAAACTGTCCTTTTAAGCAATTTCTACCGTTAAAATGAACTGTGCTTCGAAATAGGAAACACAGCGGTCGGTGTAGATTTTATTATTCCACTTTGTTACGCAGAACTCCCAACTGTAGGGAGCTCTAATGCAATCTGCATGGCGCAGACGATGCAAATTGATTTAATAACCTCCAAAGGGATTAAAAGCTTGCATACGTTATGCTAGTCTGTTGACTCTCGAAACTCGACGGGCAACTGTACCGTTTGATATGGTAAGCTTATTATGATAAAAATTTAATGGGATTCAACAAATTAATTTATTTAGTTTTATTTATGTGTATTCATATTGGGGCTTAAAATGATAGATATGTATCAAATAATTAATTGGGAGTAGTTGGTGCATGTGTTTATTGTGGCTTTAAAACCCAACTTGAATACATATTATACATGCTCTACATCTCTGGTATACTTATACTTTGAGAAAAAAATTATAACGGCGTGGTGGTGTATGAACGAAAATTCTTTGGAGCTATCTAACAAAATTATGCAAATATAATATAAATAGTATATATAGGTACTTGTTACTTTACAATTTGTACCAAATAAATAACAGAACTTCATAAACGCATTTCAATTGAAATTATTGTATAGTAGTAAAGTGGCGTTACATGTCATGTATGACTGAATGAATCTGTCATTTCAATTGATCAAGCGTAGTCGAACCGAGATAGCCGCGTACTAATCAATACGAGGAGCATTGTTGTGCTTGACGATTGTACGCACGGCCAATTGATCTCATCTGTTCAAGAGTTACCATGAACTCTAGTAAGAACTAGACTTAAGCCGTAACTTTTATCGTATGTTTACATTACGTATTTATTAGGGATTTGTTTGAACAGTTTTTTACTTCTGATTTTTTTTGCCTCACTTATCTGTTGCAATCTCTCAAATTCTCTTGCAAAGTCTCAAATTGCAATTTGCAAGAGGTAGGACCTAGATATATATATATATATATATATATATATATATATATATATATATATATATATATATATATATATATATATATATATTTCCATTCTCTATATTTATATTATACTTGTCTAACCCATCATTCTTATAGATAAAATAACGATTTAACTTAACTTTTACTTACTCTAACTTAACTTTTAATTCTTATAGATAAAATTACGATTTTTACATAAAGTAGACTACACTACACCACAACGATAATGCTAGTTTTATCAGACAATTTAATTGATGTGCAAATGTGCTATTTTATTATTGAAAATTAAAATTATATATTGAAAAATTTAACATTGATTTGTAGTTATGATCGAAAATTAGGCTGCAGGTGCTAGTTACATACCAGATACCAAGAGTTTAATTTTTATAAAGGTACGCCGCCGTGGAATAAGTATAAAAATTGAGTTAATATTCTGTGGCATGTATTGCATGAAATAAAATTGATTTATAGCGTTTTTGCTAGTAAGTTTTTAATTGTTATTTTCTATTTATTAATTTGCTTATTAAGATTTATAAAAGGCCAAGAATCAGGTTATAAGAACACTTCGCCACTGGTACTATGCTAATCGAATTAAAAGTTGAAATGTTATCTAATATATATATATATATATATATATATATATATATATATATATATATATATATATATATATATATATATATATATATATATATATATATATATATATATATATATATATATATATATATATATATATATATATATATATATATTGACTATTTTTATACTTTCCTTCGAAATATGTATATAAAATAATATAGAATAAGTATTACCCAAGGTAATTTAATAAAAATACGTCCAGTCCATATATTCAATCGTTTTTAAGAAGCTTTGTTTGTATTTATTTTCTATTACGGTATAAAGCTTCAGTGAAAGTTTGACCTTTTGCTTTTGCTTTTGTTTTGTAGATCGAGTCTTATTTATAGACAGTAGGTACAATGAAAGCGAATCCATGTCTTCTAAATTAGCCTTTGTATTCAAAGGCCGCTTTGTTTTTGTGTATTAATTTGTAATTCACCGTTTTTTTTAAATTATAAACATTATTTATAAGTAAATTATCTTGTGTTTGACCTTTTTAGTATAAAGTTATTATCGACTTAATTAAAATAGCATGTCCTTTGAGCATTCCATAGTTTCACCGCACGGGTGCAGACCCCATCGTGTTGTAGGGAGAGGACCTCAGAGCAGTGCCTGGGAATTACGATCCAAGTATGGGCTTTGCCCCCTCTTTGAAATGCATTAATTTCTCGCCTCCACTGCCGAGACTTTCTGTCTAACTAATAAAGAGATTATGAAAAAATAAACATGTTATGTATGACCAAATATTAGTCAGCAAAATTTCAAGGATGACTACTTTTTAAAATTATAAAGAGCGAATCTAAGTTTTTAATTATTTATGTATGATTTAGCAATTTTAAAGCTTTTTTTTTTACATTTACGCTATTCTGGCATTTTTGGCTAGATAAAACTAAATAACACGTAACTTCTCGGCTAATTTGGAGTTGTGTTTTCTATTGTTCTAGCAACACTGGAGGAAAAATAAAATTGAAAGTATATTTATTTGCCTTAAAGAAAATTCGAACCAATAACTATCAAGTATGATCACAATAGGTTTATAAATTATACCAGATGTATTTAGGTATTCATTATAATTATCATTACATTTTTTTCATAGGAAAAAAAGCTAAAACCGTATAACTAACAAACTATGATAGTAAAATAAACGTTTCATTGCAGTATGGTCTCTACTAAAATCACAATATTTGTTATTCTATTGTATCTGTAGGTATATCCTAAAATACTATCGATCGTACCCGCAATACTTCCTCAACATCAAGTGCCTCAATTGAAAGTTAAACAAATTTTAATATAATAGGTATTTTTGATTTATCGCACAGAACTAAATTTTAACTTACAGAAAAAAGCTAACTCAAATACTCATATGAGAATAGAATATTCTTCACATATGTAATAATAATCATAATTGTCAGTCGGATAGCTATATGCGTTTACTTTTATGTTTGAGAAATCATCGATCAATACCATGCTGGTTCAAGTGTTTTATCATTTTGATAATGCATAACGAAATTAATAGTAGAAAGTTACGTACCTGCTATTTTATAAAACAACGAAAATAGTAATTACTTTTAAAGTGAAATGCTATACATAGAGTCAAACTACCGTTACGTGAAATTTCCCAAAATGTACGAGAAGTAAAGAACAGAGTGATCGACCACTAGCTAAATTTAGGAAGTTGAAAAGATTTTCAAAAGTCAACATATTTGAATGTTGTACCATTGAACTGTTGTCCCACTGACACACACTGCAAAATCATCCACTTAATAGAACCTTTTTAATTTAGATAGTTATAAACTATTTTTTTTAATAAAAATTCACAGCCTTACAGTATTTTAACTTGACCTTGCCTCGGATTCTGAGATCATAATTGCTGAGGAAAATTGTAGGAAACAAAGCAAAATGTCAAAGCCACTACAAAATATATTGTAAATTCGCTCGAATAAATTCTTCACGAGGGTCATTCGAAGCTGTTCAAAGGTCCTACAGGACCTAAGGGTAACGTACAGGGGATCTATATAAATAGATAATAATATTTAGTATATTTTGTAATCTCTATAGAGATAATCTTGGTTAATTAATGACACGATAGATATTAATAACGCACATTTTTCTAATAACTCCTAATGCCTCTTTCTCTTAATCACTGTGCTGTTACCTACAATTAATACAAAGCAACTGTATTAAAGATAAATGTCCTTATTATTTATTTAATAGAATTAAACTCGATACAAACATTGTTCGTCGGAAAATGCGTTTTTAATTTTCTTTTTCCCTTAACACGAATTATAATCCCATTGTCCATATAATTGGAAACATAATATTTAATGGATTTAAGTTGATTACACCATGTCTCATATAGTCGCGTGCCTCTACGTAGGCGAGCGTGACCACAACAAGGCAAGTTCAGGGAGTGTTCACGAGACGGCAAATAGCGTCGATGTTCGTGCGGTCGTCTTTAGCCGCAATTTGTCTATGCTATGTTGACCTAGTTGGCGTGATATAAGCGCCCATACGCTTTAGATGAGACAAATTTCTAGGTTTTCTGCTATGAAATCAAATGATCCCTTGTATTAATAGTAATACCTATATTTTAATAATACACATATACTAATATGTGTGTTTAAGTTCATTTAAAAATACTTTTAAGTAAAAGTAATATAATTTAACCATGTCCTTGCAAAATGTTGTAGGTTACAACATTACACACATATTAAATTATAATTTATGCATCGTTTTAACAATTTCGCTGTTCTGTTTTACACTGTTATTATTATTTTGAAACGAAAAATAGAATACTATATAAATAACGTTTCGTAGCAATGGTTTACTATAATCACCCAGATTAATTTTTAATGAGTAAATTTTTTTAATTGTTCATATTTTTTATTGATTAAACGAAAAAGAATGCCAGGATTTTTCGGATAATGAAGCAATTACCTACTGCTTTTTCGAATACTAAGCAAAAACATTAATATAATTAAGACACATTTATAATATTTTTACAAAGAAATCTTATATCTGATGGTTGTATCGCGTGCTGGCATTACAATTTTGCTCTCCGTTCTCGTTCCGTTGAAGCAATGTCGTAATTACTCGCAGTTCTTCTGTTATGCCGTTCAGCTAATTTCGTATATTGGCCGCTATGTGTAGCTTTTAAATAGGTTGAATAATTATACTTCATAGTCTATTTCGTATAATACATTTTGTTTTAATGATTATCAGGTAAACTAGTGCCATTTTCCATGCATTTTTTTATATAAGTGATAAAAAAATAATTTAAATTATCTAGATCTTATTTTATGAGATTTTTTTAATGAGCGTTATATAGTACCTAATACTTTTTGTTTTAATAACTATTTAGACTACTGAGAAAAATCTTACGTAGCAATTTTGCATATTTTAGGTTATTTATTTGAATATAACATTTTACAATCGCCTTTTATTACCATACGAGTATATTTTTTAGCAAGCAGTGCGCAGGCATGTACGGTCTAATGAGGGCATTGACATAGTTGGCTCATAGCATTTTAAAATTCACAAGTAAAAAAGAAGTTTTAATCTGTTTGAGATTTTCTAGTCCAATGCTCATGAAGCTTAGTAATCAAGCTTTATATATTATGATATAATATATTAAATAGTGATTAAAAATGGCAGTTGTGTGTTTAAATTCTACGTTAAATCGTGCTTTTTGGCTTAATTGCAGTTATATTATGCCATAAAATCTGATAAAATTATTTGAAATTAGATTCGATTTATTGATATATTCTAACAACATATCCTTCCATCCTTGTTGATGAATTTAAATGTAAGATATATCTGTTTGCTTTCAAGAGCATATTTGCATAATATCCTTAGAAACATTAGCTCCTAATAGTTAAGTACCATCTGTCATTAAAGCTTACTGTCAGTGAGGATTAATATTTTCCTTACCATTTAGTTGTATGAGGCTTCAGTGAGTGACCACATCGGAAGTAGGCGGTGCGTAAGTATCAGATGGTCGCTCAAGTGGAAACACAATAATACTCCATGGGTCCCAAAGTTCAACACTAAAACTGTACCAAGTAATTTTATTTACTTTCATGTTTTTGAGCGAAAGGTGTTATTCTTTTTTGGTTCCACCATTTGTACGGCAGAATGACACCTATCTTTGCTATTTTTTTCATTTAGAGCTATCGCATGCTAAATACATAAAACGAACGCTATGCTTTGATTTATTAGGTCGCAGGCACGCTTATTACATTAATATGAATATTAAGGATTGATTGATTAATGATGCGATATGAACCACCTATAAAGCTGAAAATTATACGCCCTAACTGCCTTTAAATTAAATTAATTTATTTATTGCTTAATTTACATCCATAATTAATGTCTAATTAATATTAAGTAATGTCTTATTAATATTAAATGTAAAAAAATACCTCTAAATAATTTTAACAATAACAAATTAAAAAGGCATTCTAAGGATTAGAGGGTTACTTATCGACAGTTTACAGTACTTCATTGTAAAATTAGTACAGCACAAAGAGAGCGGTTATATATCCTCGTGCTTCCGAAAGTGTGCCAGGAACAGGTTTGATGCAAGTTTGAAGTGTAATCGCAGCTGAGCGAGAGTGCACTGCATGCGGTGTCGGATTTTTATTTCAATTATTTGTCCAATATTTGCTTTTCTTCTGGCGTGTTAATTTTAAATAAATACTATATATTGGTACTGATATACCAATTTTATGGTAATAATATTTATAAAAAAATTATGTTTAATTGTTTAGTTACGAATTCCTACAGGTAAAACTGGTAATATTGCTGATTATTTTTTCCTTTAAACTTTATTTTAATGTGTTATGTTGTTGCAATAACTTTTATATTCAATATAGCGGCGATGGTAGTAATCTTATTACTGGGTATTCTTTATTTACCCTTGCAAATACAAATAATTTCTAAACATAAAGGTCCTCATTAATTTGTAGCATGAAAGGTTTGAAAGCTTAGTACATGAGCTTTGTAAACAAAACTAACATAAATTAAACTTTTGGCTAAATCAATATTTCCCTACGGTACATTAAGAATAACAAAGTTGCCAACTCAGGAGTAATTTCCTTGTTACGCGGTGTAAGTAGAACGTGTATTCCGGCGTAAAACAAACTGTCTCATTTTATTTAATCATACTTATTTCGGAATGATTCGCACAGCACAACACGCCTTTTGCGTGCCAACGATTTGGCACTGGTTACATTTAATATACATAATTCCATGAATGACGTTGACTATTCTCGACTAATTATAACTCCCATATTGTATGCTTCATATATTTTTAAGTTTAGACATATATAGCTTGCGTTATAGCAACTCACGCAAAGTCATCGTACAATCGCTCTATGTTATTACTCATTATGTAAAAATGTTTGTTAAAATTGTTTTTTTTTTATTTTGTTTTCTTTTGTTATTCTTTCTAATTAATAATGCATTGAATAAATGTATTCTAAAATCGATATTAAAATGTTTCACAATCGAAGACATTCGCTACACATTAAGGATGATAAATATCCTTGAACAATAAAGCTACAGGATGCCCAGAACAGTTTTTGCTTGTTGTCATTGCAAATTACTTGCTATTAAACGACCGTGATCAGGTTTATACTACATTAATGAAACGTTTAAAAATAAACAATTTGAAAATTAATCGTGGCTCAAATTAGCATCTGTTTTATTTTATTTAATCACTCAAATACGACTACATTGTACGGAGTTTGTTGACGTCTTTACAGTTTTGTTGGTTATGTTTCATGTTACAGGGTGAGATACTCATCGTGATATGACGTCAGCGGACCAAGCTGTTAGACACTTGGTCTGTGGGCGGAGTATGGTTTTTGTTTTATGTCACGAAAGGCAGTGAAATGTTTTATGGGTGCTGATTAATTTTGAAATTGTAAAAGTTGTATATTGTGTAAAATATATTCATATAGGTTCATCTACGCACGACGGCATATCTGTAAAGGCAACGATTGTGTGTTCGTCTCCACTTAGGAGAATCTATTATTTTCGATTTTATGCTCCAGTAAGGAAAATAAATTGCGTGCGTCCAAACATCACATGTCAGAAGTGACTCTTTGGCAAACTAATTTTTAAATCTCTTTTAGTTATATTTATACTAATCAAAAGCGAGATATCCGAGACTTGATGCAGGAAAAAAGGAAGATTTAGTTATAGGAATTTCATTGCAATCAAAATATTAAAAAAATTGAAAATTAACACCAAATATAATTTAATTTTTTTATTTTAATATTTTAGTTAATAATTTATTGTTATTCAGTATTTATTAATGTATTTATAAGTTTTTCTTAAGGTAACCCAATGGGAATGGTATAATATTTACACTGAGTCTGTAGCAAATTCTGGACTGGACTGAGTCTATAGCAAATTTCAGATAAGAGTATAGATTATAATCTCATAAAGATAATATTATAAACCGAATTATATGACAAAGCATAGATATGTTATTCTTTACACATGTTCACCTTAGCTTAGCTAAGCTTGTTAATATTCTGTAACGATGGAATATTGGCCCTGGCGCAATTATAGTCGGTCCTACATATATCAGTTAAGTCGATATTATCTCTTCAACTACATGTAGTGCTTAGAATTGTAGATTAAGTATCATTTAGTGATTGATTGAACTTTTAATATGACTTTAATTATAAACAGAAATGTGCCCTAATTCTAGTAAACACTAAAAAACTGTATTTATGATAATGTTTTCTGAAAAATGTGTAGATAAATATTATGAGCATTATTAGTATTCAATTCAACAACTTCAAAAATGAAAATATTTTCATTACAGATCGTGTTTACGGTATAAACAATCAATAAATCTTAGGTCGTGGTACATTCAATGTTCTTTTATTACACGTATTTTATAATAGTAATGAATACAAATAAGATAACAATCGAAATAAAATATAAATAATATAAAATGGAGTAAAATGATAAGAACCAGATCTACGTGTTGTATACTACGTATTATATTAATGTAGTTCGTCGAACCCAGACGAATAACAAGTGTTCACTCTAACGTATTAGGAATGTAGAGTCTGATTGTGAACCAAAATTTGCATATCAACCAAAGCGTCCATTTCAATTTAAACCCACACCAGCTACCGACAATGAGTGCAGTCAGCCGTTTAAGCTACGGCCGCCTGCGGCATACCACTGATATTGCTCTTGCCGGAAATTGACAAAAAAGTTTGTAATATATCAGTGTGTGTCAGAATGAAATTATATCATCCTGGATGGGGATCCGCGCTTACAATTTTGCAATTTGTATTATTGTAGCGGTCACTGCTTCATTGTTTAAGTGCCCTGTTGATCGTGGAAACTTGGATTGGCCCCATCTGGTCTGAACCATCAGAGTGACTACATTCATAAATTTCTTCGCCCACATTATATATTTATTTTTATTGTAAGTAACTTACTTCAAGTGACACGTTCACAATTTGTGCAGCGTATATTAATGAAGTGTATTAAAAAGAAAAAAATTATATACATTTTAATGCCGTTGCATTGTTGAAAATCCATCACGTTTTTATATAATCGTTCAGCGTTCAGCGACATTTTTTACAGCGACTTTCCAAAATTGGTCTCCAATTATCCTGAGTCGATTTCCAGTTTTAGTCGTGTTTGTTTATTCTTCTTCGTACACCCAAAGTGACGTCATGCCCGGCGTCCACATCACTACGAGCTTGTATTTCGACCGTGTCAAGTCCGCAAATAAACGCGTGATGCAACTAACTCAAAAGTCCATGTCTCATAAACTTTTAATAGTATTAATGACGAAAATAGGTCAAATTTTGATAGTTACATTTGTGTTAGAGAACTTCTAAATAAGCGATTTCACGAGTCATTCGATGAATATACGTATATGTTTATGTAGGTATATATAACCCACATAGTATATAGCGTTGTTAGCGTTTTTGTCACTTGTCTTTTTAGATAGCAATGAGGATTTGAATAAATTAAGATAAGTCGCAAGGTCGCGTTGGTCTTATTGTTGCGACATGTACACACGGCTTGCATGCAGTTGATTCTATTTTTGATATTATCATTTCTACTTTCATAATAATTTAATTTTAATATAAAATTCCAATATTAAATGTAAAACTGAAACTAGTTCACTACGCTAGTACGTTCCCGTTTTGACTGTCTCCCTGCGGCTTTCGAGGCGTATTAATATACACTAGGTTTACGGCACTTGCCATAATAACCAGCCTTATACGGCTACGCGTAGTACTGGTAGCTAAGAATGCCTTTATTGAAACGATTTCAACAATACAAGTCCGTTTTACGTGAAAATTTTGGTCTTAAGAGTTATTTATATGCTGTATAATTAGTTAAATTTTTCACACTGGCTTACAAGCCACTCGTGCTTGTGAATTGTGAATTGTCAGAATGGTATTCAAAATGCTTCGTGTGCGTACCTATTTTATTATAAATAATAAAAAGCTCATTTAGTAAATACACAGAAGGTTTATACATACTTAAAGAAACTACGAATACTACGAATTAAGCGACATTAGCGAATGATATAACATTGGCATAACCAGTTTCTTCTCGCGGTCAGTGCCATAACGTAGTTGGATTGGCGCCACAAACACCGTGAAATCGTAAGCCATGTTATAATTTCAAAGTTCGCTTTAAAGGTCACATCGTATTCATATAAATATGACTATATAAAAGTTAATTAAGGTTATATAACACAAGATATATTGTTTATATGTTTACAGATGTATGTATTGTATATGAATTTCTAGATCTTGTTAAACCAAAAAATAAGTTACTTAATTTATCCAAAAATAAATTTTAGAAAGGTTCTTTTTTATTATATAAGTACTATAAGGTATATATGTATTTTTTTGTTGAATATAATATATGACAGCGCCATCTGTAGTATGTAATAGTATTATAGCGCTACTTTATATCTAACATTTTTAATTTAATACATTATCGTTCTACTTTCAGCATATTACGCGATCATTTATATTTGTCTTTACAGTTCACTTTCAATTCAATTCAAATTGACTAAAAAATACCTTTAGAACAAGCTATTTGTTACAGGTTTGTAAATTCATAAGTTAGTATTTGCTTGTTTTTAGCTAAGTTTATTTAACAATCCTACAGTCCTATTATGTTGTAATTTTTCAGCTCTACTCTTTCATCAACATATTTTATAACAATTATATGTTATAGAGATAACTGATTGTAAACGCAACGGTTGTGGGTTCGATTCCCACTCGGGGCAAAGATTTTTTTTTCAATTCCACACTGTAGTAACAAGACAAAGCGCGGCGTTGAGTTTCATGTAATGTCTTAGAATTGGGCGGAAAGTGGAGAATAGGAACAAAGTCTTAACACTAGGTTCCCTCTGCCTATCCTGCTATTTGCGGGACAGAGTGTGAAGCTATTTATTCTATTTAGTTATAAAGACTCAATTACTATTCCATTATTTTAAAATACATCTCTTTTTATATAAAAACTATATATACTCTAATATATGTACTTAAATTAAAAAAAAAAACTTAAAATATTGAATGTTGTTTATCTTAAATGTCTCCAAAGCAAACATTCAACAAGACAAGTTTACAATGGATTATGTAGATAGAACTGATGAAGCGTCACAGGAATTTCTTGTAATTAGATACCGTAGAAGTAACTTTGTCGTGTCTGTAAATTGCATTAGATAAAATCTGATTTGATTTATGGGGTAGTAATATATTCTTAAGTAAATGCAACAATAGTAATAAATTTTATAAATCATAGTAAACAGCATGGCAATGTTTTACGTAAAATATTAAGAAAATGTGTATGCATTTTATTCGTGGTGATACTCGAACCCAAGTCCATTGGATACGTGCTTTCTAGACGGCTAAGCCATAAGTTGTTCGTTATCGAGCTATGTAGAAATTCTTATACGTTTGTTACTATTCTATCTACTTTATTTTTTAATGTTTAATGTCTATCAACTATATTTATTAATGTTTTCTTATTTTAGTGTGCAATAACACATATTAGTGAATTAAAATTATTATACATTATTTCGTTTACTACTCTCTGCCAATATTCTATCACTATATAATATTTGTATACGTAGACATTACATTAAAATATTTGAAATGTGACTAACGTGCACTAGCTTTAAGTACGTTTGACTCTGCTTCATCTTGTATCCTGCATAAGTCAGGGTTGGTAGAGAAAAGCTAGAACCTACACTTTTCATCAAAAACTTAATGTTTACATGTTGAGTTATAGAATCCAATCAGGCCCAGTCGTCGCTTGATCTCTATATTGTTGCTGCATATTCAAATCACAAAGAAATTGTTCACTATGTGCACTTCTTAATATAACATATGAAGCGGAAGCTATGTAAATAATATTTGGCAACAGTTATATTTTTATAAAGTAAATATCTACTACTTACTAAATACAGTAAATGTATCTCTTACGTAAGTAATTATAAGTTAATGTAATATTTTAATCCAATATTCTTGCATTACCGACTGATTCCCCATGCGAGTTAGTGACATATACATATATGATATTCCATCATAATTATTTTATATCATGATTTTTACTTTGAAAATTATTATGCCTTGCTTTAAAAGTTTTAAAGTATGAAACGACGCTATGCAATTATAACTGTGGTTGCGGTCACAAACTACAATTATACTAAGAGTTTAATTTACGGTTAATGTGTATATCAAGTGTCTACTGAAAGTGCTCTTATGTAAAGCAAATGATAATCGACAAATTGTATAGTTCCTAATGACTCTTGGTAATATTTTTACATTTTTTTCTTTTAAGATAAAAATGACGTACATAAATAAGAACTATTACTAAAAAAGGAATGACTGAATGACTTTTTTTGTCATTTTTGCAGTAATCTAAAAAAAATAACTATATATGTTCTAAATATTAACTATAGATAGTAGTCTATGCTTGAAAGAAGGGATAAAGAGTAAAATTTAAAAGTGACTTAATGAATAAAATTAAAAACGAGTCGTACTAGCTAAGTGCAATAAAAATATCTTCACTAGCAATCGTATATATATATATATATATGTAATAATATTGCAGTAAAAACTGTATGATTGCTTAGATTCTATAGTGCAAAACGTTAGAATGTGCCTCTATGGTCAACGCACTTAGTTTGTGCGGCGTCAGCTAATAGTCCAGATAGATCGTGGGAAGATTCCGGTTATTGTTTACTGAGCATTGAACTATTGTCTGTTCTCACTTGATAGAAATCTGTAGCCTACATATGTAGGTACTATAATGCATTTGATGTGGGTAGATCGATAATGTTAATCGGAACAGAATTCGTTAAGTAACTCGATTTGTTTAAATTTGAATCTTTCGTGTGGTTAAATATTTATTCGTTTTTACCTTTTAGAACTTTTTTGTAGTGCATAGAAGTTATAAATATTCAATTTTTAGCTTTGCACTCCATCCCGCATATAGCAGGAGCCGCTAAGGCGCTCAGTTCTTCTATCAAATTTGAGGCCTTGCGTGTTGTGGTGGAACTAAGCGCCGCGTAACTGGGTAGGGAAATAAAAGTAATTCATCCACACGCTTACAGTTAGATGCTTCCCCACTGTGCCATGGTAGTCTCAGCTATGAACCCAGGAATAGTTAGTTAGTTAGTTAGTTATAGCATGAATGAGGATGAGGAGCACATGAGGACTTAATATATTATTTCTGAACATTACATCTATAAAAAGACTATGACCAGATTTTATGCGTAAACACAATATTGAGCTTTATAACCTACATTAGTTGTGCGCATTAGTTAAATCTGCAGGAAACTAAATATAAATATGCAATCAAATCTGAAATTAACTCTATGGAACAGAATATGTAATGTAATGTGTTCAGACAACAATAATAGTGTAGATTTAGAATTCCAATCTATTTTACGTAAATTATGATAAATCTATATAATTAATATGAAGAGTAAGAAAATTATTTGTGTAAATAAAGCAAAGATCTAACTATTTTTCTGACACTTGTCTTACGTACTGAAGAGGAGAAAAAGATTTAAGAAATTTGTTTTAATAATATTTTCTTAATTATATTAAGAATATTTAACTAACTATAAGGCTAAGATAAAAGGATGATATAAACAGTCCAGTTCAGTTACTTTAAAAAAATACAATAATACTGTATATAGTTAACACCGAAGTTAAAATAATTAATATTTTTAAAAATATTTTAACGTCTTTGTCACCAGTGGTTTTTTGACGACCGTTGTCTTTCGTCATTAGTCGTACAGTGACATTTCCTATTTTTATTTCCCACACAAGAGAAAGGCACGTTGTAATTATTACGACACATTTAATTTGTAGCAGTGTATAAACAAACATATTTGATATGTTTTTTTTTTATTAAAAAGTAACATTTTTCCTCATATATTTGGACTACCTTATCTTAATACTATACTAACTGTATAAGATTGACAGATTAAGAAGGAACAGTGGGTTATATTGATATGATTAACGAGATTTAATATAGAGTTAGTCGAAATCGATATTTTTCAATTGTTACCACTAGTTCACGAGATTATAGAGCTCTTCAGCTTTCTACTATTAAGTATCTAACTAGTTACTACAGATTAATAACAAGTAATGTATCATAGTTTCAAATAAACATATAAAATACTTGTAAAAACATCAGTACAAAGTAGAGATAGTAAAACAAACAAGCTTCATGCTATTTTACGCTTATAGCAGGGTAGGCAGAGGGAACCTAAAGTTAAAACACTCCGCCTCACTTACCGTCCGGTTTTTAGACATTGCATATTGAGTATCGGAACTCAACGTAGCGCTTTGCCTTGTAACCAGAGCGAGGAAAATTAAAATGAAATCATTTCCCCGAGTGGGTATCGAACCCACGACCATTGGCCATACAGTCACACACGGTACCGCTGCGCCACGACGACCTTTAAAAATATATGTAAAATAACATACATAAAAATCTTTTAAAATTTTACATATATATTTAAATATAATTCTTATCGTGATTATCACAATTTATTGGCTTATAATAATTATAAAAGCAACATAATACCACACAACAAGATTAATTAAATCTCATGTAATGGACAATTCGTTATAAAACTTTATGAGTTTTCTTATACACAATAAGTTATAATTATATTATAATATTTAGTATCTATTCATTAGCGAAGAGTCGTTATTGCGACGTAAACAGATTTAACAAACACTGTTTTCTTATACCTAATTGATCTTACAGCTTTCAATGACGCTAATTGAAAGCTCTATGTTAAGTAGAATTGGCATTAGTGAAGTTATAATAAGAAATATTACGGGTATATATGTATGTATGTATATATATTTTCCTTTATCTTAAACACGTTAAGTATGTTGTTTTTCTTCAAATATTTATTCTATGATCGTATCTTATAAGATATTTCCAAACTAAAATAATTTTTCAATATATTTTTCATCAACATTCGTGAAAATATTTAATTATATATTAAATAAAATATATTTATATATTAAATAGATTATTTTTATATATTAAAATAGATATTCTAAGCTTTTGCATTTGTAAAATCTCTTGTGACCTAAATGTAACCACTTTCTACTCTTATACAAATCCTAATGGATCTAATGTAAGTGTATACCATCGGAGGTTGCGTACCTGTCGACGGTGATCGATTGAGTTTTGTTAGATGAAAGTCTAAAAGCATCTTCGAGAACACGCAGTTTTTGCGTTCGTTTCGCTTCATCTCGTTGGAGCTAGTTTTACTTGTATATTAGGAATTATAATTAGTTAGGCAGGTATATAATGGACAGAGTGCTGTTTTATAATTTTATATAAATTTCTATGTGAGCCGTGGTTATAGGTTCTATCGAACTATTTTCATTTCTCTGGCCTGGCATGGTATCGTGGTATCTACACGTGGCGTTGAATTCCGCCTGAATGCGCCATATCTAGAGTTCTTGTGGTGCTTCGACTTAGCTTCTGACAGGGTTATGAGCATAATAACCGCATTTTATACTTTTAATTATATACATATATATATATATATATATATATATATATATATATATATATATATATATATATATATATATATATATATATATATATATATATATATATATATATATATATATATATATATATATATATATATATATATATATATATATATATATATATATTTATTTGGATATCATGGTTTTCTCTTGTATTTATGGTTATATTATTTTCTTTATAAATGATCCCTCTCATACACTTTCACTGGTTGGTTGGAAAAGGTTTCTTTGAGAAAATTCTATTATACACTATGGTATGTTTATATTGCTAAATATACGATAGCATAGATTCTGATTTAAAAGAAAAAAAATATTGTAAGTAAACTGAACATAAGTACACAAAACAGGTGGTCAGATTAGTGTCCAATTAATTTCCAAAATTTCCAAGTTGTCTGGAAAATGTAAGAGACTTCTGCTACCAAATGTTAATATGTAAGTTCAAAAGACATTATTATAATAATTTAGGTTAACGCTTCTGTAGAACGTTGTTATGTTGAAGATATGTAAGTATTCTATTTTACGATGTCATTACTTATTCCTATTGTTGGTTTCCTTTTGAGAAAAGAAATTTATGTACTTGCTAGGTGTTTTCGTTAGTGCGGTTTATTTCATTTGCTCTATTTCGACGTTGTTTGTTCTCTACAATATATAAACATCTTTTATTTTGTATCAGTCTAGAAGAAAAATTATAATTTGAAGAGTCGTCGTCATTTTTGTTTCGAATAATAAAATTGTATGAACGACAATTTAAATTTTTTTATTATCTATTCATGGAATCACCATTTACCGACCACTAAACGCTGTGTATCTTTTTAGACAAATTTATTATTTTAAAATTAATCATGGCTTGAACATTAGGAAAAGTTACAACGTTTTCTATTGAACAACCTCAATAACGTTATTAGTTTTTGTTTACATCAGAACAGATGGAGTTTCGATTATTAATTATAATAGAGAACATGTACTTTCTCTACTACATCTTCCATTTAATGGGTACTCCTACTTGCTCATTAGAGTGAGATGATAAATCGCTGTAGTCTTGTAGATCATTAGTCTATCCTTTCATATGTGCTTTATTTTTTACCTTCATTTGTCTCATAAGTCTGAAAAGGTATTTTCTGCCAATTACCAAAAACTCGTTTCAATTAAGTTCAGACAATGTTATTTAAAACATTCTATCTGAATTCATAGGCTCTTATATAATATTATAAATTTATTTAGCTATTTATATAGTAAATAATTCATTTAAAAGTGTTAGGTAAAATATTATTATCAAAATAGTTGTTACAATTTTTAAGTCAGTAATTTGATTTTTTTTAGGTAAAACTTAAGTTCAATTATAGATGTGTTAAATTTTTTATTTGAATTTTAATAAACAGTCAATAACCAAAACATTATTTGTACAATACATGTAGGTTAAACACGATATATAGTTATTACACGAACGTTAACTTAAACCATGAGCGTTCAGTAAACACTGAATAAACTGTAACTTGAAAATGTTATAACTTGAAAATGTTATTCTAGTGAAGATGTTCATGCAAATGCTTCTAATGATATGTGCATTTTGTTAAGTAAAATTGTATTGAAGTGCTTAGTTAAAGGTGAACTTGTTGTTAGAGATGTAAATTCATGTATGTACATTTATTTTTAAATGTATATCAAATGACACAGCTATTCAATATTCATTCATATGGGAATATTGTATGGAGAATTGCGAACTTAACCTAACCTAACACTGTTATTATTGAGACCAGGTCAAAGAAACATCTATGTTGCCTAAATAGGTATACCTAGGCTAGGATACGATATAAGTTTGTTATTATACGGATGTTAGTGTGTGGAGTTAAATACTGTTGATGCTCATTCGGGAGGCTAATCACACTTGTAAATATATTGTAAATTTACATTAAAAAAAAGAGCAACTGTTGAGTTTCTCGCCAGCTTTTCTCAGCAGAACTGCCCTCCGAACTGGTGGTAGCTTCTTGAAGGACTGACAATACTGACACTTATGTTAATTGACGATTCGAAAGTGCTTGCAATAGCCTATTTGAATAAAGAATATTTTTATTTTGATTTTGTTACTTTTTTCAGGCATAGGCAAAACAGCTCCATGATATCTCATAAATAATATTTTGTTTTGTCGTCACGTTCATATTTGATTTGAAAATTTATATCGATAATAGAACAAAAGCTAGTAAAAGTATCGAATTAATGGAATATTTTTCATACCTACATCACATCACATTCATAACGTGTTATAGGTACATATTATTGAGTGTTTAATCTATGTAATCGCACATTCCACAAGCTTGACCGCTATTATAATAATCGAGATGCTTCAACAATGCCTTAAGTAGGGCTACTTGTGGTATACTATGTCTACCGATATATACCAAAACTTTCACTAGCCAAACACTTTCGCCTTCATTTCAGCGGATAACAACAATGACTCACCTGATTGAACACGCATATAAAATTGGCTATATCTACGTTGTATGGTTTTAATTTGTTATATTGGCCAACTATTGTGTAGTCTTTTTACCTCATGTTTCTTGCCTATAGAAATCTTACTGTATCAAAAACTCAGCTTCTTTATATACATCCAGTTGTAACATATAACCCGATCATTCCTAAACAACCATTATAAATATCAACATGTAGTTTACGATTGCTAGTACCATATAAAATTTGAATCTATCGCCATTGCGTTCGATTGCACTGTTATTTTGAACAGTAATTGTTCCAAGAAACAGTCCTACGTATTCGTTTTTTGGTTTTAAACCATACAAATCTGCAATAATATGCTTAAATTGCGAACTCAATATGTTTCTATAATAGTGTAGAATTGGCTGCTTGACATTTATTTAAAGAGTAACAACAACGAATGAATTATTTTAATTCTCTGGTAAGATAATATACGTCGTTAAGCTCCGCAATACACGCTATGTCACGCGAATTCGAACATGAAACCTTGAGTGTATCAACACTTGTTTATACGGGGTAAAGTGGGGGGATATATAAAACATAAAAATAACATGTAATCTTGAATCGTCATTTTATGTCGATATAATAAATACTTTTTATAGAAATAAGCAATTTATTCTATTTAGCTGAACATATATGCCTAAGTAGCAAAGAAAGTCAATACACAATTATGACAGTTATAAAGATATTCCTTGTATTGTCACCTTATAAATAATTCAGATCAGAGCCAGCTATGGCACGCATCTTGCTCACGCAACTCTTTATAAATATTATTTCTTACTTTGTACACTTTGTTTATATGTGCTTTTCCGTACATACCTTATACATCTGTGAAAAAAAAAAAATCTTTTATATGTTTATAATATAATATTATAAACATATAAAAGATATAATATAATGTAATATTTTTCTTCAAATATTTAATAAACTGTATTCTCTCTTACCAAGTGATTGTGCTTATGATAATCTTTGAGAAATGGAAGTTTGTAAAAATCTCCCTACAATTACGCTAACAATACAAATAAGTTGTACCAAGTGTTCAATAATTTTTTATCGTCTTAAATTTTTAACCAGTATCCAAGAGGCGCGAGTTCGAGTCCCGCTAAGTTTAGATTTTTATAAATTTTCTTGCTTAAATGGTTCCATAAAATATTTAATATAAAACAAAACCATCAAAATATATATATATATATATATATATATATATATATATATATATATATATATATATATATATATATATATATATATATATATATATATATATATATATATATATATATATATTGCCTTTAGACTAGACTACAAAAAAGGCCACCATTAGTTACAGTTAGACACAAGTACGCAGGGTGCCCTGAATCGTTACATCAATTGATTCTAGCTGTGACAAGACGTTTCCTGTTTTCAGGTTAAATCAGTATTCTCGCCACTTTCCAACCTAACTGTAACTGTGTTTTGTTTTGACACATGTCTCAATTACTGCCAACTGACATTACTCACTAGTCATTTGACTATTACAATTGTTTGTGGCATTAAACAAATTGGGTTGCAGAGAAAGTGTTGATTAAAGAGATTATCTAAGAAGAAACTTGTTGTTACTTCAATTTATTGTTCGGTTAATCTTGTTTGAGCTTGTAAAGAGCCTTTTGTTTTGTTTTTTTGATTCGCTATATCGTCGTTAGGATTAGATTATTGTGTGGCGTTAAAGTTATAGTGTGGAGAACGGAGTGTCTTAACACTAGGTTCCTTCAACCTACCTACCAACCTAGGTAGGTAGAGGGAGGGAACCCCTCTTCCTATCCTTCTATGTGCGGGATACAGCGTGAAGCTAAAATAAAATTAGTTTATAATTTTATGGCACCTATGCTGCACTTTATTTATTCAGTGTATGTTATGAATATATTTTTGTATATAAAATACAAGCTGTAAACAACGACCTCAAATGCTATGAAACGTAAAACGTAAAATCTAATTTTATCCGAATCCCCATACCCCTCTTATATCTAAGGCTAAATGGCTACTAAATTTCATATGAATAAACATGCTCAATTTCAGCCTTGAAGGCTCAGTAGTTTCAGATGTGCGTTGTGTGTAACACAGACACAGTAACGGTAACATTTTATATATAGTTACTGATTGAGTCTATCGCGTATCCTGAGCCACGATGGTGTCTTGATAATTTTAATAAAGAATAATATTGTTTTAATAATAATATGAATAATATTATTATTTGCACTTCTGAAAGCAAGTGTTAATTTAACACGTGTGTATAATAATTGGACGTATTATATTCAATTATGCAGCGTTAACTACTTGACTCACTAGTCACTACATCACAATCGTGCTATATAGCTCAAGGCTAATTTCATTTTGCAATCGCATCATCTCTTCCTTATCCTCTTAAGGGACGGGATGTTAAGTACAGTTAGCAGTTATAAAGATGTTTTTCTTTTATTATAAGGACATTCGTTAATTTTTTTAAAGTTTTAGTTTTCCGCTTATAGCAGAGGAAACCTTGTGTTGAGACGCTTCATCCATGTTTCAAGACATTACATGTTGAATGGCGGAACCTAAAGCTGTGCTTTGTCTACCAAAGCAAGGAAATATCCATCTATCTCGTTTACAGTCTGAAGCATTCACAACCTCATATCGACAAAAATATTGAAAAATATCCTCAAATCCTGCTACTTCTACATTCTACTTAAAAAAATTTAAAATTAAAAAAGACAAACATTTTGAGTTTTTATTACCGTAGCATATTATATAATTTATACACTTTACAGCACTAATACAATTATATATTGATATTAATTCAGTCTTGTAGTCTTCCTCCTGAATTATCTCCTAACCTCGGACTTGTTGCTCCAATAACCCGTGACGAAACTCGTAATTGTCTTCGACGCATGAAGAACGGAAAAGCGGTAGGACCTGACGACATCCCAATCGAGGCGTGGAAATCGTTGGGCTCTCTTGGTGTGCTTATACTTACTGACCTGTTTAACCGTATCTTGAATACTGGAAAGATGCCACATCAGTGGCGGCAGAGCTTTATTATCCCTATTTACAAAGGAAGGGGCAGTGTTCAAGATTGCTGTAGTTATAGGGGCATTAAGATTATGAGCCACACCATGAAGCTCTTCGAGCGCATGATCGGCCTCAGGCTCCGCCAAGAATGTACTGTCTCTGAGTCTCAGTATGGGTTTCAACCAGAATCAGGCACTATGGATGCCATTTTTGCCCTCAGAACTTTGATGGAGGCTTACAGGGAAAAAAGGAGAGCTCTGCATGTGGCCTTTTTGGACCTGCAAAAGGCCTTTGACTGTGTGCCACGTCAGTGTATCTGGTGGGCATTGCGATCCAAGGGGATCCCTGAAGCCTATATTGAGGTTATCAGAGATATGTACAACGACTCCGCTTCAGTGGTTAGGACCGCTGTTGGCGACACCAAGCCCTTCCCGATTACAGTAGGGGTTCACCAGGGCTCAGCTCTTAGTCCGTTCTTATTCAATGTAGTGCTGGATACTGTCTCGGCTGACATCCAATGCCAGCCTCCGTGGCTGATGATGTATGCCGATGACATAGTACTCATCGATGAGAACCGACTGATGCTGGAGCGTAAAGTGAACGCCTGGAAGGGTGCGCTTGAAAACGGTGGTCTCAAACTGAATGTGTCGAAGACCGAGTACATGGCTTGTGGGAGCCCGGACTCGAGCACCATCCATATCGGGCCTGAGCCAGCCGTTAAGTCGGAGAAGTTCAGGTACCTTGGAGCCGTTATGCATGAGTCTGGTGGCATCGACCACGACATCCATGCCCGTATAAACGCTGCCTGGGCCAAATGGCGGGAGGTCACTGGTGTGGTCTGCGATAGCAGAATACCGCCCAAGCTCAAGGGACTGATATACAAGAGCATTATCCGACCTGTTCTTATATACGGCAGCGAATGTTGGCCAACATTATCTCGGCACACTCAGGAGCTTCACGTCACGGAGATGAAGATGCTGAGATGGATGTGTGGCGTGACGCGGTCCGACCGCATACGCAACACATTCATTCGAGGTAGTCTTGGGGTCCGTGACGTAGTGGATAAGCTCCAAGAGCGTCGCCTGAGATGGTATGGCCACGTTATGCGCCGATCTGAGAACTATGTCGGAAGGAAGTGCCTTGACATGTCTGTCCCTGGAGTTAGACTACCCGGACGCCCAAGGAAGCGATGGCTGGATGTCGTGACACAAGACATGACAGCCAATAAATTATCCACTGAGGATGTTAAAGACCGTGCAAAGTGGAGTAGGCTCAGTCGGAAGGCAGACCCTGGCAAAAGCCGGGACTAATGCCAAGAAGAAGAAGAAGATTAATTAACGTAACTATAGTCGATTAGTTTATGTATTTACGCTTGTGTCATGATTTGTGTTTGTGAACTGACATGTCGATGTCTTGTTACTAATGTTACTAATTGTCACCTATGGTAATTTATTAACAAAATGACGTGTAATTCCATAGACGAAACATTACATGAGAAAATTCTATCGTATTTTATTCATTCAGCTTATATAATTATTTAACCCCTTACGAGCGATTAGTATGAATACTGGTATATTTTTTGATATTCCAATGCAAGATATTGAGTTGAGTAAATAGAAGAAATTACAATTTTTTTCATTTTAATTGGAGCTCTGCCGTGCTATGTTTAACCAAAGTAGGGAAACGAAAAAATAATCTAGAAATATTTCAGGTAAAAAATATAGGTAATATATGTTCAAAAATATAGGTAATATATGTAAAAAAATATATGTTCAAATATTACGAATGTGATTCATGGTATTTTCCTTGTTTGCTTACATTTTAACGGTCACTTGACAAATGTCCACTGACTTGCGCCAACGCCTCCGTAGGCAGGTCGCCGAATAAGGAGGTGAGTCAGCTTAGCCTTACCATGTCTAGCTCTAATGTCTATTTACAAATGCCCCTCTTATTATATATATGATATGCGCTTATAAACGTGTCTGGACATTTACATTTATTTACTTATGCTATTTCTTTTTCGTTTTCAAATGATTAATTTTAAGAGGATTCCGATTTTAAATTAACAGACATTTGTTACGAATAGGTAAACTAAAAATAAAGATTTTTAACTATCTTATATTGGAATTATTTTTAAATATTACTAGATAATTGATCTGCCCTAACCAAAAATTATTACGACTATATATAACACAATTTTTTTTGAAATTAATTTGATTGAACTTTAAAAATTGTTATGATAAATCACCTAATATGCCATCTATAATACAAATGTCATGACCCCTAACCTTCAGCGGAACTCGTGCATCAACGTCCGTCAATAAATCAGTGATCGCACCGTCCCGTACTGTGGACGTAGGCGGACGGGTCGGGAAGCAAACCGGTCCTAGCAGTGGCACACAGCTAGTCCTGTTTATTTATAATGGATTAAGTATTAGGATAAGTTAAAGAAAAGATTACTTTTACAAATTTTTTTGCAAATTATAAACAATTTTGTTTAAGTTGATTAATTACTTTAGCTTTTTGAGTACTTTTAGCTTGTGTTACAGCAGTGTAAATTACGAGGCAACTCAAAGGGAATTTCAGACTTATAAAGTATACTAGACTTTGTTAAAAGAAAACAAAACTGGAGGCTCTTGTAATGACACCAACCTTAGCTCCTTGTTATTGGGTACAAGAAACAGAAGGTCCGCTACCTTAAGTCAATTTAAAAAACGGAATCCCAAAATATAATATGTAGACAAAAATAGTTTTATCTCTTTTTTCAAATTCAAGTTGCTTATACTCGTTTTTCAAATTCAAATTCACTATAACTACATTTGGCATTTTCTTATTAACATATGAGAAATAGTGAAAACTTTGAAAAAATCATGACATTTTCCAGTCCATTCTTATAAACACGAGCACCGAGCTTCAATTCTTCTTTCATCTTCCAGTTTTCGAGATTACGCATGCACGTGCCAGTGTGGGGGTTTTTGTGTATCAGTTCGTTGCTCTTTTCTGTTACTTTGCAATTTTTCTTGCTCTTTTGAAAAATGCATATTCGCACGACGACACATCCTTCAGGTATAGTGCCTTCACAATAACGTTGCATTATAAGCTTACTCGGGCGGTATATTAACAATCTTCTACGTTCCAATTAGACGGATCTTTTAAAGCCTATTCACATTGTTCCAAGCGTGGGTCGAAATAGCTTTTAAGGCAACAAAAGAATATTATGCACCCTGGAGCTGTTTTAAAAGTACATTTACACGGGCCCTACGAACCAGTTATCGAAACAATGGATTTTTAACTTCCTTCAAATAAAACAATAACAAAGTATGAGTGAACACAAACATTTTTTATAACTGCTATGTTGGGAATTTATTTTGAATTGCTAAGAAAAAAGAGTTCATATATATATTTGATATGGAACTAATTAGTGTAAATGTTAAACTAATTTAATCAATCTTTTAGTCTTTAATTATATATATATATATATATATATATATATATATATATATATATATATATATATATATATATATATATATATATATATATATATATATATATATATATATATATATATATATATATATATATATATATATATATATATATATATATATATATATATATATATATATATATATATATATATATATAATCATATTACAACATATTTATTATTTCTGTTTTGATTTATAAACATATTTCTTGAAAAATACATTTATACTTGTTTATTTTAATCAGTTTTCTATTATCCTTGACAATTGTGAAGTTATTTGGAATTTCATTTCTACAACAATAACTCTAGCATTTCTTTTTCTCTTTTGTCTTGCTTTGATGGACGAGAAAAAGTTATTTGTCACAAACGCTCGCCTGAATAAAATGTTTTTCCTTTAAATAAAAGTCGTCTCAGTACTTACGAGAGACTGCGGAAGTGGAATACACGCGTGATATATGATAGTTTGAAAAGCCATATTACTATTCTGATCTAAATTTTTATAAAATTTCAAATAAGAATTTTGTAAGCTTTGTAAGTATGTAGTTAATAATTATTGTATTAATTTTAGGATGTGATAGAGATTCCTCTCAAAACAGAAATCTGTTTCACACCCTAAAATTCTCATATCACTAAACGAATACCATTCATATAGTCCATATGTGGCAAATCCGTTCTCGAGTTATTTTTCACTTACACAGACTGTTGATTGGAGGTGTCCGTATTAGTCCGTTTACAAATTTTTGCTTACTTATACTGATTGAAACCTCGTCCTGCTTATGTATAATTATGCCTGATCTTCGTATGTAATCCTTAAGCTAATCCTCTAGTTCATCTTCCAACTGCTCCAAGATTGCTTCATAAGATCAACATCAAAAATTGAAATCAAATATAATGAATCAACGCCCACAAGTCATTGTCAAGGTTTGTTTACGTAATGGCTGACAGCCTTGAAGATTACACAACGCGTAGGTATTACTTATGTTAAGTGATTGCTGATCATTATGTAGCATGTAATGATGTAACTTCATATTAATTTGAAACAAATCTATGTACATATACGAGTAAAATGCTAGAATAAAAACCATTAATAGTCATTGTAGAAGGGATGAGGCTTAAAGCCTATAGATATATAAATATTGCACCGGCATGATTAAGATTAATTGCGGCATAAAGTACAATTTTTGTTACGACATCGCAGAGTGTTCTACGTTTAACTTTATATTCAAAAGAACACTGAAATTCTTCACAGCTGTGGCCGATAAAAAAGAGTTTTCAACAAAATATAATTAACAATGTTATTATTCCGCACTAAATTCTGGAAACAAATACCTTAATGATAAAAGCTCTTATTTTAATAGTAGTAGCCCTTTAATTCATAAAATTTTCTCTCAGTTAAGTTTAATCTTTTCCTTATTTGTAAGTAGGTATAGGGTTTTTCTAACGCGCATGCAACACAACTTCCTAGTTTAAACCATTGATCTCTAAGTGTAGTATATGTTCAACAAAAAATAGAATTCTTGGTTTAAACTAATTTTATAAAATTCTCATCTTTCAATATTATTTTAACCGTCTAGAGTTGTTTTTATAAAAACATTACTATTAAATTCTTACACGAAAAACATAATCAAATACTCCGATAATTTTTTTAATTACATTTAAATGCGGCGTTGAGTACTGCCACTTGACACGTAATGCCTGCCTCTAATTCAGGCGGAAAGTAGAAAACGGAGTGTCCACACACTAGGCTCTCTTTGCCCACCTTGCTAAGTAGGAAAGAAAATTAAACCGAAAGTTAAAATCCTGTATGTAATCGATTTGTTTAATAATATGTATTAAACTATAAAGCTAAACTTAAACTTTTAAACACTATTGTGTTATCAAATGTACCGCGCGTGCTTATATACGAATTTTTCGTATCAGACGTTCTATTTCCAGTCGATACTTTATAGAATGCATCAACAGCCGGTCGGTATTCATAACGCGTTTGTGAATTAATGCTTCGTGCGGCTTAACCCTTTGGAAAGCTTACTATTCCTGGGTTAAAGTGCCGCCGTAAATCATAATTATTATTGATCTCTGTCTGCTGCGTATTACAGTAACATAATTGCTTCGACGCGTGGTTTGAATATAATAACGAATCTTTTGGTAATTTTATATGGAAATAGTTTTATTGTAGATATGTTTGGAAATGTTTAATATATTTATTTAATCTGTTTTAAAGATATCAGTGTTGAGACATAGATACTGTAGAACCTACATTCTGTGCTTATATAAAAAAGGCAAATTTCATCTGGTACCAGTGACTTTAAGTTCGTAAAAATTAAAGGTTTTAGTGACTTTCATATGATATGAGGACCAATTAGCTATATTAGGATAAAACAAAGTAACTTGTATTATTTAATACTGTCGTTTCGTAAAACATTTCTGTTTTAAGTCAATATTGATGTTAATAAAGCACATCTCAATTATTATAGACAATATTATATCGCTAGCCGTAGAACAGCTCACGAAAGTGGGCGATTCAAGTGTCCAATAAATCCCTGTTGAGCATGACCCGCTCGACCCAATTACGCGCTTTCATTTACCGCTTAGAGATACACTAATATAACTAAAAGGATAGAATTGTATATTCAGATAATATTTGTCATGTAAATTGTTAACGAAAATACACCATGTGTGAGTGATATGTCACTACGCGTCGTTTTCAACGTAGTGAAGTAATTAAAAAAATTTCAAAACTAAAATGTTATATACTCGTATCTTCTTTAGTTTACTATGTTATTAGGTTTAATCTTTAGAAAGTAGTATCAAGTAGGCATCCAATAAATCCCTGTTGCAGTAAAGCTTTACTCGACCTAATTACACGCTTTCGTTTATTGTCGTCAGGTAGAACGTGCTTTAATAGGATTAGTAAGTATCACAACAAACAGATTTATAATTTTATTTTATAAAATATGCTAATCTACTATCATTGACTACTTGTTAGAAGAGCGCCTTATCCGGATTTTTTGTTTAACTTATTAATAATGAGATAAGAAATCAAGTGTTAATATTCACTTTAACGTTAACTTAGTTTCTTTATTATGTAATATTAAATACAGGACATTCACACAGATGGTGAACTATTCTTTATTCAACGAGAAAGACTATTGTGTATAAATATTATTAAAATTTCATGCTGTCCACTTACAAAACTTATAGCCTCAATCAGTTCCTGAAACGCTCAATAAAATCTTAAGTATGAACAAATAAATTTCGATTCACCTGTACCAGATTCAGGGTATTATTTGCCTAGATAACTCGCAAGCAAACAGCTTTATCGCAAGCGCCTCCGCGACGCCGTTGAAATGGAACTTTCACGTAACATCGATTAGGACCTGCTTGTTTGTGAGTCTGACCATTTAAAGATTATTGATAGTATAATGGAAAAATCTTTTTTATAAATCATTTTAATTTTAAGGGTTTCTATTGATAATTGAATTTTATATTTGTGCTTTACTCTAAAGTGGGGCTGAGTGAAAAACACTGTATTGTACAGTATTGTATTGTATTGTCTTTCTAAGTTGTCGATTTTATAATTAGTAAAGATTATTATTTTTACTTTATTTTTACACTATAGTACAAAATATTCAACAATCATAAATATAAAAATAAATACAATAACAATGTACAAAAGGCAAACAATAAATTAAATAAGCGAATTGTACTTTCTGTTCTCCCTGTTTGTAATAACTTATTGTAGTTAGTCTGGTAGTTGTAATGATCAATCTCGGAGAGCAAACTTAGTAATTGAATAAAAAAAATATATTCAATATTTACATAATATATGTTTGTATCACCAGTATTTTATTTAAGTAGTTGAAGGAATCTCTAATTAATATTCACCGTGCCTATTGATTTCAATAGGTAGTCAGATAAATTACACCTGCGCTACGATGACGTCGATTTTGTCCTTATGAAAAATAAAACAATAAAGACCTTAATATAGTGTAATGTTTATCTTCGGACTTGTTAACATAGTAAATAAATTACAGCAACTTAAACGTCGTAAAAAGCTATTGCGAATATTACTATCATTAGTGCTACTTTGCATTACTGGACGCCGCGCTGTTATATTATATTGCATATGTAGTACCTATAATATATATGTACGTCAAGAATAATTTCTTGCAGTTATTAAACAAGCTTGCTTCGTATTTATAATTTAAAAACATTGTATTTTTGTGTAAATATTTAAAAAATCGGATTCAAATACTTTTTCTTCTTTCTTTCTTCTTAAATTCTCTCTCTCTCTTAATACGATTTCGACTGCTGACTAGGAACTAATGACTACTACCATGTACCTTTGTATATGTGTCTTTGTAGCTCTGTGATTGAGGTTCAAGAGATTTTAATATTAATATGATTTTAATATTTTTTAGTTTACTCACGCAAGAAATGTAATGTTTAATTGAGCGATTTAGAGCTAACTATAAATACTAGTGAATGCAAGTATCATAGTATGATAGTATGATAGTATGATATTTCTGAGCCTACCTGTAAAATGCTTGTTGCCATGTTTATATTGTTTTTCCATGTTTTAAAGGTGAAATTCAAACACCTGCTATTGGAGGCCAAGAGGCATGTAAATATTCGTTTTCTGATACTTTTTTTCCTTAGTGTATAATATTAAAATAAGCTTCTTTCGCCAATATTTCGCGAGTTCAATGACCTCTAGCGCTTAGCAAAACCTCTAAAAGTCAAAATAGCGTAGATTTAACCTTGTAAGTGACATATTTATCTATGTAACATGTTTACTATCATCTGACGCCTGATAACTGTCGATAAGTATCGTACTGGGGAAATTGCCTGTGACATGGCAGTTATGCGAAATTCGACAAGTAACTTGTCGACACCAGAATTTAGTTAGTATTAACTCAATTTTAGCAGTTACGATACTTCAATAGCAGCTGTGATTTAGCCGATTATTATATGGAGTATAAATTAACTTGGATCTAATCTTATAGTATGTTAGTATATTATGGTACATACGGGTGAAATGTGAAATTTCATGAAGGTAAAAACGATAATATAAAAATTGAGCCTAGTTAACGAGGTTTATTTACTCAGCAAATATTTTATAGTTTGTATTGCATGAAATATAAATGTTTTTAGTAGGAAATTTGATACTTAATTGTTGTTTAATATTTATTAATTTATTTATATAAAGCTTATACCCAATTTTTCTGAAGGATTAACCTTTAACTGTCAAATTACGAGTGTTGCGTTACATTACTAGTAGGTATGTTGAAACTTGAGGCATTACAATGATTTATGCGCCTACTGAGAGGCAGTCTGCAATTGATAACACTGAGTTATAAGTATTATTTTGTACCAGGCGTTTCAGTTGTGACGTACAAGTTTATATAGTTTAGTTTTTGTTGTTATTTAAATAGCATTAATAAATAAAAATATCTCAAATGGGGTAGAAGACCTTTCAGAACACCATACATAAAAATATTTTCGAAGATCCAGTATTACAATTACTAATTACCGCACAATACGCACTTCAGAAACCGAAATTTGCTTTCTCTCTACCTAACCAATGAAATTTGAAAATTTTTAATACCACATCTAGAGGTATAATATACATAAATAACCTAAAAAAAGTCATTCAACAATTTACCCCGTTTAATACCTTCTAACAAGAACCCCTTAGGTTAGTCATATTTTAAGGCTTCTTTTTATTACGCACGTAGTTTACTAGCTATAAAGGGTCGGTGAATACTTGCGTAACTCACAGTTCCAATTTCTACTCCATGATATTAGATACGGTGATCGATACTCATGGGATGTATCATATACTGTAACTTAACACTGTCAAGTCATCCGTGTTCTTGTTTCTACCGTATTGACAAATGGCTATTATCAAAATTCAACCTTAAATTATGTTACACAGGACATAAATTTACACAGCTTTCGTATCAATTTACAACGCCTTTGGTGAACGCTTATTAAGTTTTTTACGCCTTCTAGTTAGGACCAGTTTATTTATTTGAAAAATCTCCAATTAGATTTGCACTGCTGGTCAATTAAATCCTAAGTATTTTAGTTTATGATATTGTTGGACAAGGTCAGGTGCTGATGTTATTAATTCGATGATTTGTAAGTTATACGTTAAGAATATTTTTTACTTATTATACAATTATGTATTAAAAATAAATTTTACACTAAGTATAGACAATACTTCTTGGAAAGTGTGACTTGTTACATTGTTTTCTTTATCTCGTGTCAGTAAATGTACAATATATGTTAGAAAGATAAATGAAAAATTAAAGGAAAAGTATAAAATACTCAAAGTAAGTAATTTGAATAAGGTAATTTATTCCGGTAAGAATTGAATTTCCGGACTGACTTGACCTTTTCATTATTTAGATCTAATATCGACGTTAAACGTTACTGCTGAAGACGATCTCGTGTTTTCTACTTTTAAACCCTATTAAATTATATAACATTAATTTATCACGTAATGTCTCTAGATTGGGCGGATTCGATACGTATCACTAACTCAATGCCCAACCCACAATTTACTAGAGATTTTTTAAAATAGAAAATAACTATTATCATATATCTGTTATGCTATACCTAGATATATATTTAAATTTGTTAATAATATTTAAATAATAAGTAAATTTAAGTAGTCAACTTCATCTAAAGACATTTCCATCCACTATCTTCTATTACAGTAGGAAAATTCAAATTTACATCCTCAATTGTCGCCAGATTTAGCTCTAATAGCCTAATTGTCACTACATGTGTTTATCCAATTGCCTGATTGCACTTGAACTACGGTCACTACGTTGTAGTGCCGGTTTCTCGGATTGGCTGCGTGGGTGTCGATTGAAACAATTAATTTTATGCACAAAGGTTTTAATGGCTACTTGATAGTTTCTGATATGTAGTAGATATTGCATTATATTGATCTTTTAATAGATACGAGATAATGTATGTAGATAGATAGTAGAGAGTAGTAGATAGATAGAAGTATGTAGATAATGTATATAGGTAGATATCTATATATCCTCCTCAAGCTCAATTAATATCACCGTCGTCGCGCAGTTGGACGTCAATCCGAATAAGCGGAAATTAGAATTTTTAATCGCCTTATTACCTCGGCTTTCCTCAAAAATGTGGGGAGTGCGTGAGAAAAAATCTATTTCTTTTCATTGTGTTTTTTTAATGTTTAATTAAAATAAATGATTTATTGATTATTCTTAATAAGTATTTATGTACATAAAATAATGGTATAATTGTAAAACGAAATATTGTAACATTTTCAGTTGTAAGAAGTGTAATTTCGAAATAACTTGTGAACGTATGGCTTAGTGGTCTAAGTACTTGGGCGGTTTTTAAGAGATGCGCGTTCAATTCCCGCTACGTTTAAATGTTTATACGTTTTCTAAAAATATTGTTCTTCCTTAGATGGGAAATACGACAATTTCAATTATAATTCTAATGCAGAAAATGTATTACGTAGGACAAAAGATGTTCTCAATTTGGCTATATCACATCAGTAGAAGTAAAAGGATTTTTTCCTTTCAAATTGGAATGGAAATTAATAACTGTTGAAACAAAATGAACGTCGGAACTAGGTTAGCTGTGTGGATTGCAATTCTGCCCATTTTATATACTTTCTGCCTTCGTTTAAAACTAGGACTGCTGTGTGCCGGCCGTAGCCAACGGGAAACTTTTTAATTAATAATTGCTTTTTATTCAGTAGGTAACTGATCCATTATATGTAGGTAGATTTATTGTTATTATTATGTTTATAATTAAGGCTGTATAAAAAAAATATATGAATCAAGGATCACAAATTTAATCTTGAACAAAATATTTTCTTACGATAATCAACTGTTTCGATATATTATTTCTGTCGTTAACATTTGCCATTAAATATGTTTGATAAAAACACATAACTTGTTGATATTAGTAGTGAATTATAATTTAACTTTATTGTAAATAACGAAAGGTCTACCGTAGAAACGTGAGATAAATATAACGGCGGCTTTATCGTAAGACGTAAATAGGCTTCGTAAATGCTCTACTAAGCAAAGATTTCAGTCTAGCTGATATTCTCGGTCCATTTCACTTTCGAACACTTGCGATGTAGATTATAATAATCTACACGGTACCGGTGCATACAAAATAACATTATGGTGTCAATCATATTGTATACTTATAGTACAATAAACTGTAGCGGATTACTTTTAGTTTGTCCTGTTTTTTTATTACGTATTTTATTAATATTTTATTATACTATAAAGTTTGCCCAATGGAAATTTTCTTACAATGAAGTTTATGATCTGAGTAAGTTCGTTCATTAGTAAGTTGTCAGACTATCTTAATTAAATTTGAACTGAGGCCGTCGTCATGAGTCCAACGTCGACTGTAAACGACGTGGTTTGGGGCTCAATCTACTCTCAAAGTAATACATTATGTTTATTTCTCTACTCTGGTAAGTTACAAAACCAAGCGCGCTGCTGAGCTCCGCCACTCGACCCGCAATGGCTCGAATTTGGACAGAAAGTGGAGTTGACTAGGTTCTCTTCTTATGCTGCCTACCTAGCGTAATACATACATATTTTGTTAGTTCAAATTAGTAAATTGCGTTAAAAGCTAAGTGTACGTCATAATTATATTTTCACTTTACCTAGTGTCTGATTACATGCTCTCATGACTTAATTTCAACTACTCAGCTTCGCTTGTGACACGGGGAAAATTAAATTTAAGTAGATTTTCGCTAAATTTTGAATGTGCCTCGAGTGCAAAATACTTGATAAAGTATTTTGCACTTTAGGCACATTTCAGGCCAAGCCTTTTACCGGACAATACTCATGTATACGCAACTTTTATTGATCTTAAAACTTACGTATCCTAATAATATAATTAATATCTTTAGGTATTGCCGAAAAAAAATTACAAATAATTACCAAAATTTAATCTAAACGTTTACGTTGTGAACTGTCTGATAATAAGGTATTGAGTTCACCATATTGTTGCACGAGTCCGGTCAACTATCAACCATCTGGACGTTCTACAAATAAGGGCCTCTTTTTTATAAAAAAGTAACGGTCCGAGACTGTAACTGATTTTGATCAAATGCAAGCTTTACTGCGTCAAATGTACAATACAATCATGAAATTGGATTGCATCGGTATACGGTATCTTTTATCGAAAATATAGGTTGTCGTTGATTAAAAAAATATTATAATATTTTTCCTTGGCGTGGCGTAGTTCGAAAATGATGACTAGTTTCATTAGTAAGATTAGTTTTACTAAGCAAAAGTTATTAATTCGATTCTAATTAAGTTACCCCAACTTCAAATATATTTTTTCCCCTATTCCGAAATTAGTCATATCTCCAGGTTCTATCTGCTTCACCAACAAATCATGAACAAGTAGTGAAGATTAAAAAATATTTTAATTGTAAGTTTTACTACGAAAATCCCTGGAAACCTCAAGAAGCACATTTACTCTTTATCCATAGCGGGGTAGTCAGAGAGAACGGAGCGCCAAACGCTACGGTCCCTGCATACCTCTTTCGCCTCGTCCATTGTCATTAACTCTTTATACATGCTGGAGGGTCCTCATGCTTTTTACGTAATCATCCTCCAGTATCTTTGACACTGTTTTCAAAGGTCAAGCCAGGTCTCCCCTTACCTGTCTTACCACTCACTTTTGCTTCATATATCTTTTTTACCATTATTCCATCACTCATTCTCACTCCTCGCTGGTACTTAGTATTACTATTCTGTGTATTATTATTTCTTTGTTGCGGTTTTGGTCAGTTAAGCTGGCTCCGAATATCCTCCGACGAGACTGCATCTCCACCGTTTACGGCCAACCGTGCAGCTACACTGACGTTTCGCCGTCTCAACAATGCAGCTACGGCCCCGTTCATTCTATTACCGGCAGCAATACGCCTTTCCACATCCATTTCGGATCTTCCATGTCTACTTAACCTAGTTCCAGGTATACTTCTTTATTCACTTGTTCTATTAAGTTTTCATTCACAAAAATCTTGCATTCCGCCGTTTCTTCGTCTCTTTCAAAAACCAGAACCTTTGTTTAACTTGCATTCAGGCTTAGATCATTATTTTCACACCCATCTTTCGGAATGGCGACCAATGCCTGCAACTCGCATTCTCATGATACTGCACTGCATCATCTGCGTATAGCTAGCAATTTATCTTAAAGTCACCCACTTTCACTCCCATGTCGGTTTGTTTCACTCTTTGGAGACATCTATACAAATACAAATTGAACAGCCAAGCTGACATGGCGCAACCTTATTTGACATCCGATTAAATGCCAAACCAAGGCGACATGTCAGCTTCTCGTATAAAGTCTGAGTAATCTCTATAAAGAGACTTTACAGCCAGCAGCAAGGGTCCGCTCACATTGTACCGGTGAAGTATCTCCCTTAAATTCTTTCTTACAACCCTGTCAAACACTTTCTCCAAGTCCACCAAAGAATAGAAAACTTTTTGGACATAGAACACATTTCTAAGCGTGCCAAATATTAAATTTATATTTTAAAACCAATTAATCGAAGCGATATCGTGGTTTCTTATTTGTCGATTAGATCGTGACTTGGCGGCTATCGAGATTGCTTTAAAAGCTGTCAAGATTTATAATAATAGGTACTTTGTAATCCATAGGCTATTTGCAAATAAGTAGGTACCTTATTCCACTTTGATGAGTCTATACTTCAATTTACCGGCCTTACTGCACTTTCTAACGGAACTGATTATTATCTTTCTATAATGATGCTTATTGCGTTCTTTTTGTATTCAACATTCATTCAATTTTCTTTAATAAGCTATAGAATTAGAGATGATACCAATTTTTTGTTAATTATCTATGAGGGCAATGTGAAACTTTGATTGGCATGTTTTGTCTTTCCCTTTCTAATAAAAATGGCAACTGAACTGTTTTTGAGCTCAAGCGTAGCCTTAGCTTTTTTATATTGCATTTGAAGCTTGTTATAGCATATAGCTATCATAAAACAATGGGGGAAAAATTCGTTAAAAATTAGTTGTTTCTAATTACATATTAAATTTTAATTTATGCTGTAAAACATGACAACCGTGTTAATGAAACACATAATATCTATGATTTCTAGGTCTACTAAAACCTTCATAGACAAAAAAGTTAGAAAAAAAAAGAAATTTATTATTTTTGCTTATATTCGCATTATAAAGTTTAAAAAAAAATCATCAATATTAAGATTGTTATAATGTGACACTAAAGCCGTGCTGTATCGAAACATATGATCTCTAAGGTCTCCAAATCTGCAGGGAGTAGAGCAAATCCTACATCACAATATATAGTTGTTGTCGCATTATTCACTGGCGCGTAACACCGACTCCCGCGCAGTGCCGCAATGGCGGTGTGGTGCGGCGCGCGTATACTGCCGCTTGAGAGGCGTGTGTACTCTCTCACGCTAGTGGTTGGTTCATTTCTCGATTAATTTTGTTTATTTAAGAATAATGCAGTGTTGTATTTTAGTTGAAATTATATAAAAAACGTCTGTGAAATTTATATTATATTTTTCATGTTTAGCAAAAAAAAAGTACTTTAAATATTGCTTAAATGAGTGATAAAAATATCTTCATAATAATAAACGGTCCTTATAATGGGAATACTTAGCTTTTACTGCTGCAGGAAAGGATGTGCAATATAACTTAATGAACAATTCAAGGAAGTCTATAAAGTCTTGTGATCTTAGTAGAACATTTTCTTGATGAGTTTTCTCGAGAGGATTAACTTTTTTGCTTTTGCTTTTTTAATATTTTTTGTGCTGAACATGGTTTATAAAATAAAAAAAATCTATATCTTCACTATTAAAAATGACGACTAATGATTACACATAGAAATGCGCAGTTATCAGCAATTATGTTTGGATGCAGTTTTTAAACAAACAAATTTTCTTATTTCTGCCCCTTTATAAATATTTAGGCTATATAGCCATTAAAATCAAAGTTGTCATTGTTTGAAATAATGTACATTATTCTTAATATTTCCCTGAGGACTTGAACCCACCGCTTAAATATTCAGTCAGACATGTCATAACATGCAGTCTAATAGTGAATTTTTATTTCTTATTTCTCATTTTCATTATTATCGCTAGCATTCTTATAGATATTTCAAATGATCGTAATTTTTTATGCTTGTCCTAATACTCCATTACAAATCGAATCTGAACGTTCTGTAACTAATCGACTACATTCCGACAAAAACATTACTTCAGATAATAGTACACAAAGAAAGTTGTGAAGCTATGGTATTTTATGGTTATTTCGGCAGCCATCGCCTTTATAGCTTGTTGTTATACCTTCTTTATATAAACGCTATGTGCAAAATCTGTCTAGCTTTTAGTTTTGGTACGTATTTGTAGATAAATATACAAATAACAATGGGAAATTTCAAAATTATTCACTTTCTGGCATATGACAAGTATATTAATGTAATTAGTAATGTAAGTATTATTTTAGAAATAGGTACTTCCAAGTGGGCTATTCAAGTTTTCGTCGCTCAATTATCGTAATAACAAAAAAAATATTGTTATTTAATCTCATATTGAATAAATTATTGTATTTACAGGTATAAAAATAACTGTACTATGCATAATACTCATAAACTGTTACTCAAATGAAATTGTTTAATATGGTGCGAACGAATAAAATTAGTCACATTGTCCGAAGAAACTGAATGGATAAAAATCACCTTCGAACTATACAACGGTTTATAATTAACATTTACTAAAACATTGTTTATTTGGAAACATTAAAATATATTTTGACGTATTTTATGGGTAAATATTTCGATACTATCGATTAAAAATACTTTCATTTCATAATAGGTAAACATTACTACTGTAATCAGTAAAGATAGCTCGATGTTTATCGCTGCATCATTTTTTTTTGTTTTCAAGGTTTCTTTTATTTCTTCATTGACATTACTTATTCTAGTGGCCCACTCGAGCTTCGCCCGCTGGACATGCACTTTTATACATTTATTAGTAAAGTAAAGTGTTCGTTTATCATAAATTGTAGCCCATATGTTATTCTGATATATAAGCTATATTATTGCAAATTTTCATCTAAATCCATTCAGTATTAGTAGGATTATAAAGCTTAAAACTTTCTTTGGTTCAACACTAATATCTCAGAAGCTACTAATACGAATTGAAAAAGTAATTTTGTGTAGAACAGTCTATTTAACAAGCAACGCTACCTATAACTTATATTACTTAACGCGACCAAAAGGAGCGGAGTAGCAATAAAAAATACTGCAGAATTTTTTATCTACACGAAAATGATATAAAAAATATTTATAAATTGGCATCCATATAATATATATGTACCTAAGAACATAACAATAGTAACATTTCGTAGAAGTACATTATAAGTATATTAAGTACATACATTTTGCTAGCCTTCAAAACAGGCCTCGCCTTTGTGAGAATAAACGGTCATCACGAATTTGGTGAACGGAACAAATTTTTCTCTTAAATTTCTTTGTACTATTACAGTTTAAAACGTTGGATTCTCCTATTCATAAGGCGTTCTTTATAACTGATAAAATTCTAGATAAATGACAAAATGTACTACGAATATTTTTATTATGAACTTTTACTCTATTATCTGTTAACAAAAATAATATTAAATAAGTCTAATAAACAGATGTCTTTGCGTACAACTACAGTTATTTTTTTTATTTTATTTTATTTTTAAGGGAAACATACAGTACAGTAAAATATTTTCAATATAAAACATAAAAAAAAAACAAAGACCAATTAAGTTTCCACAAATTACCAAACACGTACACATCTTAAACACTAGTTATGTATAAAGAACACAATATATTACATAATATATAATAATATAAGTACAAGACAAACTAAAAACACTAAGAATAAAAATGAACTTCCTCGTTACCCTTGGTTTAATTACTGTAAAAAGAAAAGGAAAAACATAGTGTCCCTGTTAAAACTTCGCTCCGGACACATTCTATCAAATAAATTTAAATTCATGTTGAATTTGTCTAATACAGAGTTATGCTCAGAATGTAACAAAATTGATGATATTTATCATTTGTTATTTGAATGTGCACGAAATGAAGCGCTGCGGCCATGTTGGCTAAAATCATTTAATGTTGGTACTTGTAATAGTGTTCTTGCAGAACCATTGTTAAGTAATGCGAGTGCATTGGCTAAATTATTGATATAGTTAAGTAATTAGATTATACGGGGGTGACATAGTCAATAGTGTGACTAAAACTCCTTTTCAAATTACAGAATTAAAAAAAAAAAAAAAAAAAGGAATAAAAATAAAAATAATCACTCAACAACGAAACAATGAAAATTGACTAATGCTAAAACCTTAACTACACTTAAAATTACGTTTCTTAATACAATTTTTTAAATTTGGGTGTGCTAAATTAAATATGTCCAAATCGCAATACTTATAATTAAAACTCTTGCAAGCACGTGACACAAAGTTATTAGTATCTAATGCGAATTAGCACGTGGCATATTAAAGATTGTCTTCACTTGAATACATATTTATATATATATAAGCTTTATTGTTACGTAAATATTTATTACTGTATTCAAAGTCTGCATTGCGCTGTTGTGGCAATGCTTGATAGAAGTTTGCTTTGTAGAAAAACTGAAGAAAATTGAAACTACATTTTTTAACGATGCATCACTAATAGATATTTACATGCACAATCTATTATACAATTGCATCTAATTCTTATGAGGGATAAGAGGTTCCACACACTATCTAACAAGACACAAGAATATTTCAGACAACAAGAATATTTCAGATGATAATTAAAAAAAACGAATAAGTTGCAAATATATAAGTAAAATTCCGATTGTCTTTTTTTTCTTAGATGAACATTATGAAATTAAAGTCATTATTTATCTATTGTAGTAATATAAGCGGCTTTATAACATTTAAATAGCTACTTAACACCCCTTGGCTCTTGGTACAAGAACTACAATAGAGCACAGTCACGATTGAATCAATCACAACGACTAGAGTAAAGTAAATGCCGACTTAACTAATCCAGATACCGTTTCGAAGCGTAAAGTAACAATTTAAAGTTGTGGGTACGGAACACGTTATTTGATTGAAGAGGATGAGATATTGTGAAGGTATTGTCGTACAGTCGGGTTGTATGTAACTGGATTCAATGGCTGTGAGCTCATTCGGGAAAATGTTATTATAAGATATTTTATCTTATATTCTTAAACTGCCTTGGACACACATTGAAAATAAAGCAAATATATTTGCTGTTTTTAATATTTAATTTAATTTATTTTATTACCTATGGAAATATATAATATATAACAATTAAGGAGGTATCCTATTATTTATATTTTAATAAAATGTAAATAAGAGAATTGACAGTATTTCCTCTTGACATGTGAAAGCGGAAATTAAACACCATACTGTTCGAACTGGACCGGAAATAACAACGATATTCTACACAAATTGGACCTTATAATATTAATATTAAAATATTAAGTAGTAGTATCTATTTTTATATTAATAAAAACATTCATTTATTTCCAGATAGACCCAAACACAGCGTTCCTCCGTGCGGCTCGCGGCGGCCAACTCGATACAGTAGTCGACTTACTCGACTCCGGTGCTGTTAAAGATATAAACACATGTAATTCGGTAAGTTCTTGCACATTTTATGAGTTAAATATACTTCAAGTGACATTTCAATGTGTTTTCCGGCGATTTACAAGACTAGATATTCGATTACGGAACAGTTATATATTGTAATAATAAATTTTTAAATAATAAATAATAATCAATTTAAAAATATGTGAGGAAATTAAAGCCTAAGATCGTTTATTATATGATATTAAATTAAAATGAACTGAATAAGTAATATACCTTACGATTGCGTCTACTTTTTTACTTTTTCAAATTATAAGTAGGTACCTCTCGGAGAACAGTGTGGCTCGAATCTTAAAGGAAAACAATAAACCTCTAAGTACGAACTTTTGCTGTTGTCACAAAAAATTAAGCTCGCAACAAAATTAATTAAATATAATCCTATAGTAAGTGTTTATTTTTATCTCGCTTTAACTTTAAATGTTTTTGTTTAGTTCAATGATCTTTGCTATAAAAGAAATCTATCGGTCGTAGGTATTGGCTTTTAAAGACTTGTTATCAGATTTAATTATAAAATGACTTTTGTTAGACATTAAGAAAAAGTTAAAATATAACATAAAGGAGTACGGTATATATTATATATGTATTGGCTTTAAAACAGAAATTACGTTACACTCAATGTAACCTTGACTTAGAACCTATATTAATTAACAGCCAAATCTAACCCTTGTCAAAAGTAAAACCTTTTATCCCCACACGGTTTAGTATTCCACGATACAATCATCCTATTAGTTAACTCTCTACAAAAGCTATAGTTAGTTACTATTTCCATTTTGATATAAAATGTTTCTCTATCAGTGGCGAAGAGTGTAATTTTTATAATGGTAAGCCGGCGGCGTCGAAAAAATCACTAGAAATATAAATTCAATCAGGATAGTATAAAAAAATGTGTGGTGTGTGGAATTATTGTTACTTAAAAAATGATTTTTATTTACTATTTAATATTAAAAAAGGTAACCCGAAAGGAATCCTTACACTGTTATAAATTTAGATATAAGAATCAGGGCTATTGCGGCGCAGTGGGGAAGAATTTTACTTTAAATCCCATGGCTGTCGGTACGGGCTCCAGTCGCGGGGTGTGATAATGTTCAAATTAATTCATTTTAGCAGTGGCGGAGTGTCCATATAACACGACTCCTACCGGATAACCTTTTGAATATCTTAATAAATAAATGAATACATATTAAATAACAATTAATAATACTCAAGGGAAACGTATAAAAATTTAGGATCGCATATAATCGCATGAACATTCGCCATTGATTATTTGGTAATACATAGCACAAGGTTGAGTTTCGCCAAGCAACATGCAATGTCTAGAATTAGAGTGAAAAGCGAAAAATGGAGTGCCGATAGATATTATGAGTCTAGTATTAGCATCACTCTGCCTACTTCTATGCAGGTTCATTTTCCTCTAAAGCGGTGCTTATTTACGCTTTTTTTAACTGAAAAATACATACATATATATTTATGGTATTTAAAGTCCCATATAATTCACCAATTATATAACCATTTAATCACATAATAAAAAGCTTTATGGCCTTAATGTCATTTATCCTTTGGTAAATAGGTAGCTATAAGCTCGCAGACGTGATCAATATCCGTGCCAAGTCCCGAGACGAATCGGGTCAAGTCATAACTCACTTGTAGTCCTCTAGGAAAAGTCTTATTCTTTTCTGAAAGCACATTTTAAATGTGTTCATTAGATAACACGTCTCGTTACTATAATAATTTTAAATGATATTACAGCAAATAAGATGTTGCAAAACCTGAAAGCTAAAAAAAATATCCACCGAATGTTTTAAATAAATAAAAATATTTATGTACTTATTCGATCAATAGTAATCGTAGTAGGTATTATTAGATTTTTTTTAGCTTGTCACTGTATCCTGCACATAGCAGGGTAGGCAGTGGGAAATGTAGGCAGAACAAACATAGTGTTAATACACTCTGTTTCATACTTTCCGCCGCTATTCCTTGTTGCCAATGCGTAGAAAATAAAAATAATTTATTCTCCCCGAGTGGGAATCGAACCCACGAACCGTCGCGTTTACAGGCAGACGATATGCCTCTGCACCGCGACGATCTTCAATTTGCTTATTTTATTTTTTATTTTCACTATTTTATATAAGACATGCAAATGCTATTGTAACAATGCTTATAGATCCTTTTTTATGTTAATAACACGATGTCTATAGATATAACCAAATAATATATTTATAGATATACCAATATGTGTTTCGCGTACGTGATTCAATAAAACTACCTATATAAGATACCTCATACGTACTCTAGAGTATTTTACTAAATCGTGTATGTATTAGGTGAAATATAATATATTTATTTTTTATCTTTACTTTATCGCAATAGTTAAGTTTAAAAATATGTTATACGGGCTTAGAATTTGCCATTCAACCGAATTTTTATAGGTATATCCGAGAAAAGTGAAAAATGAATAACGGAGTGTCTTGGCATTGCGATCACTGTCATGTGGGATATAGAGTGAAACTGAAAGATAATCCAAAACTTCTAATTTAGAATCAATTCAGAAAAAGTAAATTTTTTTGAACACTTCGTCTAATCAAAGCCACCATCCGAAGCAACATCAAAGTAATTGTCCCCTACCGCAGTATCTATTAGTACTCCGGCATCATAAGTGCATCTAGAGTCTATATGAATGCCAAGACAAGAACCGGGTGACCTATTAACTCACTTTGCGGACACTCTAGGGACCAATCACCCTCGTAATTATACTCACTTCCTCGCTATTGCATTATAATTTGTACATCAATCGTGCTTGAATTGCTATTTTATTATTATATATAGGTACGTCTCAAAAAAAAGAAACTTAATTATGAATTAAACATTTTACAAGATATTTTAATATATTTACCTCCATTGCAATCCAAACCGAAATGAGAATCACCACCATTGTTAAGTGCATAAAAAATCCTGAATTATAAATTAGAACTTTGAGATCTATTATCTATATCAAAACAAAATGATGTACCTGCCACAACGTATGCCCCCCATCGCTACCGTAAAGTACTTACTGCAAAAGAAATGTAACCAATTAGGTACGCTAGCGTTTGACGGACGTTGACGATCTACGAGCTTGCTTCCTCGGAATACTTACTCAGTAGTTCCTGCTTGCTATCCTCGTCATCATGATTTGAATTTACTTAGGATTATAGGGGCTTAGTTAGAAAATTGAAATTTCTTTTTACACGTTTTACTTTATGCTACTAACTTAATATGTAAAAATATTTAGTACACTACTATCTCCTACCAAAATTTCATTCTCAGGCATAATCTTAAGTAGTGGTCAATATCTTTCTACTGAAATGGTAACAATCAGCAGATATAAGTTGTAATAAGTGTATAAGAATTTCACCGTAGCTCGATAAGAACGTACATACGGCTTAATTGATTAGGACACTTGTACAATTATAGGGTCATCTAAAATATTTCTCTGTATTCAGTGTGAAATAACAATGACATAATTTAAAAAAATTAAGCCTCGAGCGACATATGACGCCTTTCTCAATTTCTGACTACTTTACGTTCTTTTACTAATCAGATCGTGGAAACGAATTTATTTCAAGTATAAATATTTCTCCATAGCTTAGAATCCAAAAACATTGCATGAAAAGTTAGAAATTTCCATCAATTAGCGTCACGATGGATAATTCCCAAAAAAAAGTTAATTGATATAAATTTTATTTTTCCGTTCTCGTGAGTTGCGCTACTCTATACGTAATTTGTCAAACTCGGGTGAAAGGCGAAAATGGGAGCGTCTTAACTCTAGTTTCTCTTCTTGTATTAAAATATCGCTAATATTCATATGTAGCTGGTCAAAATCTATTCTGAAGTATTTTGTGATCTAACTCCGCTAGAAACGTATGAACTTCCGCTGCATTAATTCACTTACAGAAATAGCTCCACCATATTAACATACATCCGTGTTTCAGTGTCATGGAGATCGTATCGTTTTGCATACAAGTGTGTCACGGTTATGTTTTGTTTGCTTGTATAGCAAATTTAAATCATATATGAGAACAATATGCATTGTGCAATTTTTCCTGTTTTTGGTATGTCGATGATAAGAATGCGATGTTTGCAAGTTGAATTAAACTGCAGATTAAAAGTGCTAAAATATATTAATACATTCCTTGTACATACATAGTGTTGCTAGGTCAAGTATTCCATCTTATTTGTGCACAAATTTTTTTACAAGTAATCTTTTCTCAACTTCCCTCGCTCCATATTTGTCACTTGCCATTTCTATATTTGATATTATTACATAAATAATGAATGGATAAGATCCTTACTAAACTGCTCTTTAAAAACATTTTATATTTTTTAAATTTAATATTTGTTTTTTTTTACTTTTGTCACATCTATATAGAATCGAGATTGCAATAACTAGCAAAGTGTATTATACACTATACAGGTATACACTACAAAATAGTTTCCTACATAAAAACGATTAAAGAATTGTAAGGATGAGATTCAAATATATAATTAATATTTTTATTGTGAATGGAAACGACCTTCAGAGTAACGTTCAGCTCCACTGCACAAACGTAGCTAGGATCCATTACTTTACAGGTGCCATGACTTGCGTAGTTGTATTGCTATAAATATATACCACTACCAATGTTACCTTTAAGTCTGAGATTTATATATAAAGCAGTTAATATGAGATGTAAAATATTTTGTAATATGTGTGGGTATATATATATATATATATATATATATATATATATATATATATATATATATATATATATATATATATATATATATATATATATATATATATATATATATATATATATATATAACATTTTACATAATTGAAACATATAATTAAGTCTTGTCTGAGAAGGCATCTTTATCTGGTGTGAGCTTGCCTTAAATATAGGTACGAGTAGATCTATAGCATTAGAGTGATGACAAGAATGTTAGCAGGAGTAACCACTCAAAATTAGTACAAGTACATATATATTAAAAAATGGAGTAAATTCAAGAGCTATATAATTCATTGTTATTATAATATTTTTCAAAGAATATAGGGTTACGCTTATAGTCTGTTATATTACAAAATGAAACGTTTGTCTGGATTTGCTATAACAGTATATTATTCACAACTCGATCAACTTGCTTGATAATATTGCGAAACGAAAAAAGCAGCTCTTTATTTACATTTATCCTCGAAATTTAGTTACAGTCATGTTGTAAAGACAATCACGAATTGTTTTATTGCACTGTTTACTGGTATATTGTATTGAAAAAACATAAAAATATTATGAAACACATACAAATATTATTCAAATGGGCTGAATGCAGCCCCATTCATCATGTTACGTGATTTATAACAATAACCCTTTTTCATTATACTAACTCTATACTTTACTAGCGTTTACCAGCAGGTTTGTTCTAGTGGACAAATATAATATAGAGTTTATTATGGGACTTGCATGTAGATTTACAGTATAGGCTTTCTTAACGCGTTCTGTAATCTGTTATTTTTCTCCATCTTTCTATCTTTGTAGAGCTTGAATGTAGAGACAAGCTCTGACTGTTTTATTACTATTATTCTATTCTACAGTAGAATACTAATTAAGCTACAGTAGAATACTAATTAAATACTAATTAATTAAGCTAAGATTTTTAATTAAGCTTATGTAATTGTAAAATAACTATTTGTCTTAATTTTCAGAATGGTCTCAATGCTTTACACTTAGCTGCTAAAGATGGACACATTTCTGTTGTCGAGGAGCTTCTAAAGCGTGGTGCTACAGTCGATGCAGCTACAAAAAAAGGTATACATATATATTTATATATGTAAAATATAATAAAAAAAGTATGGGTATACTCGTATGTACCTATATACTAAAAATTAACTTGATTACTTTTGTGAATTTCTACATGCTAATGCTTTATTCTTTCTCAATTTAGGCAACACAGCCCTCCATATAGCATGTCTAGCCGGCCAGGAGTCAGTAGCGCGGGCGTTGCTCGGCGCCGGTGCCAAAGCGGATGCCCAATCTGCGGCAGGATTCACCCCCCTATACATGGCGGCGCAGGAAAATCATGCGGCGTGTGTGAAAATGTTGTTGGCAGCTGGTGCCAGTCAGACTTTGGCTACAGAAGTATGTATTGACGTAATTTGGTAATGACATGAGAGTGATATATATATATATATATATATATATATATATATATATATATATATATATATATATATATATATATATATATATATATATATATATATATATATATATATATATATATATATATATATATATATATATATATATATATATATATATATATATATATATATATATATATATATATATATATATATATATATATATATTTATATAGATTTTATATGTATATATAGATTTTTTTATAATCACGTTAAATTAATACCAATGTGAGTAAACGAAAATATTTCAAATTTATTATTTTTAAATTAAATATTTAGTCTAGTAAAGTTACAGTAACAGTACACAAATAGATATTATGTGTTCACATCAGAAATATAAAATATTTAAAATAAAATTAATTGTATAATATCATGACTTTCTTTTATGCTTCAAATGAATTTATATATAAATACGACATGTATACATGATAATGTAACTACTAACGACAAGGAAAATAGAAAAATTATACGTTCAATCTCTGATGTTCAACCTTTTTCTTGAGTAAACAGAAGTATTTACATAATTATCATACGATAGAAATAAATCAAGCAGAATATATGTATATTGGATCCTAAAATATTATTTAGAGAGAAACCTCTAACTCAGGGTTAAATATGTACATTTATTATAATATGAACTAATACTTTTTATAATAATGCAACCGATAATAGAATCAATATGAGTACTATAGAGTACTTTTGCTTAGTATTGTGGTTTTATTTTTTACCCTTTATTTTCCTTGCGAAAATGCGATTGTGTGTTTGTGTGTATGCTAAATTACAGATAATATCATTTTTTTTAATTCTCCTATTCACGTAATATTTCCCTTATACCCTTCCAGGATGGATTCACACCATTAGCGGTGGCAATGCAACAAGGCCACGACAGAGTGGTCGCAGAGTTGTTAGAATCAGACACGCGGGGTAAAGTGCGATTGCCCGCACTTCATATTGCTGCTAAAAAGAACGACGTTAAAGCTGCTACGCTTTTACTCGAAGTAAGTCGCGGGATTTTTTGTCGTTTAGGTTGATTTTTTCATCATTTATTAATATTATACAATCTTTGCACACTGATTTATTGTACTATTAACTAATAATGAAAAAATCCAAAAGTTATGAATGATTACTATCACAAAATGACATCAATAACAACTTACTAACGAAAAGGTTCTATTGTTTTTGCACAACTTTCTGAAGAAAATATAGGTATATTCAATTTTCCCTAAACGTTATAGGATTATTGGGAATTGGGAATCTCGTTATGTAAATTAGGCCACAGCGTGGCATCCTGTTATATTACATTTGCTATTGTTTCTGCTGACTAATACGATTTGTATCGACTTGTTGAGAGTAATTTGAAAACAATAATATCGCATTACAAATGAGACAAGAAAGTAACTTGTAAAATGAGTGTCTGGGGATAACGTTTTATGTTAATTATAACATTTATGTGTTTTCTATCTAATTTTTCTGTATTTTTTTTTGCAATATATTTTATTTGTATTTTATATATGTAATTTTGAATCTAAATAACGAATGTAGTGTTTACTGTGGGGATATGAAAATACGTTGAAAGAAAGTACACCATTCTCATTGGTATTATAATTTACTTATAATATTATACACTTCCTTCCAGAACGAACACAACCCAGATGCTTGCTCCAAATCAGGTTTCACACCACTCCATATCGCTGCACATTATGGAAACGTTGGTGTAGCTAAAGCGCTATTGTCATCTGGGGCGGATCCAGGCAGAGCCGCGAAACACAATATAACTCCTTTGCACGTTGCCAGTAAATGGGGACAGCTAGCGATGGTGGATTTGCTGGTGGAAAACGGTGACTTTTTATTTTTTTATTAGTTATTTATGTTAAAAATGGCTCACTCTACATAGATAAATTTACTATTAATTAAAAATTTTTTTTTTAGTTGTTCTCATGACCATTCCATAACACAATAGAGTTAAAAATGAGAACTATATCTCCCTAGCTCTTATCCTCTAGAGTTCATCTTCAGATTTAATTTCCTGCTAATATTAAGCAGCTTAAGAATTTATTGGATTCAAATAAAAAAGTTATTTTTGTGTTTGATAATCTATTCATCGAGGAAACCTATAGTTCCGTCACTCAATACGGAATATCTTGAATTTCGTAGAAAGTGGATAACGGAAGTTATTGTTACTGATCTTTCTCTGCTTACGCATATAATGATTGCGATGATGATACCTTACTCTGCAGTAGGAGCTATCTTGTACACTTAAAACGTGCCATTTCTCGTACAGAACTCATAGTAATTATAATTCCGCCACACCAGCGAATCTGCCTGTAAAAGCTAGTGTAGGTAGTATTCTAATAGTATTACGCCTTCTTCCTTCCGTTCCAGGTGCTAACATAGCGGCGATGACCCGCGACGGGCTCACGCCGCTGCACTGCGCCGCGCGCTCCGGACACAGCAACGTGGTGTCCCGCTTGTTGACGCACGGCGCGCCCATCACTAGCAAGACTAAGGTGCGTGTTGAATCATTTTAAATAATAATATCCCGAATATAGCAGGATAGAGTGGGAACTTAGCGTTAAGACACTCCCGTTCCCCATTTTGTGCCCAATTTTGAGACATTGCGTCTTGTGTGACGGAACTCAGCGCCGCTCTTTGCATTGTTGCCACAGTGAGTTATTAAATTAATTTATTCTCCCTGATTGGCAATGGAACCCACAACCGTTGAGTTTACAGTGGGACGCCTAAATTGGTTTAGTTTTAATATTGGTCTAGTGAGAAGCGAACTTATAGTGGTTATGGTCGTGGGTTCGATCCCCACTCGTGTTAAAATAATTATTTTCATCGGTCAGTGCAGCGTTGAGATCAGCCATTTGATATGCATCTTTTTAAATTTGCAAGAAAAGCACAGAACGAAGTGTCTTGACACTAAGTGTAAAGTAAAAAAAACTACGAATTCTGTTTTTTATTTATAGTAAAACGGAACTTCAAAGATAATCTCAAATACATATAATATATTTATTCTTGTTTTCAGAACGGCCTAACACCTCTCCACATGTCCGTGCAAGGCGAACACGTGGAGACGGCCAAGGTGCTGCTCTCGGAGGGCGCTCCCATCGATGACGTCACCGTTGACTATCTGACCGCACTGCACGTGGCCGCCCATTGTGGGCACGTTAAGGTGATTGTGATTTTTTTGTATTTGTTAAAAATATAAAGTTTATTTGGTTTGCATTTGTTAGTAGTGTTAAAGGAATTTATACCGTTCTTGGCCTGAATTGACTGAACAAATAAATTTATCTAAGTATCTATATCCAAATATTATCTATATAAAGTATTATTCATATAATACATACATTGTTATAACTCAACACGTATTATATACAGACTTAAAAAAAAAATTAGAAAGTTAGAAAAATTACAAAACAAAAAATTATATAGTGAGGTAATATCTTGCCGTAAACAAAGCGAGTCGTAGAGCTCCTTCACTCGACTCTTACTGCGTTCCCCATTTTAGAACCCAGTGTCTTAACACTAAACACGCTGTAATTATAACATAAAGTAAACTAAAAATTTATATTTTAAACATAAGTTACATATTAACGTGTATAAATTGTTATTTCCAGGTAGCGAAACTTCTATTAGACAGAAATGCAGATGCAAATGCTCGAGCACTCAACGGATTCACACCTCTACATATTGCGTGCAAAAAGAATAGGCTCAAAGTTGTCGAATTACTTCTTAAATATGGTGCCAGTAAGTAAAAAGTAGTGTAATATTCATAAAGTAATAATATTACAAAGTCCAAAAATTTGCATAAATATATTCGTTTTTGAGTTTTCGAAATTATTAGCAAATTTTAGGCAAATATTGTTAAATTGTAAATGCTTAAAGTGGCGGTTTCCAAAATGTAACAATTTAAAAATTCTATTCTTCAATACATATGATGCATAGGTACTACGTACGTACGCTACGTACGCTCTGAGTACTAAGACTACCAATATCTAACAATCACAGCAAAAAAAATGTGAAATAGTTCCGTATTTTTGTTATGTCAACACCGTCATTAAAACTCGTTAATTACCTCTTTCTCTTTCAACGGAAAACGGAAAATGACATATATTACAAATTCTAAATTAACTTTTAACTAACAACAATCCGTAGGCAAGTCGGCAACGACGGAATCCGGCCTGACCCCGCTGCACGTGGCGTCCTTCATGGGCTGCATGAACATCGCGCTGGTGCTGGTGGGCGCGGGCGCGGACGCGGACGCGGCCACGGCGCGCGGGGAGACGCCGCTGCACCTGGCGGCGCGCGCGCACCAGACCGACCTCGTGAGGGTGCTGCTGCGGAATAATGCTAAGGTACAGTAATATGACTAAGATCTCTTAATAAGTCCTCCTATTGCATAAGTTGCGCGAAAGTAAAAATAATTCAAACTAGTTAAGTCTGATTCCATATTTTGGAAACAGAATTTACATTAAAAAGACTTAATTTTAATATTTTTATTAGTGAGTGTTATTGACAAACTCACAAAATATAAATATTGACAAGACTAAATTCCTCCAACAGGTGGAAGCCCGGGCGCGGGAAGAGCAGACGCCCCTGCACGTGGCGGCGCGCCTCGGCCACGGCGACATAGCGGCGCTGCTGCTGCAGCACGGCGCGCAGGTGGCCGCCGCTACGAAGGATAGATATACACCGTTGCACATAGCTGCTAAGGAAGGTGCTGATTTTAGTATCATCTTTACTAAATGAAAACAAAAGCAAGTTGAGAGACTTGACTCGGCAGAAAATACATTGTATTTTGTTTAATATAATATAGAAAATATATATTCTTTTTCTGTTGCGGCATTGTCCAACAAGTTTGGCTTTACTTTTATTTATATGTGTTATTTATAGGTATATTAATATTTACCTAAACCTATTGAATCACTCTGTCTATTAGTAAACACCCGATTAAAATAATTTGCGTATTAATAAAATACACGCGTATGTTGCTGGAAAGTGATTATGTTTTATACCGCGTAAAAGATGTGCATATAAATGATCTTAGTATAAAACCTATTTAGTATTAGTTTACACCGCCTGATACAAATGCCATAACAATAAGGCAGTTTCAACAATTGATAAAACTCAAATAAATAGAGTCACAAACAAATATAACTAAATAACGTTTTATTAATGTTATTGTTATGTTACCATTTTTTACCAATTAGCTATCTGTTATTTATATAAATCTAATAAAAAAATATATTTTTAAATATTAATCACATGTTTAAGTTTATATTATTATTGACCATCTTCATAATAATAAGGACATAGAGAGATAGAGAGACATGGCGTAGTGGGACGGCGTCTAACTGTGAACGCGGTGGTTGTGGTGTCGATGCCCACTTGGGAAATTGTTTTATTTTCCTTTCCACGTGCAGACAGTAAGGACAATATATGGCGTTTAGTTTCGCCCCTAAATTGAATTAGGCGAAAAGTGGGAAGTGCAGTGTCTTAACACGATATTCCCTCTGCCTACTCTGCTATAAAACCAGAACTGACTTAGTAAGATTTCAACTTTTCCTTGTCAGAAGAATTTAATTATGTTCAATATTTAATTCAAAAGGCAAAGAAGAGGTAGCTTCCATCCTCCTGGACCACAACGCCCCAATAGAAGCGGAAACACGTAAAGGCTTCACTCCACTCCATTTAGCTGCTAAATATGGAGATATAGGAGTGGCAAGGCTTTTACTAGCGCGCGGGGCGCAGCCGGACGCGCCAGGCAAGAGCCATATTACGCCCTTACACATGGCGACTTACTATGGGCATCCAGATATAGCTCTACTTTTACTGGATAAAGGTATTTATCGGACATATGTATGTAATTGTAGTATGGAAAGAGATTTAGTTTTTGATGCTAATTTTGAAGTTAAAGTATGCAATTTATTAATTAGTCATTTGAAATATTCTTAAATAATGGTTTATATATAAAATATAAGTCTAATATAAGTTTAATTTTGGTAATGTGCTACTATAAACTTGTGTCAACGGCATTTAATTGATAAGTAATTGTATTTTATTAGCTCCAATAACTCATTCTAGAGAGTAATTAAAAGGCCTAGGTCAAGTAGCTTACAATGTTCATTTGTAATTTACATTTTTCATCTGTATATTCATATATTGTAAACATTTTTTGTATTATAAATATTAGATACGTATTTACAATACATATTTTTTTATTTTCTTACTTTAAGTTTTGTGTGTATATGTGTATGTTTCTTATATGCATTCATAAAATCATAGTTTTCATTTCAAATGTAAATAATAGAATATCCTCTGAAAAAAATGTTCGTTATCACTTGTATGGAATGAACGATTTAATTTTTTCTGGTTATTTTATAAAATATTTCTGATTAACTCAGCAGTACTTCTTCAGTACTTGTTTATGAGCTGATAATGAATTTTTGAATGAAAACGTGACATCCACACTATAATTCACTAAAACCAAGCTAAACCCACATACCTAGTAAAGTAATGTAAGCTAGCATCACTCATATACAGGTGCTTCCCCCCACTCGCTCGCCAAGAACGGACACTCCGCCCTCCACATCGCGTGTCGCCACAACCATCCGGATATAGCTTTTGCTTTGTTGGAACATGGTATGTAAAACAAACTTGTGGTGGATGGATGGAAAGTGTATCGATTAGATTCTAAGATACTAATTAGATTCGATTCTAAGACCTAATAAACCATTGAAAAAAAAAGGTTCTATTTTTAATCTGCCCATGACTTCTACAGTAATTATACTTTCTTTTTTATTTGCATTCAGTATTAAATACCCTTGATATAAATTTGTCTTGATAAACAAATATATAAACTTTTATATTTACCATATACATTGCTAAAATATTATGACAATCATAACAACCATATAATATTTAACAGCGTTTGTCGCTCTCGCAATATATATTTTTATGAGCTCGCAAATGTATTTTGTCTTTGATAAAATTAGTAATAGATCTTTTTATCACATAACAAACTAAAAATCAAAAAATACTTTACAGTATATCATATTTTAAGCACTTTCTCACCATAGATGCCGATCCCGGTGTAAAATCTAAAGCAGGCTTCACCCCACTTCACATGGCGGCTCAGGAAGGCCACGAAGATTGTGTCGAAATGCTCATCGAAAGGGGGGCTGATGTCAATGTGCCTGCTAATAATGGTTCGTTCATTTTTAAGATCGTACTGAGAAGTCGCATACATAAAATTTCCCTACTTAAAATAGGAATTAAATGTCTAATTATATAGCAGAGATGACAAACATTTTTTGATTCGGAAAAAAATGTTAGGATTACATTATATTTTAAATATTTTTCTATCCAAATGTTTAGTCATTAATGAAACGGGCAAATTTTGTGTGTAAGTGTATACTTTGTTCATATTTATCTATATTTATAGTTCTCTTCCCTTTAATGCACAGGCCTGACGGCCGTGCACCTGGCCGCGGCGGAGGGCCGCACGGCGGTGCTGCGCGCGCTGGTGGGCGCGGGCGGGCGCTGCGGCGTGCGCACGCGCGACGGGTACACGCCGCTGCACGCCGCCGCGCACCACGGCCACCACGCCGCCGCGCGCGCGCTGCTGGAGGCGGGGGCCGACGTCGGCGCTAAGGCTGCTCATGGGTAACATGTTTTTCCTCTATTCACTCTTCGTGACGAAATTCAACGAGGCACTTGTCTAATATAATATTTTTAATGTTGTTTATTTACGAGTATACACACCTCCAAGTCGATAGCCGCGCGACAGCTGTAGCACTGCTGGAGGCGGGTGATGAGGTCGACGCTGAGGTTACCAATGACAATTGTTAAAGTGCTTTCCATATTAAAAAAAGAAAATTGTACAATATAAAATACTCGTAACAAATGTGTAAGAATGTAGACGTAACTTGATAAGCACTTGATATGGCTTAGTTATTAGAGCGCTTATACGGCTTCCGATCAGCGCGAATTCGAATCCCGCTACGTTTAAATTTTACATAGTTTTTAAAAATAAGTTGTTTTTTAGTGTTTTTTGACATACGGAGTCACAAAAAAACAGACTATTTTTCTCCACATCTCAGTCACGTATATCACTGAATCTCATTCTATAATCTATAGTTCCTTAGTGCACTGAAAAAATTAACTTTATGCCATTATCATTCATGCTTAATTTTTTTGGCATTTTGTATGAAATTCGCCACGTAATTAAAACTTTATAGTAACGGGAAGTACTTGCCGTTGACCTAAAATCATGAAATTGGTATGTCTGTATAATCATGTATTGGTATTGGTACGTCTGCAGCAGTGTTCGATTGTGATTCGAGTCATGCTATGTTCGAAGTTTTATACGATTTGTAAATGTGGATGTGGAATAACGCTTTATATAAAAAATATTAAAATATAAACCGCTAAAATAACCAAAAAAACGATCTTTGCGCAATTATATTAATAAAGTAGGTGATATAATATCAAAACGGCAGAAAAGATTTGTAATAGAGCAATAATTCCTTAGTTAACTTGTATAAATGGCGGAATCAATTGGCCTATGACATTCTGGATTTTATCAATATACATATGTATATCTATTATCTATAAAACAATATATCATACATCTGTGTATTGATTTATAGATTATTATTTGTTTTTAATTCAGCTATTCGTGCTATGTTCAATGTACAATCTTATATAACTATAAGATGTGTTTGTTCGTGCAGCTCGTGCATACTAAGTAATTGATTTATATCTATTATGGCTTCTTATGGTCGCCTATTTGTATAGGCCACGTGAGATGAACTGCGTTTGTACTATCTAAATTTAAGGCGATTTAAGTTGTACATTTATTACAAACTTGTTGCTGTTCGGTTGCTTGCGTAGAATTTATAACTCTTGCCGTACTTCTTCTATAATTTAAAATTATTTATAATTTAAAAGCAAAATTACAAATATACCGCCTTAATATATGATATACATATTATTTAGGTATATAAATATGAAAATATCCTTTTTGACTTTGTTATTTTCATGACAATATTTTTTTATATCCGTTCTTTAATTAAGCACGGCAGAGGATATTAAAGAAATAAACAATATAATGTATTATATGCAACACGAGCGGCCCGCCTGCGTCTTCGCCCGCCTGCGTCTTCGCCCGCTTGAACATTACGAGTATTTATTTAATGTTTTTCATATGTCAACAGAAACTGCTCATCATTCTGAACAACTTTTGTTAACGCGTACATTCTATATTTCTTATGGTTTAGCTGGCCCCTTAAGGTCCTACATCAGGTATTCCAGTTTTGAGGCGTACCGTGTTGAATTGCGTAATTATTGCTTACCGGAGCGGAAAAATGACAATAATTTACTTCCTTAAATGTGAATGGAACTTAAAATCACCGCATTTACAGTTAATGTGTGCTGTTTCAAAATACTCTCACATTATACAAATATATTTACATGCGTGAATATGGTCTTCTAGTTTACAATTTTGCTTTCAACAAATTTCCTTCTTAATAACATGTTATAGAAATGCAAATTAAAACTTGTTGACTTGTAATGATCACGATTTAAATATTTTAACTTAGCTTATCGTTGTTATTCATCTTAGTTGTCGTATTTAATCTAACAAAAAACAACACTTTATTCTAATGTTATAATATAAACATATTATATAACTTTAAATTATGCAAATTATCATGTTACTTTTAAAGATCTGTTTAGAGAAAAATCAGTTTTATTTTCAAAATTATTTATTAAAATTAATTATTTATTATTATATAGTAAAAAATTAATTATTATTATATAGTATTAGCAACTCTTTTGATACGTGTTTTTGTTTATAGTATAAATATTTTTGATAATGCTTTATATATGTTATAGCAAAGATAACCTAATGTTAAAATACTCCGTTTACCGCTTTCCTCCCTTATTCAAGAGTGAGTGGCGAACTCACCTTGACTAGACCGGAGAAATGAAAATAGTTTATTCCACAGAATGGGGATCAAACCCCACAACTGTCGCTTATGCAGTTTGATTTGTTTCTCTGTGCCACGATGGCCTCTTCCGTTAACTAAGTGACTTCCGTTAGCGACACGTACAGCCGAAATACAAATTGTAAGAAGCTGGACTTTTGCATATAGATTCCCGGTGGAGTCTAGGTAGGTGAGTATTAAAAGAGGATTTATGGAAGTTTCCATGTGAAAGGTGAAAACATTTTTCACCTTTGTTGTTTTCGCGTTTTTCGTCCACGCAAAGTAAGTTGTGACTTGTGGGGTACAACTCGTCTTAGTACACGTCTTAGTACGTCTTAAACTTTGATTTTTTTTTACTATTCGGTACTTTACTTTAATAACGTCAAAACTAGAGGTCTTATATCTGTCTAATTAAGAAAATGACATTTTTCTCTCTTAAACTTATGGAATATAAGTTATCAGTTTAAAGAATACAGTGTTTAAATGGAGACTATGAGAGCCTCATTAGATTACCGCAACGCATTAAGTAAATATTACGTGAAAACGATATCATTAAAAATTTATTATATACGAGATAATATTTCTAAGCTGTCGACGTCTATTCTATATAACTTAATTATATTCGATTCGTTAAGCATTATTCATCTACAACTGCCACCGGTTCCTAAATTATATCGCACTTTACTCTGAATCCTTGATCCAGTTAGATATGTTCAAATCAATATTCGCTATCGTGGCAAAGTTATCAGATATATGAAAGGTTATGGGTTCAGATCAGACGCAGGGTAATATGTATAATGTTACCTGGTAACACTTACCACGTTGTTATCAAGTGCTCTTGAGTTCTTTTTTTTAAAGAAGGACTTTAAATGTGTAGGTGTTATTAAATGTTTAAATATGGGTGTGTGAGAATAAATAGATGTCAAAGTGTTGATTATATCTTAGTATTTTATATATTACTATTATCCTTAAATAAAATGAATTAACATATTAACCTCCGTATTATATTAAATAATTATACCAATTTCGTCTCCACCAGGTTCACCCCTCTCCACCAGGCGGCGCAACAAGGCCACACACTGATCATACAATTGTTGCTCAAGAGCAACGCTGATCCCAACGCTCTGTCTGCTGTAAGTTTTACAAGTTGATAGCAAAAGTATGAAAATTACATATATATATATATATATATATATATATATATATATATATATATATATATATATATATATATATATATATATATATATATATATATATATATATATATACTATAATTTTATTCAAGGTGTCAAAATTACATCTCTTGTTCAATATCAGCGGATATTAGTAAATTATGGATTAGGACATACCCTTGTATTGTATAATATGATTTTAATTGATAAATAATTGTAGGTCACCGGAAATAGCAATAAAATATATTTTATTGATTATTGAGACACTTCGTTGGTAAAAAATGTGCATATATTATTAACATTCTAATTTGGCTATATTTTAGCCGATTGTAAGGTCACGCGCTTTATATAAACAAACTTGGATTTTATCAATAACATATCTAATATATTGTAACATTTGAAATTAAAATTTAAGTGTTTATTAATATAAATTGATTTTACGTCCAAAGCTAATGTTACCTGGCTTTAGCCGTTTACCTACTTCTCGAAATAATAACATTATTATTTGTTTTTATATCCACGCCCACATTCAACAGAAAACAGTGCACAACTTACCTCAATAAAACGATTTGCTAGTAATTATTACTTATACCATTTATCAATAAACCTCTCTATATAAATTGTCTTACATTACTTATTTACATTTGTTAATTTCATACTAGAACGGTCAAACTGCATGTGCGATTGCCGACCGCCTCGGCTACATCAGCGCTGTGGAAGCTCTACGACCACTCACCGAGAACACCCTCAGTCAAGCTGTTGGCGATACTGGTAAGTTTGTTTTAATTATTTTTCCATTTCTATATTACTTGTGTGGAACTAGAAATTTCGAGTAAATAGCGCTATATAATATTTTCCATGGAGTAGCGTAATTATAATATACATTTAAAGCCAGTATACAATACTTGCCATTATAAATTTACCTATAAAAAGTAAATATCAATTAAAATACAACTTAGTAACTTTTCGGCTCGTTTTAATTAATTTAATTTCAATTATGCTACAAAATTCAATATCCAGCCTGTTAAATCAGCTTAACAACCTGCGCACGCGCAACTTTGATCTAAATCTGAACACAACGCTACTAAATCTAATGATATCCGCCAACCGCGCATAAATCCACTATTGGACAATTGCCAACTGCAAAATAAAGACTTCATACTTCTACCACTAACACTAGAATAATTTCCAACAATTGTACACTCTATTTCGTTCACTTTAAGTTTATTTTAAACTAGCATATGTAAAGTTATTATTTTACACGGTTAGATCATTTTGACGAAACACTCGTAATTCCAAGTCGATCGAGTTACGTTATTTAATCTCGGTTAAGTAGTGTTGACGTTTTACAAACGTTTTCGACTGGCTGTTAATTTTGTTTTGTTTTTAACGGATATGGAGATTAATTTTGCTTTTGTAAGCAAGTTTTATGTTATATCGCAGTTGAAACGCGTTTTATTCTTAAAACACTAGACAGTGGTTAGTCCTTAGATCTCCACTAGAATTTTTTTTCAATTGTATTCGTTGCCCCGATATCTAGAAATATATTTTTAACGAATGCTATTAGTTTTTAAACGTGTAACTCAGCTTGCGTGTCTTGGTTATATTATTTAACTTATTTTGTATTATGTATTTATTTTTATTATAAAAACGTCTCGTCAAATTTTCTTTTGTAAATTAAAAATGTATCCCTTTTACGTACCAAGCTCGCTGTTATCTCGACCGTCTTAAAATTATTCTTCATAAAGATCGATAATATACATTAACCCTATATTATATCATAGGACATTTTTAGTTAGTAAAAGCATCTAAAAGATATTATTTTTAAATTTAATAAATTACCATGTGATATTTATAGCCTATCTGGATTTAATCACGTGAAAATACGCATACTACTGAATACTGTGCATTTCAAATGTGTTTATTGTAAAAAATAAACATTGAAACTAGTTACGAGCAGATTTTAAATAAAACTATTTAACTACATCAGATGTGTATAATTTTACTATTCGAAAATACGTGTTTGAGGAAACACAACACTTTACAGTATTTTTTATCTAATTAATTGTACGTACGGTACGTAATGGTAAATTTATATGTGTAAAAATCTTTCAAACCAAACAAAAGATCTTATACTAGCATATTAATATATCTATAATTAAATAAGGTATTCCCTTAGGATAATAAAATCTTTTGTTTACTTCATAATATCATATTGTATCGGTTAGAATATCTGACCTAAAATTATGCAAAGCTACTACAGTAATAATCAGAACACTGATAAGCAAATATGATTTCAAAACATTAACATAAATATGTACATGATATAGAGACTGAGTAAAAGAGCAAATATTTACAAGTACAACACATATATTTGTACTGGAAGGGAATTGGACTCGCAACCTTTTGCCTAGCGGTCATAGTCTCTATCATTCATTAAATAATTTCCTTATGAAAACTAAAGAAAGTGTTATTGCTTAACATACTTTTGTTATGATACTTTCCCGTCCTGTTTCAAGAAAACTATTGCAAACTTTGTAAAATGTTATTGGCCAAAATATTTAGAGGACAAGTGACTCATTGCGTACAGCATTCTGCCAAAAATGAGAGAGGTACAAAACGTTTTATGTAAATATGACATTGCAAATATAATTTACTATATACAAAATTACAAATATTACATACAAATTTACTACACGAGTATATGAAAATTGTACATACATTATAATATATTAAATATACAAAATATTTTATTACTTAGCGCCTTTTAATAACAATGCACTTTATAATCCCACGAACTCAAGTCACACACATTTTACGTTCTCGCAAATGACAAGTCTTTCTCTGCAATTACTCATTTTTCTGACAACGCCAACGAATGCCGTCTCGCTAACTTATTTGTAATTCTAATGTGACGACTCGATCAATAAATCGATATTGGTATAAATAAACATCTCGTTGAAACTGGACATGCAATTGAAATACGAATATTGTTTTAATTGATATATTTCTAGTTTTTAATTTTTATCATCAGTTTGTATTTATTTATATATAAAGAAATAGATTACTTATTTAAAAATAATAATGTTACATCTTTATATTATGTTTTATGTCTTGAAAATTAATGGGGTATATTTTTATTATGTGACACAATATTAATTTGTTATAAATAGAAAAAAAATTACTAAATATTTATGAAATGTGATATAAGCTGGAAAAGACTATATTATATTTAAATGTTTTATTCACACATTCATTTTTTAAAGAATATAAATATGTAGGCCAACATTACATGACTAACTTGACTAGCTACATTATAAAAACGAATGCGCTTAGTCAATAACAAACAAAGCGTTCAACTTTGACCCACTTTGCCGTAGAAAGCCATTGATATGATCATAGTACACCTCAAATACCAAAGCGATAAGCCTACACATTGTAAGCAAATCAATCGAGCCCACGAGCCGATGCATAATTCATTCGCTACCTACTCCTGCCATATGTTTGCCGATACTCCGCAAATTGACTACAAATTGTTCTTTTCAATCATTTAAATTGTATAGGGTTACCATGTTTGGAATGTTATTATTTATTATTTCACGTATTTTAGAAGGTTAGAAATGAGAATACTATTGAAGCCATTAATGTACAGTGGGTGATCGTCTAAATGTAAGTGCGCTGGGTGTGGGTTCGATTTCCACTTGGAGGACTACTTACTTTAACCGCTCTGGAAAGCAAAAGCGCCATGTTTATTTCCGTCCCTTTACATATAATATCTCAAACTCAGGTGGAAAATGTCGTTATTGTTGTTTGACACTACATTCTCTCTGCTTACTTTAGTAGATAGCAGGATAAAACACGAAGCTCAATAATAATTGTTAAAAAACTAAAAAAATAACACCCTTTTATGAAAAATTTACTAAGCAGTAAAATAATTGCCCTCTTTTTTAATTTGAATTTGTAATAAAAAGTGTGGGGTGTATGTGTCAATCGTTTACTTTCATAATATTTTTTCATAAAAGCGTATTTGTGTACGCAATATGCAATATTATGTCGATCCAGAATTATCGTCGATCTTTCCTAGGTATGCAAATATTGAAATTAATCTGACATTTCAAAGTCGATCAAAATCACATTCAAAGTTTCTGTTACGCAGATGCATACCTACATAGGTATGACCGATAGTTTCGGTATAAAAGCATGTTAAAAATGAATATATTTCTCCAATTTCCACTCGAATGGGTAATGATACATAAAACAAAATAAAGGGAAAGATTGTGTGATCGTTTCTCCCTTTATTTATGAATAAGTGCGGTATCCCACGTTATTACTATACAGAATGACTGAGTACAAAAAAAATATTTTGCATACTCATCTACTGACATCACCAGAACATTACCACTAGATATGCAATTATTCTTCCGTATCTAATATATACATATATAATTAGAACATAAAAAACTAAATATATCTGTCATAAACACGATAATGTTCAATTTCAATTCAAAGCCTTGTCATAGTAATTGCACATCAGCTTCAGTCGCATTTCTATGCTTCTTCGTTCCAAGACTCATTATCTAATCTATCCACAATAGTCGATACTAGTTGCTTCTATCTACACGCGTCTTAAAAGCCTGTCTTTGTGACTAAAGCCTAAAGTGATATTTATAGTGTAATTAAAATATCAGAGGGTTCAAGGGTCGTTTTTCCAACTGGGTAAGTTTTAATCATACGCCACTTCGCTCAAGTTAATTTTTTTAGGTAATTCTGCTTATAAGCGATATACCTAATACTGAATGTATATTTGTCGTAAACTTAATATTCGATAGTATAAAGATAACTGTTAATACAGACGTTATAACTTACATTATATAAAAATAAGATACAAATGCATACCTAAACTAAAATTATGTTTAACTTTTAAAAGATAAAAAAAGTTAATATACCATTGAAAATATTTTCTAACACCAAATAGGTTGGATAAGTTACACAATTTACAATGTAGCAGTTTACATTTAATACCTACTCAGTATATAATCTAATAATGGACGTGACCTTAACCTCCGATACAAGTCTCAGCTCTACATTTGAAGGAGGAAAACATATTGAACATTAAACATAGATCTTGCTTGGTTCATTGCTAGATGTATTATATAACGGATTCTATGTATTCGTATGGAATGTCTATAGGTTTATTAATAATAAAAACTAATTAAGTAAGTAAAGTTTTTAATAATAAAACATAAATTCCAGGTGTAGGTGGACTGTGTCGGATTGTACACCGATCTTCACTCGGGGAATGATCTAATTAATAATATTTTTAATTCCTCGGCAAGACAAGACAAAACGCGGGAATGAATTCCGCTTCATACTTCGTATAGCTTGCAGGTTGCTTGCTTGCTTGCTCGCTTTGCCTAGTACTTACCCCGCTTTATGCGGGAGATTAGAGAAGCTTAAAAAATCATCTATTGATCCATTATTACATAACTAATATGTTGTGTAATATCCAATTTGTATTCCAAAAACAACAGCTTATAAAGTACGATAGACTTAAATATTCTAATATATTAGAACTAACATATGATCGATAAAGACCACTCCAATGCTCAAGACGCTAATTAGTCTAATTAATTCGATGAATAAGATTAGCGATCGAGTAATCAGAGTAGGTACTTGCCCTATATTTATTAATGAACTATGACGTAATACAAAAAAAATTGTTTTTAAAATGAGAAAAAAATATTTACTACTATTTTACATTGAACGTAAACTGACATATTGCAAATATTCTCCATTTTGTTAATTCAGTTCAAAAAAGTTTAAAATTTTATACAATCTAGCATTTTAAATACATCTTTTAATTAATATAAATTGATGTTGCTCTAGTAGAAGGCTTGCTTATTATTTTTAATGTTAACTTTTATTGCTGCGTCGTAATTTTTTTTTGATATTCTCGACGTAAAATAATATTTTTCTTTGCTAATTATAATTTTGATTGTATAATGTTGATCGTAAAATATGTTATGTGTTCACGCATTCTTACGACAATGAAAATGAAAACTGTTCGTCCATTTTAAATATTTGACAAATATTGCGTCGAGCGAGATTTTAAACTATAATTGTTTTAATACTCCCTTATTGTATCTTAATTGTCTATGATCCTGATCTATTCATTGTGCACAATGACGTATCATTAGTCACATAAAATATTTATACCTCTAAGAAATACAGCTGGTTCGTGATAACATGAGCGCCTTGACGATACACCATTGTTTATTCATGGAAAACAGAAAAGTGAAATGATTTGTATAGAATTGCTAATAATGGAATTCCTAAGTTACAGTTATTACATGTAAGATTCACTATGTTCCCATACATGCGCGAGCGCAGCAAATTACAGGCCAATTATGATGTAAAAGATAATGACAAGACGGTCTTGATCTTGATTTAAATTATAGTTACTAAATGACTGTACGTAGGGGAGTTCAGCCAGGTGGAACATCTTTCTTATTTTCATTCTTTGCGTACAAAATTTTAATTATAAAAGTAGTCTACATAATGACCATGTATTCATGGTGTGTGAAAATTATGTGGGGCTTAAAACCTTAAAATCAAAGACAATTGTATCTTTAATATTTAATTTAATTTACATTCATTTGTAAATTATTTTTTTTAAAAATAAGACGAAAAGGCTTAATTACAGCCATTTTTAAATGGTAGAAAAATAAATACTAAAAAATATACGCTCTTTGTTAACTATACAGTACAGTAGTTGTAACATTAGTTACTGCAAAACCTAAATGAATAATAATGGCTGTTTCACAGTAACCAAGTTCGAATTCCATGAATTGAATAACTCAAGCATAGTTCCGTTTTGTAAATACTTCGATCGTATGTGTTTATAAATAATAATAGCTTGTGAGGCGAGCCCCGCGCATATTATAGTGATACTGACGTCATCGACTCTGAATTTAGCGGATCAACACTCAAGACCGTTGTTATATATTTATTTCTTACCAATACATAGAAATTTGGAATGGAAATAATTAATTTTAAAGAAAAAGCTCTTTTTAAAAGAAAAAGCCCTTTAAATTTTATGAAATTTTGCAATTGTCTTGTAAATAAAGATATATAAATGTTATAATATTATATTCGGTAATAAAATACATATAAGAAAACATTACATAAGAAATCTTTGCTTGCAAGAGTTATTTCTTAAATTTTCTCCAATTATTACACGTGTAAAAAAAATTCTAATTTAACTTTTTTTATCATATTTTTTTACGTTCATGTTGTATTGTACTGAAGCTGTAGTTTGTGATCGAGGATAGACATGAATACTTTTAATTTATTTTAAGCTACATTCTGAAAGCCATACATAGTAGGTAAAGGTAATATATAGTAATAAAACGCTCTATTCCTTACATGCCGCCTAAAAATTTTATTGTGTTGTGGCGGAATTCAATGCCGCGCTTCCTCTACCAGAGCGGAAAAATATTAATAATACTATTTACAGTTCACAAAATTAAGTAATTTATTTTTATTATTTTAATTCTCATCATGAATCAACTTCAAAATCATCGTACTAGGTACAACATATTTTAGCTAATCAAAATAATAATAATTTATGATCTCAAAACACAATTACTCTCAATACAAGCTTTGTACGAAAACAAATTTTACAAGCCTTGGGGCTGTACCGCTAACTCCGTTTATCCGATATGGATTAGCGTGTGTGCATTACCTAACATCTTATCTCGCCTTATTAGTAGATAACGTGTAGTTGTATCTTTCATAATAACTATACTTTGGTTAAAGTATCGGTGTATGATTTTTTTTCTAAATTTCATTAAATATATTCACAACAACGTGTGTCCATTAAAATAATTATTTAAAACCAATATTAATTTTTTTAACGTATTGTATTTTTCCATTTGCAATATTTAATAACCGTTATAAAACCGACGTAAGATTGAATTCATTGAAAACGATAATAAAAGAATTAAAATGTCATTTTTTACTTCTTTCATTTTAAGTTATTTCATTGCCTGTCAACAAAAAAGTGGCTCCAACAAGTTTCGCACGTATCATCGTCTTATTAGGAACGTCAGTACAACCGAACCAATCCTGTTTTCTCGACGACAGGTTGTACAAATAGAAATCTTTGTAAAAATTACACGATAGTTCACACTACTACTTGTTGTGTCCAAAGCAACTATAAATATATTGTATCGGGCGTTGGCGAAAATGTGGCTTACGCACTTCACCGGTTTAGTATTCTAATAGAGTTTAAGCTCTATGTAAAAGTTTTTGCATGTGAACGCTCAACGCACGTGAAACGGCGCGTCAATGATACAGCGGCGGGCAGTTGCGTCGCGACCTCTTAGCGTTTATCACGACAACGCTATTCAATTAACCAATTAATTTTTAATAAACAATTCTGTATCAATATCAAAGTGAGCAATTGAACAAATCAAACATTTGTAGTGTAGTGTCTAATTTTATGGGCATATTCGACGATCGAGTTCCACTATCAATTTTGACTCTACCGCTAAATGTTTCAAGTGCGGTAAACTTGTTAATTTCCGCGAATTCTCGGTGATGTAACTGTGATTTGGTAAATGGTTCTTTTGTTCCATCAGTGATATAAACAGTGCTTTGTGAAGGAAGCCGGTGGCATACTGACACAATAACGGAAACTATATTTTGAATTGGTACGTTCATCCATATATGTATATATATATGTATTTACGTTTTGTTTCATTATTTTTTCATAGTTTATGTGATTTTGGCACTCGGCATTCCGCCAAAACGTATTATTAGCAGGAATATAAGTTTGCTCCCTGTATAACGCAATTGAAGGTTATTTTTGTATTCGGCGTGTCCAGACTTCAGTAATGGTAGTTATATACAACAAATCAAATTCAAACAGTAAAAAACAATAGTCTATTTGGTGAAATCATAATTTTATTTTAGTTTTAAAACAAGCTAATATTATTAATTTCAATTTAGTTTTCATTTGCTAAATCAGAAATAGATTATTTTTGTTGTTTGTTGACTCAAAAAAATTATGATATCTTATATAAAATATGTATGTAATGTATGTATGTCTTCAAAATATGGATACCTTGTTGACAAAATAAATGTTATATTGTACATAAATAACATTGGCTTTATGTTGCGTTTTTATACGACCTTTAATTTAGGCCATTGCCATCTACAAAATATACTTATAAATATTTGCTGAGTAAAGAATATTTCACTGCACTCTTATATATATAGTGTGTATCTGACATATTTTCGTATTATAATAGCTTTAGTTTAATAGTATAGTAAGATTATTTTTATACATTTTGAATAAACACTTTAATCAAACGGATCACGTATATTTTGGTATTTAACATATATTTTTGGAATCCCGACGTTACTTTGTAGTAGTCTGTGATCACAAATAGGCTACCAATAACTTTTGATAACCTTTAATTTAAAATATGTTCGCATTAGTTGGGTGTACTTTAATGGACTACGAGTATGTGTCCTAAAGCTACATACCTACTGGTTAGCTATCTATGACACATGCCATACCTACAGCTAAAATTCTAAACGTGACTCAACTTATGGTATATATTTCTATACTTTTGCCATACAACGATAATCAAATGTCTATCCAACGAAATCATTTCAATAAAATAAAAATGAATACGAACAATGAAGCAATAAGTCATCAAACGCTTGATACATGAAACTTGTCGAAATACGTGTCTCACAATAGGTAGAAGCCCAGCTCATGTTTATGTATAGTCTGGTGTCGAAAATATTATGCGACCTTTATGTCTTTATGATTTTCGATAGCGATGATTTCAACTGCAATGATGTAAGAGGTCTGACCTCAGTCCTTTACGCTTGTTTTTATACCATGGAATGTTGCGCACGCGATTATACTCCATTCTCCCTAAATAAGACATGACATATTAGCGTGATAGAGCATTTCGCGTCGATACCATCGCGCGTTATCTATCCACAGGAACCTGTTTCGCTGCGATGTAGGCTGCGAGTTCGAACCGATGGTTACGCTAGTGACTAGCCACTTGTATCACAATTCACAGAAACCGTTAACTAAATTACGTAAATACTCTTAACTTCTAAAATCTTCTAAAATAGTCTTAACGTCTTTACCTGAATTTCTAAGTTAATACTTTTCTTCCATACCATAACTAATGACGGTTACTAATCGATCTCGTGAAGTGTCGAATTGAACATTCCAAACCGGCGAGTGAACAAAACGCTGTACAGTTACTAGACTATTAAGTGATTTGCTTAAATTTTTTCATTATATATATATATATATATATATATATATATATATATATATATATATATATATATATATATATATATATATATATATATATATATATATATATATATATATATATTTCTTTTACACCCCGCGTCATATGGCATAAGGTGGAATAACTTATGAATAAATAATTCAGTTCTCTATAACCTAAAATATTGAAGTATATTTATACCATACGACCTTCAAATATAATCACAATGATTCAACAGATGTTTAATGTTCTCAATGATTCAGAGTGCGTGAAATGCCAATAGTTTGTTGAATCAGGCAAATATGAATGTTTGCAAGACATGTACATATACTCGATAATAAAAAATTTGCAGAATGTTAAACTTAAACTTATTATTTATTTACTAAGTCACTAAATATCCGATCAAAGGGATTTTTGTAACCAATTTAAAGGTTATTCTTACAAAATTACATTCTAATAGTACATATTTTATTATATATATTAGATTCGTTATCGTATGTATAGCTTTAGTTTTGTTTAATTTATTTACATATGATATATTCATAGATTTTGCTAATTGATAATGCTATACATCTTTTATCATAAATATAAATAACATAATCAGTCAGCAACATTAACGTATCCATACTATTGCAACATATTTTTTAATCTATATCCTCAACTTGGCGTTGAATCCGTTAACCGTATATTTCCTATATATTTAACAAATTAAACATTTCATAACAGTTATTTTTTATAATCATGTGGGAATATGTGGGAACCAGTTAAATAATTATATATTGTATGCAAAGAATTTTAGAGTGGTGATTATAGTGACACAGTTATCGTACAATACGAACGTAATTGACGAAATGGGTTTAAATATACATACAATAATATAAAAATGAGACTCTACAGTCAGAAAATTCTTGTATTGTAATAACATTTAAATTTTAACTTAATTATGAGACTTCATTTATTATTACATCAAATTTATATATTCATATCTTCTCTATACTAAAAATGGAGACGTTTAGTTATTCGGTATGTCATTCAACTTTCAAAGTCTCGAATTTGGGTGGAAGTGGAAAACGAAGTATTGTAGCACTAATATCTCTCCATCACTCCTATATTCGTTGGTTCATTCGTACTCGTACAGCTGAAAAAAAAATAGTACATAATATGTTGGGTATATGAGTAATTTCAACTAAGAAATATTTAATTCTAAGTCATACATAATGAAAGTTTATTATGTAATTGTAAGGTAATATATCGTTATCATTTTGAATCCTTAACGACGTTGTGTGTCAAATGACTTCATTTTCAACGGTCTTAAACATTGCAGGTGTTGACGATTTGGATACGAATATAATACATTTACTACTTTTTATTACAAGTTAGTAAACAACTACTTTACGTACGTTATTTACTGGATTTTAAAAGAATTTTCTGTTTAAGACTAGTGTTAGTTCTTTACAACAATACGCAAATTATTTCATTTCTCATACACTATCTTGTGCTATAGCTAAACAATGTTATTTTTAACCGGCTTAAAAATTATAAAGTCCAAAAATAATATTTTTTGAGTCTAATCTAAGAAATATATGACGAATGTAAAGAAATTCCATGACAATGTAATTTCATGACGAGCTCAAATATATTATCCTAATAGTGTCCGCCTAAGTAAACTGGATAGTACACTCAGTGATAATATAGTTAATAATAATTATATCGAAAGAGACTAGGAATGGAAAACGGATTATTGTATTTGTATACGTAAATACATTATATATTTTTATTTACTTCAAAATTTTGTTAAATAAGCTTTCTGTATAAAATGTTTTTTCATATTTTAAACATAAAATTATGATGTTTAAGAAGAAGTCCAAAAGTCACAGGTGAAAGCTAATTAGTAAAACACAGACGTACACTGTAAAGCATAAAGAAATTCATTATTCAAAAAATATATTTTAATCAGTACACATGATTATCAAGTTAAATATGAGTTAAACGTGAAGACGTAGGTATACATTTATATTATACATATGATTATCCCCAATATACCTTAAAGTCAAAATTTAAGCAACAACATGTCACATCATATATCGCACGACTAAGTATAGATTTCAGATCCTGTTTCAGTTTCACCGCATTTCCTTTTTGCGTCCACAACTTTGCGTATATAGTATCGAATTCCATGACCACCGCGTCTGGTTTGTGCCGTACCGTCGTGTAGAAACCTTAGATACGTATAGTTATTAGCTACTTAAGCCAACGTAAGACTTTGAGATTAAAACATTCTGGATATTTAAAAAAATATATATTAATGGCAGACAGACATGACATTTTTTAATTCATTTATGAGGGACAATATCATATGATGTATGAGTCGATTTCCAACTACGGTAATGCACGTTGCATGACAAAGTAAGCTTCAATAAAATGTTCCTTTAATTTTTAACAATATATTGAATGTTTATAGAATACGTATAAAATTCTTATATTTTATATACTAACTAGTGTATTTGCTGTTCACTAGTCAGTAGTAGTGTCTGTTATACCAAGAGTAGGTTTGAACTCTACACAGGACATATATTTTGGTGCTGTTTGTTGATTAGGATTTTGCTAATCATTTTGTTATCTAAGCAAATATATCTAGGAAAATAAAAAAAATTACAAAAAGTTAGCAATTGCAATTGCAAAGTCATGCAAATTTTCTATTAGATACATACGTAATAAATTGTATGTAGGTATCTGGTACCTGCCCACTTTCAGTTTCGTCATATCTATTTATTGAAATGATGATATGGTGAAATTATTATTATTATATTACTTATGGAACTTACGAAATATATGTAAATCAGCGTTATTTTATAAGTGATTTGGGTCGTTATTATAGGATACTAATGGTTCAAGGTTTGTTGATGATAATAATTGTAATAACAAAACGCTCTGATTGGTCAATTATTTTGATGATGTAATTTACCCCTAAAGGAAGTTGTTTTTTGCACATGAACGAGTCATATTCAAAATAATTTATTTTATTTTATAGTATTAGATATATTTGTATTCTAGGAATTCGAAATGTACAATATATAATAAATAATAAATGCTTAATATTTTTCAAATGTGTATATATAACTTTAGTATAAGTTTATTTAAGTTTAATATTCTAAAAAAAGACGGTCAGTAGCATGTGTTGCTAAATGATGAATATTTTTAATCATTTTTTTATGAACAGCGAAAGCTTATCTGCCTACGAGAGTGAGTTTCTAACAATCAAATCGTCGTATATTTATCAGTTTCAAATCATTTGAATGCAATTGAATCTCTATAATTCTCTATCTCTATAATTCAAATGGTTTGAACAACATTTAAATATTGTAAAAAGGTTTAATTTGTAATATTCAAAGACTTCTCCGATTTTATTAGAAAAGTGAATGCCATTGTGAGTGTGCTTAATTGCATCTTTAATTGACGACGTCCCATCGAATACTTCCGCCAATGGAGTTAATTAAGCCAAACGACTCTTTAGTTATTGACTGTATGTCAGAGTAAATGTTTACTTTAGCAGGTACTAGCCAGCCGCTCTCACTTGGCTTATATCATGGTGATAAGTTTCTTTTACATTATTTTACTAACAAACAATGTTTATATTGTGTAGACGTCTTAAACATTTTATTTAATGGAAACTTATTCGAGCTCTGCTACTCCTCTGCAACAGCGTGAAGTTAAAAAAAGCGTGAAGTTTAAATAGCATCCATCAAATAGGTTGGATCTGCGGCCGAAAATATTCTATTTTTAAATTTTAAGGGTAGGTACCTATAATTAATATAATATCCTTATGACGATCACCACACCACACGGTACCACAAAGGAATTAATTAATATCATCGCAGATCGCCACATCACGAGGAAACGCGTCATTTAGTAAACGGAGCGTGGCATTAGGTATATATTTTATTTATATAGTAACTACAAACTTTCCGTTTGCGGTTATGCTTGATTGCAAAAAATAACTGATAATCTGCAAAAATCAATGAACTGCTTTATTTTTTGCTGTTTAAATTTCAAATTACAGAAAATCTTTAAAAAGGTTGATATTTTATACAAACGTAAATTATGTACATTATTATTAAAACAAAAAATATGAAAATACGTGTTAATATAAGTTATAGTATTATATTTTATTTATTTACATAACACAAAGTTTATGCTTAGTTACGAGTTATTAATATGTTTACTTAAAGTAAAATGTGCCCAGAATTAATGTCAGATATTTACAAACTAGGACATATATCGGGGACAATTAGTGAGGCTCCACCCGTAACTACTAACAAGGTTGTATTTACATAAGTTTTTCTATTTATAAACATACATAACATAATGTTACTCGGCTACTTTCGAAACAAAATTATCTTTGAAATAATTATAGCAATCATTTCAAAGATAATTTTGTTTATGCAGAATTGAGGTCGTCGTGGTACAAACGGACGGTGAATGACTATAAGCGCGGTGGTCGTAGGTTAGATCCCTATTCGGGGAAATAATAATATTGCATATGTTTTTAGGAAATTAATATGATATATACTATAATTTTCCCTCATTCAACACAAGGAGAAAAGAAACGGAGTGTTTTAACAATAGTTTCACTCTGCCTACCCTTAACGGGAAGTAGCGTGATACAGCTTTTTTCATAAAAATTATGTATATGTCAATATTAAGTAAAGTGACATAGATAACTTATGTGCGTATACAATATTCGCATTAACGCGATTATTGTATGTGTTTATAACAAAGTATAAAATTATAAAGAAACACTAGGTAAAGCTTATTGATACAAAAATTATCAAACTTCACACAGTTGTAGTAATCGATTTTTTTTATATTAATATAATTTACGGCAATTTACGGCAATTTACGGCAGTTAGCTTATAGGGACAATGTGCTTAAACAAACTAAAAGCTATTCGGATCACCTAAGATTTTACAACGTCCTTTCTTTATCAGGTTTTTCCAGGACTAACCTAGGCAAAGCGGCTCCTTCAAATAGATTGGTAATATTGTATAATAATATATTTAATGAGGCAAGTGTATTTTCCGACAATCCACATCCTCTTTTAAACTAAAAGTGAAAAAAAAGCTGAATTTGTATATTGAAAATGATTTTTCAATTTGTTTGATTTGGTTATTGTTATTTAAATTTAAACATGTAAGTTAGAATAGTTTGTTAATTTTTCCTTTTTTTAACTGTCTTTGCAAAGAATGATGTAAGTGTGTGTTAAGTTAGCCTTTAAGTGTGGTATACAATTTAGGTAATAGTATTGTTAAATATTTATAAGTATAAGAATTATTTTTGTATACAACGCTGGCTTCCTATTAAATAAATAAATAAATATACATGAAAAAGAGTTTTTAGTACATATAATGATTATTGAGTCATAATAATAATTGTCCTCATTCGTAATCTATTCGCGTGATGCACAAGGGGCGTAACAGATCGTATTATAACATTATATCTAATAATTTATATACCTAATTCATTGAAACTGCATAAGCTGCATAATTGAAAAATATACAAAATCATAAATCTACTTTGCCTTACATTTCCGCCTATTTTAGAAAAGTAATGTAAAATAAAGAAAAGTAAACGTAATGAAAGAAAAAATATCCCGAAATGATAATATATTCCAATTACACCAAAGATGATGTCAATTAAACAGATTTTTCATAGTATTTTTAATTTCTTTTCGTTTTTAAAAATGTACTATGGTAATATCAGTAGGGTTTTTTTTATACAACTACCTAAGTAACTAGTATTTTTAATGGTGTTGTGGTTTCCTTAATTGCTGTCTCGTGTTTACGTAAAATTTACGATACAATAAACGTATTAATAAATCATTCTTCAAATGTGTTTTAGAGAACTTGCATTATGTTTTCAATGCCACGATACTGTGTTGTTAAATGGGTTAATTGTCAATGTGAAAAAAGAAAAAGAAAAGAATATTATGTGTTATACTTATACATAGTAAGCGTTTTAAAGTAAACAATTTGTAAATAATCATTAATTTATCACAAGATCCTTAAATAAAAATATTTATTTTTGTACTTCAGTCATGTGATACGAAACAGTCAGGATTGGTCAAATCGACAATGACGTAACAGTCCTGTAAACATATCTATGACTGCTAATATTTTGGTGATTATATTTCGTCGGAGATGTGACTTGATTGAAATATACAATATATTTTCTATATTTGTGTACTTCACATAGAGATCCGTGGCAATGGATACTAATTTTGACAGTGGCCAGCGAAAACTTGTCAAAAATGTCATAAATTTATAACACCTTTATGACGATAAAGGTGTTATAAATTTATGACTATATTTTATATTAAAGAAAGCAGTATAAAGTCACTATCTCGTAGTAAAAATATATGCTCAAACTGAGCGACAAGAAACACGAGTGTTATAACGAATTATATCATCAAGTTCCTATTTCAAAAAAGTATTTCAATTAATTTAGTTATAAAAAGATAAGTTTACGCCTTAATCCGGACCTTTTACTGACGTATTTGTAATTAATTTTACAACAGAAATCACAGCTAAAATTTGACTCGATTCCTAAAAACGCATAAAAATAATAACGCATACAAACCTCGACGCCATCTTGCTTAGAGACTTCTCTATTTTTTCGCGGGATATTAAAGTTTTGAATATGAATTTAATTTGAATTATTGAGTCAAATACTTGACAGAATTTAAAATAAGCCATTTATGGGTTTCACGATCACTAACAATTAATTAACTTAAAATGGTTTGTGATATCTTGTAAAATTATTAGTCTAATTTAACACATTTTTCAAAGAAAAATATTTACGAAACGTATTAAAATGCTCCCAAAAATGCAAAATACGTAGTCTAAACCTAGTCTTTTTTTTCCGAATTAATGATGATAATGTTATATGTCACAAATAAGTCGTATAAATAAATTACATAAGTATAAAATATTTTTATAGATAAATCAGGTATGATTAAAAAATAAACAAATTTTCTCACATGCCCTCTATATTTTATGCGAGTAATAGTGTGGTTACATAGTTAGCACCATTTGCCTGTAGATGGCGCAGCTAGTTAATTCGGACATGCTGAACAACTATTGTACTTAAAGTGCACTTCTATAATAAATAATACATTATTTTAAATTAAATAATAATAGTTTACAGACATTTTCGTATGTATAATATGATAAGTAAAATGTAATTATAATCCGTTTAAAATTATTATTGTCTCTTAATAATCTATTGTATATAGAATAATTACAAAAGGCCCCTGACATTGGTTTGGCGCGGAAGCAAATCGTATAGACGCCAAATCAAGCGTGCCTAATAAGTTATCACGTGTAGATTGAATTAAAGACAATCTCAATGAAATTAAAATATATATATATATATATATATATATATATATATATATATATATATATATATATATATATATATATATATATATATATATATATATATATATATATGTTATGTATAATATATAATATAGATAATATTGCTATTGAATGCGCTAATCTCATGAAGTACTAGTTAATGAAGTGTTTTTGGCTGGCTTATTAAATCATGTTAATTCTTTCGACATAATCCACTATACCTGCAGTCAGATCAAGCGTGCTAGATGTAGGCTTGATTTCCACTTATTTTAATTCGACTGGAAATACGACAAAAACGTTAAAGCCGTTTCACCAGTCAATATGATATGGTGAATGGAGCAACACTAGGTTCAATCTGCCTACCCTAGCAGGGGATATAGCATGAAGATATTTTGTTTTATTTAAAAGTGTAGAGTAAAAGTATCTTTTCGTAATTCATTTGGAAAATATAAAAATATTTTTAACCAAATTATAATAATATTTTTATATTGATTGTAGGAATGAAAAAACGTTTACACAGAAATTGTAAAAAGTAATTTATTTAGCTTATGATGCTCATCATAAAATATATGTTGGATAACTTCCAAATGCGCTTACATTAGAAACATGCCAAAGGTAATGATGTTTATACTACTTTACATTTGCATAAATATATGTATATGTAGTATATCAACATAACTAAAATGCTTTATTTTCTCAAATTGGTATTAAAAAAATATCAGTCAAGTGCGAGCAGTACTCCAGTACCGAGGGTTCCGTACCAATTTCATGATTGTAGGTATTTTGCTGAGGAAGATCCTTAAACTTAAATAGTTCTCAATAAGTTCTCAGAACTCAAATCAGTATGTAATAAAATACAAATATAAGTTTGTAATGGCTTATTTCTGAATTCAAATTGAGATATTTTCTTTTATATATAAGTAAGTTTTCGTTAAATTTCCTCGGTGTAAATTGTATACAATGAACTTCCTATTTTTTCCTATTGTCAAATTTTCCGAAGACGACGACAGGAAGTACTCTGTAGGTTTATAGGTAAGTAGGATTTTCATACAAATTACAAAAAACAATATTTTGATTGCGTTGACTAAGAAGCTTGTTTTTTTTCTGTGCATTAAGAAGTTATCGACTTGGATATTTGATATTAATTTCAGCTTGATTCTTCCAAGTGATTTGGAGAAAATGGTCTTAACAGACGGACAGTCAGACAGACAGACGGACAACAAGGTTATCCTATGAGGGTTCTGTATTTTTTCTTTTCAGGTACTATATCCTAAAAAAGATAAGGTGTTCGAAATATAAGTACAATAAGTGATTGTGTGAAATTTCGTTTTTGTAATTACAATTATAAATAAATTATTTAACACAATTTCTTGTTGTAAAAAGTACCCTACTCTCTCCGTCTCCGTCTCTACTGCTAAAATCAATTGACACTATTATTTTACTAAGTCAGAGCTTAAATGTCAAATTACGCGTTTTTATATTTAAAAACTACGATAATTCATTAAAACAGTTCACCTTATTTTACACTTTTATATACCCACAATATAGTTTTCTTCGTCTATGAAAAATGTTAAAGTAAATAAACCTATAAATATTTACCAATATTCCTTTCATACTACATATATTCCAATTTCCTTCTTGATTTATTCTGCTTCCGATTAGTTTTGGCTGTTAAATCTACCTAACTATGTGCACTGCCTACTGTTTACAAACAATATATAGCAGTCTTCTATATATAGTGACTGCACTATTTTTAGGGGTTACTGATGCCAGACGAAAGCTCGCAAAATTGGCACGCATTTTCAGTCATGCCTAATGCGTGAAAAGACTGATGAAAGTACCTACTTACTATATGCCAATGTACGTGCTATTTCACATATAATATATGCAAGTCTCTTTCGGATCATACGGTGTAGTTAGAGAGAAACTAGTGATACACCACTATGGCCTTTTTTTTACGTTTTGCAAACCTTAGGTTACGGTTATTTTGTCTAACCAATTGAGTAAATTAAGTTATTTTAGTTAATAATTAATATTACACCGAGTGCAAATGAAAGCAGTGGAAGCAAAGACATTATTATATTATGTTGTATGATATAAATTTCATAAAATTTGTTTTACTTATTACATTGTCTTCTATTTTACTGCAAGACATCTGTTCTGACACGTAAGTCAACCTGCATTTGGTACAGTAGGTTAAGCTCCTCACACTCAAGTATGGAAAGGAAAGAACCTTTTGCGAGGAAAAAGTAATGTGACTTGCAACACATATTTGTATTTCCGACGATTTTGAAGTTTATTCGAAAACGTTTCTTTGGTTAATTATTAAAGACGATAATTTGTAAACATAAAGTTTTTATAGAAATTATAAGAACTCGACTCAGTTGGATATCGAATTTGCGATATCGTCGAAACCTGGTATTTCAATAAATATCTCTACCGCTAAACATTTGATATAATTTAACCTAAAAGATTGTTTGGTTTGAACGCCTCTATCTCAGGAAGTACTGGTTTGATTTGCAAAATATTATAATAATTATCATATTGGACAATCCGCTGTCCATGTATAATTTTATCTTAGATTTTACCATAACTTTTAGTTATTTCTAATTGACCACGTTGTGTGCGAAGTAGCAGGTAAAAATAGTCACATACACAACTGTATATAGAATAACAAATACTCGTAAATATGGTAAGAGAGGTAAGAGGAGACCTCGTTTGGCCTTCGAAAACACAGTGTCGAAGATACTGGAGGAAGGTTAAGGACAGTGGACGAGGCGAAAGAGGTATGCAGGGACCGCAGCGATTGGCGCTCCGTTCTGTCTGACTACCCCGGTAGAGATAAAACGTGTATATATGTATGCATGTGTGTAGATACTCGTAGTTGTGTAAAATTTTCTTTAATCTAAATATATATTTCATTTAAATAATAGATGAATAGATTTTTATATTAATATTTGTATAGCATATAAATAGTTAAATAAAAGACATATTTTCTAATATCTATTATATGAATCCTAATCCAAATCGAGTCACTGTCAAGTCTTATATGACGTGTAACGTAGTCAAGGCTCGTCCTTGATGTTTTAAATGAACTGATATCATACTTTATTTATAGCCTACCTCTTTTTATTTTTTATGTATATATTGCGCAATGACGTGATGATGGCAATATCTGACTGCATGTAAAAGGGTTATCAGTTCGAATCCAACACGATCGCACAAGCTATCGACCGAAATAATATTTCACACAAGTTTTGCTTGCATTCCTCGCTATATGCAGAGATGCGCCAAGATTGTTTAATTAAAAAATCAATCAAAAATAATACTTTTGTTAATTTAACATTAATTACAAAAAAATTGATATATTTAATCTGGGTCTTCATCATTAAATACTATTCATAGTCAAGTCATAAAGACTATTAGTTAAAGCATTCTATTTACCTTAACATAAATAGTGTAAAAGACTGAAGTATTCATAAACCAAGTAATGAATAAACATTGATACAAGATAATAAATCGTGTTAATGAATGTCACACAAGTGTTATACAATTTTTTATTTCACTACAAAGCTGTCGTTCTTGAACATGTTAGTTTTAACCGCAATTACTTTTCAAATTAAATCCTTCTAGTTTAAAAGCTTGTATGTATAGTCATAGATCGTGGTGCAATGCTTTTGTCTCGACGCAATAGGTACAGGTTAAAGTTCACATCGGGGGAACATACGAGAACTCGTATGCTTAAAATATTTTTGTTTACCATACTTTACTTTGGTCCCCGTGTCCAGGACCTTGCATTGCAGTTGGCAAGAACTAAAACACCCATTCGCATGTGACCAAGGTCCACGAAGTGTGATGGCACTGTACCTGTGTAACCACGGCTAAGACGAGATCTTGAAATAATCTTATAAATCTAAGGTTTACATATACACAACTATATCTACACTATCGAATTAACAAGAGAAATCGCTACCAGTCACGATTTTCCCGTCCTTGAGCTATCAGGGCGTGTTATAGAAAATGTATTCTTATAGACTACTTAGATCTATATCAAACCTTTTGATTTGTATTCTCAATAAATAAGTGATATATATATATATATATAATTGTATGTTTCTCGTTTCTTTACAACGTAATATTATCATAAAGTAATAATTTGCTCTATCGGTAGGAAACCTCGCTATTTTTATGTTAACTTAAATCAAATACTCCGTTACTCGTAATATATGTACCATCAACCATGTACCAGTGTTTTACAAATATTTGAATTCGCACGTTCTGTTACGCTTAACATTCGAAACGCGTGACCTGCCGCCACTAATGGCTGTGATTGTATCGCGATTTCCTTCCGACTATAACCACCATGACTTTTTACTAGCTCTGATGTATAATAATGTCAATATAACCACAAAGCCGCAGAACGCGAGCCCTGTTTACCTATACCTAATTATATAAAATTCTCTCAACTGATACTAGATACAACGTACTCAGTATATCATATAACTGTGTACATAATTTCACATTAGAACACCTTCCCGAAATAATAATTAGGAGAAGTGAACATTTTATTTGGGAATCGACCGCAGACGGAATACTAATCCATGTATTGGCCTTGATTCCCAAACGGGCTGGCGGTTTGGCGGGCGAGTGAGCTCATGCGGCTCACAAAGTGTACGCGAGTACTCATTAGCGGTTCTCATTGTGGCCTGCCAGCGTTTCCTTTCCGCACGCGAATGCAGTAGCGTTGCTAGTCCGGCACTAGTTCACGAACGTACATCTGCAAAGCGCGACGTCGCCGCCTAAACTGTACAAAAAAAAACATAATAAAAAAAAGCCTTAGGCTATGTCAATATGGGTGTGGTGAAAAATGCTAGCAAGAAAAACAAAAAACAGGAAAATGTGAAAAATATTAACGGAAAACACAATAAAGATGATGTCAAAGTGAAAAAGAAGAAGAAAGTGTCGTGTTTACAATGCTTCAAGTCGCCGGACGATGGTAGTTATTTTTGTTGTAGATTTCGTTATTTGTTTATGTTTAGCATATACGGGTATCATGCTATAACCGGAAATAATCAAGCAAGTTAATTGTTACAACAGCTTACTCAGTGTTGTTGCAAACTATGTTTGACCAAATAAGATGAGTTTTAATATAGAAAATTTGAATTATCATATTTTTATAACTAAAACTCTATTTTATTTACAAATTACTTATATATACATATATTCGTATTTTAACTCAATTTAAATTTTTAACAAAAACAAGACAACTTATTATCATCGCACGTAATTCTAATTTGGACATGTTTCGTTTCCAGTATAATTTCTTTAATAACACAATAATTATTCAAGTATGACAAAATTTAACTTAATTTCGGTGGCAATCTGCAAAACGTATCGATGTATTCAACGGCCTACATACAATGTTTATGTCCTAAATAAAACTGATCCCGGTTTCGTAACATTCAGTCCCAGAATATCATCGATATCTACTAAAACATAAACTTTTAATATACTAACGTCATATAGCTGTTTATCCACACCCTAGGGCCTTGGGGAAACATTGCTGAGTTTAAACCGTTACATTAATAATAGTAGTAAGTTATACAAAAAGTTATTAAACTAATAAATTTTTATTTATTTTGTGTTATGAAAATAAGGCCTACATTTAATATTTGTCATTTATTTACGTATTAAAAACTTAACGTACGTAAAATGTATATTTTAAAATTTTATGGTAGACTCTTCGTTTACTGATAAACAACGCTGAAAGCTAAAATTACACAGCAGAAATCTGAAATTTGTCATGTAGTGTTGGGGTGTCTTGGCGAGTGTGAAGGACCACTAAGAGACGATTTCCCGAAATTCTAACGGGAATGGGGGAAAATGAGTCTTAATGTTTTATTGCGGACTACAGCTCGCATTAGGAACATAATAAAGAATTAATACTTAAGAAGGCCTGACGATAGCATGTTATTATACAAGTGAAAATATATAGTATACCTATATTAAATAAATATATAGTATTGTTATCCTAGTAATAATCCTATTATTAGAATTTTGCCGACCGACAAGCAACGGTCCTGAAATATTCAGATCTTCAATAGACTCAATTTAAGTAAATGAGTAGCGTAGGATATGTAAATTGTCGTCTAACAAAGAGTAATCCAGCCGAGTCAAGGCCGGAAATATTTCGCTTTGCATCATCATTACCTCATCTAGATGGATACACACGAGTGGCCGTGAACCTGTAATAGGCTTTATTATGTTATTTTATTCATTTCATTTCAAGTTTTTAGGCACAGGGGCATGTATACTTACACTGCTTCTAGTAGAACTGTGTTTTGAACCGGTGAAAGCTTTATGTTCATTCGACGATTTAAAAGCGATCGCAAAATACTACTTGAATTTCAATATAGCTCAAAGTGCTCTCCATTGTTACGTTACGAGTCTAATGAAGACATGGAAAATTATATCATAAATAAATTTTCCCCTGAAAAAGATTTGAATTCACAATCACCGCGTCCGTTCGATACGTTGATGCCAACGCCAGTATGATGTCATAACAGTGGGAAAACTTAGATAGTTACGTTATATAACTTCTGGCATTCCTTATTCGTCTCCTTTAAGCGTTTGACCTTTCCGACAAGGATCGAAACGATCAAGAGATTTTTACACGACTTTATTACGATCCACTACAAAAGATCAAATTGTACGTATATCGCAAGTTTCTTTCAATGCGTCGTATCTAAAGGATGTTGAGTTTAAGTCAATTTGTATTCATATTACAAGTGAGATGAGATCACAAGTATGTGAACATGTACATACAATGAATTAGTGTATTTGTAAACACATACATTAACGTATTAATGTTAGATTTTAGAATCTTGAAATGTAGGTTTTATAAACAGGCAAATGGGCAGTTTTATTGTAGTAATCTACTTTAAAGTAGAAGATTGTGTGCTGTATGAATGGACGTCTATATGATGCATGAAATTTGGCAAGGAAATGTTGGATCGATATGTCTAAAAAAATCTAGATACCTATATAATTTTAATAGAACTAACGCAGTTTTTCCGCTATTAATTGCATACGGAACTTACAAAGCTGATTTGTGTACATGTCTCTTTTTATTTACAAACAAGAATAGTAAATATATATAAATATTTTCTTATGCTGTTTTTATATAGAAAAAATAATATATTTGAAGACAAATTGATGACATAGTTAATACAAAGAGAATTGACACATTCATTATTGTATTAAAGATAGACATTTTTAATTAAATTAAATCACATATCCCATTCGAGTAAGATTAATTTAATTGCTTTGGTCATATGATGAAAATGATGTTACAATTAATGACGTCATTTACAACAACCTACTACCATATTTGTTCTACTCGTTTGAGCTTCTAACCCAAATCTGTAAACAGTGTCCGAGGACATGTTATTTACTTCTTGTATATTTTTAAATTACTCATACATTTTGCATAGGAAAATTACAAAAATATATAATTTAACTAATGACAAAGTCTGCTTATTGTTCTGTCGTAAAGACAATATACCCTTATTTATAAGGTACCTTTCAATGGACACTTCATTCTATGATATATGGTAGACCTTTGTCTTTTAAAATAGTAATAATTTTCATTCTTTTACATTAATTTTATTTATCTTTATATTTATCCTATTAGTAGTAAGTATTCAGTATTTAGTCAAAGAGTACTTACACATTTCGTTTAAATTATTATCAAAAGTCAAACGATATATATATAGTACACAGTACAATAATACAACCGCTTATTATTTTATCATGCATGGAAAAGTAGAATCTTTTAATTTTGAAGCTTAAAACCTTCATTCTTGGTGAAAACTCGAATCCCTTCTTCGTTCATTCGTTATATATATAATGTAGGAAGTATTACTATAAGTGACTGACATATAGTAAATATCATATAAAATATGCTAATATTGTCACCCCATATCGTCAAGGGCGTGACAAAACACATAGTATATATCTGATGTGGCGGAATTGTCACTGACAACGGTAATCAGTGTGCATGTCCATCAACTGCCATATGCGTTTTATGGTGTAAACAAATTCTGTACACATTATTGTAAAACAATCTGACGTCTTACTTACTAGTTAATTACTGCGTTGTATATTTACTTGGCTGTATGTTTAAGTTTCTTATAGGGAATATTTTGAGTCGTGTCTCAGCATATGTTTAGAGATATTAGGTCATATACGACGTCGTGGCGTCGTTTTTGTACAGAAGTAATGTTTGGATTCCAATTCCATATATATTTTTTTAACTCGTGCTTCAACTTTAAAATTACATTTTGTATTTAGATATTCGCTTAATTTACTTTGAGTCTGTACTTAAGTAGATGAATCTTTTATATTTAAAATGAAACCGTCGCATTTATATTCATATTAATCCACTTAAAAAATAATTTCGAATCATCACTTCAAAACAGAGTAAACGTAGATTACGATTGTAAAATAATATAGTACGATTGATTGAGTTATCGATTGTAAAATAATTGGAATTTCAACCTAACTAGTTTAAACTATTTAACCTTAATTGACTTGTCTTACCAAGGCCAAGTGGCAAACGTTTTAGTGAATAAACAAAATAAATATATTGGCCATATAATATCTCCTTAGCCCAGTGTGAAAAAAATTGTAGGTTCTGCCCCTAAATATGCCTTATATACAAACAGAATACACTGTCATAGTTAAAAATATAAATTCTTTATACAATAATTTATCTACCACACAAGTTCGTACGGAAAGTCAATGAAAAATGATAACTAACAGTTAACTGAAAACCAAGGAGAGTAGCTATTTGGGTTAAAGGATACATTAATTAAGTGAATTGCTACTGTGTCGTTTAAACTGGATTCAATATTGTAATAACTATATTTGCCGTAGGTTTCTAACTTAATAACTTATTAATTTTACTATATATCTAATTTATATATAATATCACCAAAAAGTCTAATTTTATTTATTGTTGATATATTTTATTATTTAGACAATGATATAAAGAGAGTTAAGTTCCCGACAATTATCACGTTTGTATTAAAATAATTATTAAATTTCGTTTCCATAGTTCAATTGGAAAAAGCTTGTTATTGGCTTTCACAATTCAACTTTCAATGGTAGGTGTAGGCACATTGGCTCGAATGAAAAGTGGAAAACTGAATAATGCGTAACTTAATATTCTCTGCCCACTATGCAAATAAGCATGGTACGAAATGATAAAATTCAAATATTAATATTTTTATTTATTAAGAATGTATTGAGTATTAGACTTATTTTTATTTCTCCTCTCCATCAAAATTCAATGCTCCCATAAAAGGGCGATTCCGTAAGCCTGGCATTATACTTTTGCAATAATTCAGTTTTATTACTACATTAAAAATATTTATACAATTGAGAGGCGGCCCAAAGAAGAAAACTGTTGAAAAAAAGTATTTTTATTTGGGCTTACTCGTTTTATTATACTAATTAAATTATATATTAGACAGATAAGATTTCAAACATTTTCTTAGGCTTTTTGTTTTATGTACAAACCCCACTGGGGAATATATTATCTGTTACTTAACACGCAATGTCTAGAATTCGACCGAAAAGTTATTTATCTTCTCTACTCTGCTATATATAGGATTCATCATAAAGCAAATATAGATTTCTTAAAACCTTATATAGATTTCTTTTTATTTTCGATCCATTAACAATATGTATGAATCAGAACAATTTACGAGAAATTACACACCGTACGTCAGCTCCTCCGACCCTTCTTGGATTAATGCCAAATAGGAAAATCATATCATTTCTTATTCTTCGTATCTTTCGACATAAAATAACAGTGTATATGTATTAATAAAATTAGATAATAAGAAAAAGAAATACAAGCTTATATGTAACATATGTATGAGTTTGTAGAAATTTTGAATATTAGTAGATACTCGTATTGTGTACAATCTATAATACAATATGAAAATAGATCTCACGAAATGCTCTTTCGAAATAACATTGCTTTTACTTAAACACAAATAATTAAATATTAAACCTTCTTTCTCAGTTATCTACATAGCAAATAAAAATAGTGGTTCTTTCCTAACATTGCACTAGTATTAAATATGCTGACGCTATTACTAAGAACTGTAAACCTATTGTTTAAGATTTATGTGTCACTTTCAAGTTTCAACACTTAGTGTAAAATCTTATGTGTGTACTCGTAGATTCATTTTATATCCTTGACGGAAAGGACAACCTTTTGCATGTGTCCACATGTGTAATTATATATGCATATAAAAAAATATAATAAGGTAAATATGACACGCGTACCCATATACGTATATTGTATGTGATGATCAAATCACATATTGATTTTATTGGTTTATTAAAATAATATCATCGCTATATTTGTCGATAATTGTGGACCGAATTCGCTTTAAAACAAACTTCTTGCTTAATAAACTTTTAGATTTCACTTCGCACGACACCCATACATTCAATAAAGGAGAGCTTGGACGCTTACTAAGGTAGCAATGCTACCCCATAATCCGAAAGGTGTTAAAAAGCCATTTAAAAATAAATTAGTCTATAGATTTTCTCTGTTAATAAATAGATTAAATTAACATGTACATATAAACTGTAAAAAATCCTTCGTTAACATCGGTAATAACTGGATCGTATAGGACTTAACTCAGTTAGTTATAAATATATATAGATAGACAGAACATACGGACAGGATAAATGGCGTAAATAATTTTTACCAATAATACCAATTTATCAATAAATGGAGTTCCGCAACTCAATATACTATGTTTTGAGTAAGTTTCCTTCGTCCACTCTGTTGTATGCGACTTAAGCTGAAATAAATCTTACATCAGTTCAACGTAAAAGACGACAACATTGATTTAATCAGTAACGTTAACATTGCAACCCGATCGAATCATTATGGGCCATTAGCTCTAAAAATAATGTCTAAAAGTGTACCTGAGGTCATCTAATAAGGGTAAGTGGGTAGCGGGTAGCGGTGTGGGTAGAACGGGGAGCGCCTGTTGACATCATCTGAATGACTTAATGCCTTACTTGTTTGTATCTCTGTATAGCATTATAATTAAGCTAGTAGAATAAAATACTTTTAATTTTAATAAATTATCAATTTGAATGAGACTCGTACGGAATTTATGAAATTAATAAAAACATATGTAGGTGTAGTCCAGTGGTAGATAAGACTTATGAACATATCTTTAAGCTTATTAACTTGTAGCTTATGGGCCGAGTTCTTGGACACAAAAATATTATTATAAAAATATTCGCCATCAAATCTAGCAGCTTGAACGAATATGGAAATGTATCTCCATCATTTTGCAAAACATGTTCTGTAATTCTAAATCTATAAACTCGAATTGTTTCAATATTTAAAACGCGTCAATCATTGCATTAACAATATTAAAACTATAATCAACAAATTTCTTTAAGAGCGATCTATTCTAGGCGTCTGATTCATAATACGGCAGCACTTAGGCGTAATTGCGTCGTAAGTACGTAGATACGTGTTCAAATAAAAACCTTCCTTGTATGTGCTTGCTTCATCGGCTCTTGCGTAATGATATAGTTTTTACTTGTGTTATTTTTAGTGGACTTGCTTAATTAGGTTATTAAGTAACCTAAATATTTTAGATTTAAATGGATAGCAATTTTGTTAATGTACAAAAAGTAAGGTCAAACGTCAAATTTGGATTTAAATCTCATTGATATACTTATATTTATATATATATATATATATATATATATATATATATATATATATATATATATATATATATATATATATATATATATATATATATATATATATATATATATATATATATATGTATATATATATATATATATATATATATATATATATATATATATATATATATATATATATATATATATATATATATATATATATGTATGTACATTCTAAGAACGAAATATATCTAAAAGCGCGTAAAGTTGGAAATTAATAACTAAGTTCTCGAAGTAGTATATAACTCTCGAAAAAATTATATATTTTTTCATATTTTGTCTCGAAAATTTAGCCATTGTTTATATGTCAGCATCTCCAGTATATGTCTCAATTTATAACGTATTATTATATATATAATTAACGAGCTCCAACTCACAATTAGTTATATGAGAATATAAAACGTAAAATTCGGTTATCTTTACCGTTCTCGTTGGAATTCCGGAAAATAATTCCGTAGTACTCCCCTACACTAACTTGCGTTAAAAATTTTAAGTTTCTACGCTACATAATTAATGCTATGCTTTGTGTGTCAGTCACCAAGCAACAGAATCCTATTTAAATGTATATTGATATATACATATACATAACATTTGAATATTTGCTAATCAGATTGGATTTTTTTATTTTACCACAACCACAGTCAGAAATAGACTTGTATCATTATATTGACTGCACACAGTACATAACAATAGTCACTACTGGCATACATTTGTATGAGTACTTAATTTACATTTTACGAGTATATATTAAACTTGCATTAGGTACTATAGTACAGTTATTCACAGTTAGAAAACATACGCAAATGCTTAAACGTATCAGTGGTATAGGAATATTACTCTGATTGCATTTCAATGTATTAAAAATATAATGAAGCATTTTGTAAGCACATATAATACAGGCCGTTCGGAACACCACTACACTTATATATCATGTGGGACATAGTTTGTGTTTTAAACAAATATAGTGTCAAAGTATATTTAGAGTTAGACTTCACATTAAATGAACAAAATATGGTTAAGATTATTAAATATGTGAGAGAATTAGAAAGATTTTGTATGTATGAAATATATGATTAAATAAAATAGACAAGAAGCTACCTTAACGCTAAAACAGCGATCTCTTCCAGGCAATGAATAAAGGGGAGGCATATGAAATAAAGGGGAAAAAAAACAATAAATTTATTTAAAATAAATATTTAGAAAGAGAAAAGAAAAAAATTTAAATCTAAGCAACATCACTCCTTATATCGTTTTACTATTTAAAGACGTCTTGCAACTTTTTTTGTTGAATCGTACTATAGAAACATAACACATCACATAGTTCTACAGATTCACAAAAGAAATCGACCTACACACTTTAGATAGCTCTGAATGCATCCTCTTTACATCGTAAAACTGCGATCAAGTACATTTTGGTCCAGATAAAATACTATTAAATTAAACTGGCATGCCATACTTGTCCTAATGACCTCTATGCGCCATTCGCCGTGGTATTCTGATGGCTTCCACTGAATTGAATAAAGTCAGAAGTCATCGAGTCAGGTGATAGAAGAGTCAATTGAACACCCACACTATGACCTCATATTGGTTATGTAACACATGCAGATAAAAAAAACAATGTATTCTTTTGTTTCATTGAGGGAATCAACATCACATATATGTGTAGTAATTAGGTATTTTTATATGTTTATGTATTTAGTTTTCCATGTTAATAATCCTTTTTGCAAAAATACTTTTTGTTGCTTCATAAATGATATTCTGAAATGTTATTACGGCCTCATTACGGCATCGTCTCGTAAACAACTAGAACAGATTTAGTTTTTAATTTGTATATAGCATAGCATCTAATAAACATTTTTAAAATAATTTAAAAAAATATATTATTATTTGTCTAACACATATAACAAAAGAGAACTTTGAAACGGAAAAGTGTTCTATAAATAGAAATTGATTTATTAATCAATGAATTCAGCGGCATTAGTCCAACTCTTTAATACATATTGGACTTTGGCAAATATTTTTTAGATATTTATTACCACTAAGGTAATGTATATTATATTTTGTAATAATATTTAAATTTACTACTAGAATATAAATCTCTTATAATACTATTTTAACCGATTTCAAGAAATGAAGATTGGAATTGGATAATAAAACGATATGATTTCGTGATATGTATAACAAATATTTAATTTGTTTATTTGTTCAAAAATTACTCCAAAAAAGTCCTATTGAGATGATTACTTTTGATTTAAATCAGATATACCTATTGCAACTTAGGAAACAAGAAATTTGTGAGATGTGGGTGGTATCCACATTTACCTATTATAGGTAAATAAATTGTAAAGTTACCAATTTGATTTTCGATTATTTAAAGTCGATTTAATATTTTCCGTCCTGTCATTGTACTTAACTGTACAGATGGAAGAAATGTAAATTAACAACTTTATTAGTAGCCGAAAATGCTGAAACGAGACAGTAATATGTACATCGATATCTCGGTCCCTTTCCCTCAATTATAATGGAATATCAATTTCGTTTCTATTTGTGAATGCGCGGGAGCAGAGTAGTTCCTTATTGAACCTAGTAGGGACTTCCTTACAGTATTTTCTACGTACGCTTTCTATTATTAATGAATGAATACTATATACTTGATTATATATATATATTGTTTTTTGTTTTTTGTTTTAACGTTTTGTTGTTCCAGGTGGTTTGGAAGGCAAATATCGGGTCGCGGCACCTGAGCTTATGCAGGACACATTCATGAGCGACTCCGAGGACGAAGGCGGTTAGTTTTTAATGATATAGTTATTTAAAAATATAAATAAGATGTTCTTATATTTCTAATATTATTATTGACTACCAGATAACATTTTCATTAATAAATAAAAATCATATATCTGATATCTCTATTTCTTAGTTAGTTCACATGCAACTACCTAAGTTCTAATACCCGAAATCCTTCCTCCAGGAGAAGTAGAGTGTCCAATCCAACAGCAACAACAATACCGCTACATGAATAGCGAGGCGGGTACTCTAAACCGGGCGCGGCCGCTTGAGGACAGTGTCACAGATGGACACCTGTGGCCCAGTAACAATGATAGCCGGGTGGCCACTATTGAACGACAACCAGTGGATATTGGGTTCGTTATTGTTTTTCTATTTATATATACAAAATATTGATTGACAAAATAATTTTTTTGGAAGGATAGAATATTGACTCAAGAATCTCACAAATTTTACATTAATTACTTCTAAAATAGAATAGTTCCATATATTTGCGTCTTAAACGTAAAGTGAGCAGTGTATTTTTTATTTTAAAGTGTATTTTTTATTTTAATATTTTATGTCAATTACATTTACTTATTCAAATAATAGATTCCTGGTTTCGTTCGTGGTGGACGCTCGTGGTGGCGCGATGAAGGCAAAGAGACGTGGCGGAGTTCGTGTAATCGTTCCTCCAGCTGCGTGCGCTGCGCCTACCAGAGTCACCTGCCGGTAATATGTTTTATTGTTTTATCATAATATAATGAAAATTAATGTTGCCGAGTATATAGAGAAAAAATATTGAAACATACAAACAGTACATACATACATAACTCTAGAGACGTTCTGACGAAATAGACCGGAAAATTGTTTACATTTCTAATTTTAACGTTATCTTCCGATTTTCAATCGGAAAAACTATACGATTACGATTTCATAAAAGCATTAGCTCGATTTCACAATCAAGTTCTTTTTACTAATTTTGTGTATTTTTTTAAATTAAAATAAATAAAGTTTGAAATTCATTTATAATAAAGAATGTTACGTGTATTGATACTAAAATTAATAATGATATATCATAATCATCTACAAAATACATTTAAAATTTGTCACGACATTCACATCGCTACGTAATGATAAAATAATTGAAGCTTATGACGTAGCTTTCTTTAGCGCTTAGCTCTGAAATAGTATAACATGATGAACGAAATTACAAGTGGCATTAACCTAACAATAGTGTAAGGTCGATGCAAACTGACTCATAAACAGAAACGTCCTCGGCTTTTTGGGTGCTTGCCACGATTTAATTACGATCGTGACACTGTTTATTCTACGTTAAGAAATTTAGTAATAATGAAAAACATAGATGGCCTAACGTTGTGGCGCAGTGGTATAGCGAGTAGCGACTGGCTGAAATACGACACTTGTGGGTTCGATCCGCACTCGAAGCAATGAATTACTGTCTGTCGTAACTCTAGTGCGTCATCGCGTTTCGCCAGTTCCGAAATTGCTTTGGCCGAAAAGTGGAGAGCTGAGTGTCTAGACACTAGGTTCTCTGCGTAACTTACTATATGCAGAATAAAAAGTGAAGCTGAAAAATGAAAAAGGAAAGTGAACCTAGTCAACAAGTCGTTCCATTATCTTTTTCACTTTTAGTTCACTTACGTCTCGTCGTCTTATACTGCGTCTCTAACATTTTTAACAGACAAAAATATGTTAGGACATTGCTCACGGCCTCGTATTTAGCGACTGCTTCAATTTATGTCTTTATAATTTACTGTTTTATATACAAATATACATCATGAACAGATGTTGTGTTTTATGTTTATTATATAATAATAAACATGTACCAAATATTAAATTTATATTTAAATAATTAAAAAAAAATTACTTTATATGTAAAACTCTTAATTCGATATCCAATTCGAGATTGTATTTTCAAGAAACAGAAAACTACTTGATCGATAAAAATATCGTGGCTTCCATATAAGAAAAATAAATGATGCCTTTGCGTGTTTCCCTCGTGGTATTAGGCGTTGTTAATGTTTTTGAGTTCTTTTTATTTTGGCCGCTAATAAAACTTTAAACATTCATTGATAAGAATCGCCTATACTGTAGGTTAAAATGTATAGTAAAATTGGAAATGTCATGACGGGTTCGCATTGCTTTAAATAGTATAGTAAAGGGGCTTAAAACACCATAAATTGAAAAAGGATATTTTTTTTATTAATAATGAAGTATGAAGTGTAAGTATATAGATGTATGCTGCATTTTTATCGATTCATGAAAGTATGTTTAATAAAAACTATATAGGTAAGTAATGAATGTGCCTTATGAAAAAAACTGTCATTTCTCTAAGCCCTCTAAGGGAATAATATGAAGGCTTAATATCATTAACTAGTTCCTACATGTTCTTGTATAATAAAAAAATACATGTCATATATTATTTTTCTATAGTTCGTGCTTTTAGTGTCGTTTAAAAGACGTTGTCCTTCGATATATATTATAACATCCAAATACGTCGATAATATTTACTTCCAAAAATATCAACAGTCCTTTATGCGTCATTATTTAAATATAATCTTAAATTGTATAAGATATTTGTATATTTATATAAATGACGTGACGACTCCGTCATTCTCCTCATTTTCATTGTATTTTGTACCTATGTGTTGCGCATGTTTATTTTAAAACATCGAATTGTGTCATTATTGTTTCACACGTAGCTAAAATTAATGTTTTGTCAGGTAGAGGAATAATTGTCGACCGTTTAAGGCTGGATAACTATTTCTTTTATAATTTTTTGTATTAATATGTCTAATTATCACGTGAATAATATAAAACAAATGTTAATAAAGGTTATAACTTGCAAAACAATGCAGTCTTTTCGCGAATTATAAGTTTTACGAAACTTTTAGCGCTCTATGAATTTAAGCTATGATTGACTTGTATCGTCTTGCCGCTTGAATGCACGGCTATTACTAGGTTAATTGACGCGAAAGGAACCGAATAGCATTTTAATATTACGTTTTGATCTCATTTACTCTCTAAATATATGTAAGTGCCTTATTTTTATATAATTTAAATTCAACAGTGCTGCAACCCGACGTGCTCCCGTGGCCGCCCCTCCGCCGCTTATGGAGGGAGAGGCTTTAGCGTCAAGGCTACTGGAGCTACAGCCACAGGGTGCTAAGTTTTTGGCGTAAGTAGTGATATATCTATTTGGTAAAAAGTCGTTGGTAAACTTACGTTTAGTTTTTTTTAATTTATTTTATAATGTTTTAATTATTTGTCACATATTTCTTTACTAAATAAAATTATTAGTATTTTTGTGATATTAAAGCTTCGAAGTTAAGATATGTATTTATTATATTAAACCTACAAAATATATTATATTTTTCAGGCCGGTTATAATCGAAGTACCAATCTTCACAGCATCATGCCCAGAGAGGGAAATTGTAATTCTACGATCCGACACCGGCGAGACCTGGCAAGACCATTACCTGCACAATAATGATAATCCAATGATACAGGTACAAGCTTTTAAAATATATTTTTATTTAATATGTTTACATAATTTTGCCATATTTATATATGGCAAAAAAATGTTTCTCTTCAATTACAAAATGAATTTTGATTTGTATTACCTATATGTAAATAATGTGTTTACATATAATGCGAAGTTAGTAAAAATATTATTGACAGTTGAGGGTACAACCCCACTCGGGGAGAATTATTTTCATTACCTTCGCTCTGATAACAAGATAAAAGCGCTTCTTCAAGACAACAGAGTGTCTCAACCCTAAGTTGCCTCTGCCTCTGCATATGTGTTTTTTATATATTAGATATAAAAAAGTATCTAATTTAAAGAAACCATTTTGTCCATAATTTTCAGGAAGCATTAACCCGTGAACGACAAGAGCACGGCAACGGCGGAGAGACACTAGGAGAGAGCGGAGAAAGGGTCACTCGCATCATAACGTGCGATTTCCCCCACTACCTGGCGGTGGTGTCTCGCGTGCGCCAGGAGGTGCACATCATAGGGCCGGAGGGCGGCACCATCTCGTCGGCGCACATCCCGCAGGTGCAGGCGCTGTTCCCGCCGGCGGCGCTGACCAAGCGCATCCGCGTGGGGCTGCAGGCGCACGGCGCGGGCGCGGCGGCGGTGCGGCGCGCGCTGCCCCGCCTGGCCGCCGTGTCGCCGGTGCTGACGGTGGAGCCCCGCCGCCGCAAGTTCCACCGCTCCATCACGCTCACGGCGCCTCTGCCGCACTGCGTCGACGCCAAGGTAGCTTTCGTTATCTAAATAGTAATCTTTCTTAAGTCTAACGACATTTAAAATCCAAATTACTTCAAATAAAATGCATATATTTGAAATTCTCGCCTTCGAATGCGCAATGCTAGTGGTTTTTTTTTTAAATTTTTTATCATAATTATTATTAAAACTCAATTTTCTCTTGAAATTTTGATATATATTTTTTTACACTACAAACAAATTAATAGTTTCAGCTTTAAAATTTATTCAATAATTACAAGCTATACATAGGAGAAAAAAAACAAGGAAAAAATGTTCAATACATTTCTTTTAGAATGTATGAAACAGTGAAACAAAAAATAATGTCTAAATCATAGTTGTAAAAAATTTAATTTTCTTTTTGGAAAAGTTTAATAATAATAAAGATGATTACTATATCGTTACTTTTACGTTACGACATAACAAACACAACACGCTACAAAATGAGATTTTAGTAATCTAAAATTCTTAGTTTTTTAATTAATATTTACAATATTTTAGGTGGAGACATTTTATTTAATTTATTGTTTAAAATTAAAATGACGTACGAAAAATATAATAGAAATACAGACAAAGAACGACGACGGAAAGGCGAAGTTAAATGTTACCTATTATTAAAATTACAAAATTAAAATTAAGTTATTAGTAAATACTTGTGTTAAAATTAATATTAATGTAATATTATTATAAAATTGGAAAACCTATTCCAAATTTTATTTTTACATTGGTTTCTACCTGCGACTTCGTCTACATGGTCAAAGGAAAATAATTAAAACGATTAACGTGATATAAAATAGCCAAATAGCCTTCCTCGACGCACGACTCTCTAACACAAAAATATTTTTTCGATTTGAAAACTACTACTGGTTCCTGAAATTAACGCGTTTAACCAAACAAATAATATCTACTAATAATCTACAATAAGCCAACAGAAAATCTTATATTATTCTAGATCAACAGCCACGACAAACAATCGACCGCCAATCTGCGTCTCTTGTGCTCTATAATGGGAGGGCAGGCGCGCGCCGTGTGGGAGGATGTCACGGGCTCGACTCCCCTCACGATAACCGATGACTGCGCTTCGTTTACTACTACTGTTTCTGCTAGGTTTGTCGAATTATATTGTTTATTCATCACTTTACTATATTTAGAAGTAAGTCACAATTCTAACTTATTATTTATTATCTCTCAATATGTAATTCCTAAGATTATTACAACCTTAAATGGGCGAAAGCTTAGAACGGCGTGTGTTAAATCTCAGTTCTCTGACAACGTAAAAACTTTTACACGATAAATATTTTCCTTGATATATTGGAATATACATTAAATTAGTATTAGTATTAGTATTAGTGTTTTTCTTAATTATAATTTATTACTTCCAGATTTTGGTTGATGAATTGTCAAAACGTAAGCGACGCTACAAAATTGGCGACGGAACTTTACAGGTAATATTGTACTGTACTTTATTTAAAAATCCATATTTTTTATAATGAAATAATTTGATGATCGTAATTTAACATTAATGAAACCATGATATGTTTAAAAATAGAGAAATGCTACTGGTACCATTTGACGTACGTATAGTGGTGCTCGGAAAACGTCTGGACGCCTTGGAAGGAAGACTTCTGGTGCTCTACATCACCGACAGATACGCGTACGACACGTTGCTGCATCAGGTATTTAAACCTTGTACCACTGATGTTATTTTTATCGCTTAAAGTACTTTGCAGGCCGTCGTGGCACGGCACAGTGTCTGACTGTAAGTGTGTCGTGGGCTCGATTCCTACTCAAGGAAATGATTTTTTTTTGGATTTATTTTATTTCATACTGGCGATTTTTAATATGTTATTTTCTCAGTATATAAAATTATGAAATTGATCAATCAAGTCAAGATTTCATAAGTTACAGAACCTAGATGTGTTCTCTCTCTCGACCCCCGAGGGGGGTGAAGAAAACGGCTTCAGGGCAGTGCCCTCTTGCCGTTAGGCTCTTCCGCCGCCCATGAATATGGGAGAGTCCTTGGGTTGGGCCTTTGGCCCGAGGTAAAGTGTCCTTAAGAGGGACAAGATTTAAAAAGACTGGACGAAAGGAGTGAGCTATGCGCTACCCGGGTGGTCAGCCGGGTCGAGTGAGACCCTCGGTAATCCGGGGGAGGCTCAGCCTAGGCGACCAGCGTTCCTGAGCTGCTACCAAGGTGGTAGCAGCTCAGGAACGCTGGTCGCCTAGAATCAGAAGGAGGGGGAAAGATGTCTCGAGGTAGTTTTCGGGCGTCCGGCGGACGGGAGTGCCACGGAGCGATGTCTCGGATGTGAGGGTGATCCGAGGCGTCGGCTCCGTGGTAGACACGGGCAGCTAGCTGGGTGATGTGACTCTCTAGGCTTTCGATACGGAGGTCGCGTTGAATGGTAGCGTTCCTCATGTATCTAGGAGCCTGGACGACTCGTCGGAGAGCCACATTTTGCACCGTCTCAAGGACCTTCCGAAGACTAGGTCTCGTGATGGAGTACCAAGCTGGGCACGCGTACGTCAGATGGGGTCTGACGTACCGTTTTGTACAACCCCAGCCTGGTGCGGAGGGGAAGGCGGGATCGGAATAAGGGAAGCAGCAGGGCCAGTGCAACTCGTGCTGCGTTCCTGGCCTTGGCTACCTGGGCCGACATGGAAAGTTTCCTTTCTATGGAGACGCCCAGGTAGGTAACTTGGCGGGACCATTGGACCTACCTGTTCACCTTGGAGAACAAGCGGAGGAGGCAGCTTGTGGAACCCAAACGCAATCGCTTGGATCTTGGCCACATTAATCATGAGCCTCCACTCCGCCAACCAGTCCGGTAGCAGGTCGAGGGCACGCTGGAGTTTGAGAGCTGCGTGAGTGAGGTTCAGGGACTTGGCCAGGAACTCTCCGTTCTTCGTATTCCTTCTGCATTCACGACATTATATGTTGAGTGGCAAGACTTAAGGCCGGGCTGTGTCTTACCAGAGCGAATTAATGAAGACAATTATTATTTCTTTATTAATAGCTAAAAAAAAAAGTAAATATATATTTTAAAATTGTGATTTTATTATTTATATCTATAGGTATTTAAAGCTTCAACAAAGATAAGCTTGAGAAGCACTTATGAATTGTTTATTTATAGTGATCTTATAATTATTATTTTCTAAAATTAGTTAATTTATTTGTGATTCAATTAAGATTTCTATGCATTAGTTAACACAAAAGTCTATTTTTAAAATATTGTTGTTTTGTCTAACAGGAACATTACTCTGAAGTGGCTCATTCGACTGCAGTCAGATTTTTGGACGGAAAGCCTATATATTTGGAATTCTCAGGAAACTTAGTGCCGGTCACTAAGTCGGGAACACAACCTACATTCACGTTTGAGGTAAAATAGTTTATATATTTCATTCTTTGAGATATTCACAATTAAACTTTATAATATTTCTATAAAATGTTAAATTTTCAGAATACAATATTTTTTACTTCTTAAAGGTTTTTGAAGTTTTCAGATTTTTTTTTATCAATTGTAATGATTACCCTATCAGGTTTTATGATTTATGATTTCTATTATTTAATTGTAGTTGTTATTTAATTTAATAATTTGTTTTTGATTTAGTCATTCAAAGACAACAGAGTTGAGTTCACAGTGAGAGTGAAACATCACGAGGAGTCTCCGTCAGGAAGGATTTATTTCATGAACGAACCTAAAGTGAGTAAACGTTGCTATTTAAGTTTATTAATAAATATGACTTGGCATTTAAAATATAAAATAAAATAGATATACTATTGTAGAAATAAAAAAAATATTAATAATATATCAAAATTAAATTATTAATAACTCACAAATACATATTAGGGTACTTCTACGTCAAGCTTCAATGAGTTACTTCGAAACGATTAACGTATTGTATTAACGTAATATTCGACGGTCCATAGGCAAAGTATCGATATTGAAAAATGCGACTTTACAGGAGAGCGATTTAATTTTCTTTTTTGCATAACTTTTAAGTTAATTAATAGATTTTCATAAAAATTAGGATTCATAGTTTTGTTGATATTATAAAAGTTATGTGGAACAAAATAAATTCTTGTGAATAAAAATATCGATTGGATATTCTTCGTTGGTTCGTGTCACCAATATGTTGTCGAATTTACCCAAATCGTTATATTTCTCGCGCAAGGATTGCGGCGTATTACACTTACCGATACAGTGTAAACTCGCGAAGGATAACATTCGATGTTCTACGCCGCATAGACGTTTAGTTTCGATAACATACGTCTTTAAAAATCGTACATTCAGCGATATTTTCGATTTTTTTAAATAATTACAATTACATTACCTTCGGTGACAGTTTAAACGTTAAAAATTAATTTAATTTTGCAAATTCTATACCTTTACCTAGGGACCGTTGCATTATATCTTGAAGCCTTCCTCTTTTTAAGTGGACTATCCGACACAAAATGATTTCATTAATTCGTAACACGAGTTCCCCAGCTTGGCGCGTCCGTATATGCAAACTCTTCAGTTTTATGTTCTAAAAATATACAATGTACTGCGCGCAGGTCGCCAAAGGCGAGCAGCAGGCGAGTCCGGCGTGCGTGCTGGACGTGGCGCTGCCGGAACGCATCGCGCCGCGCGCCGCCAAGAGCCACCTGGACTGCCTCAACTTGGATCAGTCTGGTATTTATTGGAATTATTTTTGTGTTTTTTTTAGGTTAAGCAATAGTATCGTGTCGTTCTCTGTTTTCCGTTAAATTTTCTAGACATTGGGCATTGAGTGGTTGAACTAAATACCAAGCTTTGACTTCTTATCGGACCGAGGATGAGGATGAGGAAGGAATCAAAATATTTCTTAAGTTTTAGTTATTTAATAAAATTACTATTATTTGTTTTCCTTTACTTTCACATTTCCGAACGCATTTAGCACATTTGTACGTTTTGCCTAAATTCCAGACATTATTGAATGGCAACACAAAACTGTGCTATTTCTATGCCAGAGCTGAAAAATGAAGATTATTTAAATATAATTATTCCCCCGATTGGAAATCGAAACAACGACCGTCGCGTTTCTTTACTGTTTGTTATTGTTTATTTATATTTATATATATGAAGACAATTTGTGATATTTGTGATATTTGTGATAACTGTGATAACTGTTGTTATGTAAATCACTTTGATTTGACTCGAGGAGGCTTTGAATTTCCAACTTGCAAGTGACGCGTGTCAAAAAATTTTAAGAATTTTGATTTCTACCATCTAGATATCAATTAAGTGCGTGCTACTCTGACTTTAGAATTTTTTTTTCCTTTCGCCCAGGCTTCGACGCGCTGAAGGACGAGCTGAGCTTCCACTGGGGCGACCCTGGACACGGCGTGGGGCCGCCGCCCGTCCCCAGCGAGCCCGCGCGCGGACTGGACACTCTGAACGGACATGTGCGAGTTTTGTCTTTGCATAACCTCTACTTGTTTGTGTATAAAAAGTTTTATTATACGTTCCGCATAACAGCACAATACTGCTATTGTGGAAATCATATTTAATTTCACAATTAAAGAATAAAATTAAAGTTAATACAAATATGTATGCTATATATATACGTTTTTGCTTCACAGTTAATATTGTATTATACTGATAGTGATGATTGTTATAATATTTATTTATTTATTTGCAGGATGAGTCAATCGCTAATGGCGATGTGAAATATCCCTCCCATCCAGTCACTAAAGAGACTGAAGATACAGATAACAAACCTCACGGTTAGTATAAAATAAATAATAATATTTATTAGACATTTAAATAAATATATTATATAAATGCATTTTGAAACAACAATTATTACCTTTAACTTGACTTGAAACTAACATACAGCACAAAATTGACTAATTGAAACAAAATTAGTTAGTTAGTTGTTATTTACTTATTTATGTTATATGTATTATTTACCATAGTATTATTACCATACATTCCATTACATGTCATGCTAGCCCTCAATCTCATACACATGTAGACTCTGCTTTGCAAGACACAAACAAAATCTATATTATATTTTAAATATATTTTTAAGTTTTAATATTAGTATGTACGTATATTATTATTATATTACGACAAATGTTTCGGTTTTTATACATGTATAACAACTACTTTTATACAGACGTTACGACAAATTAACTGTGAGTATTTAGAAACAGTAGATTAATAAATGATTTATTTCAGTAAATGGTGACACTCAGCACGTTGATTCAAATAAAACAAAGGCTACATTTGATTCAGATGAAGATAAAACACCAATGAATACTCTAGAGAAAGGTAAAAAGAAACCAGAGGGTTTCTTAGGTGGACTTGCGGATAAAGTCAAGAATGTATTTAGCCATGGCGAAGACAAGGAAAATAGCAAGGAATCATCTCCTAAGCCTCAACCTAAGCCACGTGAATCTAAAGAAAAATCTCCCCCGAAACCTGCGCCCAGACTTATTAATGAAGATTTGTTAGAAAAGGTCGAAGATATGTTCAAAGATGTAAAATCTAAGCCACATGTCAAAGATGACGATGATGTTAATAATCAAGTTTACGCGACGAAACTAATAGTTGAGGAAGAATCTCCAAATGACTTACGTTTAAAGACCCAAGAGGTATACCACCAATACGAGCACATGCAACCCGTGGATACTCCTTTACATTGCAAGACAAGCGATCCCTTTGTATTTTACACGGGATGCTGTGAAGGTAGATTTAAGAAAGGTGAAAAACATCGACACGACGAGACCTCTAATTTAGCGGACAGAATCGAACAAGTTGCGTTTGTTACAAAAGAAATTAGTGAAAGTGCAGAAAATGACTTAAAAGATGGTCTGGATAAAGCCTCGAAAGAAAAAGATAATATCAAACAACAAGCGAGCGAGATCAAAGAGGACATCATTGTAAAATCAGAAAATCTAAAGAATGATCTGATTAACAAAAAGGAAGAATTAAAATCTAACGTTGAAAATAACATCCAAAACGTTAATAATTCAGTGAATGATAACTTTAAAGAATTATCTGAAGCAGTGGATAAAACGAAAGAAGATACTAAAGCGAAAATTGTTGATGTGCAAACAAAGGCTTCTTCTGACTTTGATAATATTATGTCTTCTGCTAATGGCAAAGTGAGCAATGTGATTGAAGCCGTTGATGATGCACAAGAAAAAGCTAAGAGCAAGTTCCACGAGCTCGATTTTGCAGCAATGGAGCGAGCTGAAGAAATGAGACTCAGAGGTCAAAATAAGTTATTCCAGTTAGGAAAAACCATCGAAGAAACATCTGAAGACATTACTGATGTAGCGCAAGACAAAACAAATTCAATTTTAAATACTGTAAACTGTGTTAAGAATGATGTGAATAAAACTGATAAAGATGTAAAGACAGATATGCAAAATAATGTTGAAAATATTAAGAATAAAGTAAACAACGTCAAAGAAAATGCTAAAAGTATAGTAGATGAAGCCAAAGTTGCAGCTAGCGACAAACTCAATCAACAAGGTGAATCAGTTGAATCAGTAAAAGAAAAAGGCCATAAATCAAAAAATAAAAATAAGAAGGAGAAGAAATCTAAAGAAGGAAAAAATTTCTTCACGGGACTAGTCCAAAACATTTTTGGAGAAAAAGAAAAAATTGAAGGTGATATTAAAGGAAAAATTGCTGAAGGCAAGGATTCTGCAGATAAATTAGCAAAACAAGTTTCTGACGCAAAGAATGAATTAGAAGACAATGTTTCTAAAGAGCAAGAAAAGCTAAAAGAAAATACAGAAACAATAGTGCAAAATGTTCAAAGTAAAAAGGATGTATTAGTACAAAATGTTAAAGAACAAAAAGATGAACTGATTAAAGAGGCAAAAGACAAATCAGAATCAATTGTACAGGGCGTGCAAGCCCAGAAAGATGAATTGATACAAAATGCTAAAGGTAAAAAGGAAGAATTAATAAAAGATACAACTGATATGATAAATGAGGGATCTCAGACTCTGAAAGATAAGTCCAATGAAGTTATAAAAAGTGGCAAGGATAAAAAAGACGAGCTCGTGCAAAATGTACAAGAAACGAAAAATGCATTACTGGAAAAAGTACAAGACGTTAAAAATGACGTAATACAAGATACGAAGGTCGCAAAAGATTCGTTGATTCAAAATGCTCAAGATAAAGCAAATGATGTGTCACAGAGCTTGCAAAACAAAAAGGATGAGATTTCGCTAGGTACGGAGGAGGTGCTAAAGAGTGCAGAGGATAAAAAAGAAGAACTTTTACAATCTGCACATGAGCAAACTCAAAATGTCATTAAATCTGTGAATGACAAAAAAAATGAAGTGGTTAAAAATGTCCAAAATACAACCAATTCAATCGTTGAAAACGTAAGTAATACAAAGGATGAAATAGTACAAAATGTTCAAGTCGCGAAGAATGATGCAGTACAAATTGCACAGAATGAGAAGAAGGAATTAGAAGACTCTTTAAATGAAACAATAAACACAATAGAAAATTCTATCCATGATAATTCTCAACAAGCTAAAGATACACTCAAAGAAGCCAAAGTGGGGGTACAATTTGCTATTAGTGAAAAGAAAGATGAATTAATAAATGCTAAAAACACAGCACAAAACGAAGCTGAAGAAAGGCTAAATAGAATAAGACAAGAAGCTGAACTAACAACTGAAGAAATCAAACGAGCCGCAGAGGAGACTTTAAATGCCGCTGTAAATAAAAAATCTGAAGTTGAAAGTAAAGTTTCAAACAAATTTAATGACATAAAGGATAGTGGAATAGATGAAGTACAAAAGATTCAAGAAGCGGCTTGCAATAAGGGAAATGAGTTACAAAAATCAACGCTTGAAACTTTCAATGAAGTTCAAAATTCGGCATCAAGTGCTTTCGATTCCGTTGAAAGTGCCGCGAAGGATAAAGTAAGCGCCGCTAAGGACACGTATGATGATTTGCAAAGCTCTACCAGAGACACCTTTGCAGATATTCGAGATGATGTTCTAGGTCTAGAAAGTTCCGCGCAGGACACGTTACGCAGCTTCCAAAGTTCCGCAGGAAACACGTTCGATAGCTTAGACGAGTCGGCCCGAGAATTTGTCGGTGGTGCGCAAAGTACTGCATCAAGTGCAGAAGAAAGCTCAAAGGAACTTTTTGGCAATGTCAAAGATAGCTTTGAAGGTTTCCAAGTAGCAGCTGGAAATAAACTGGAAGATATAAAGAGCTCAGCCAAGGATAGGTTAGAGGACGTGGACGAGAGTTTGGAAAAAGCTAAAGGGAGTGCTAAAAAGAGTGAGGAGGTCGTAGTCGATACTATCGCGAATGAAGCAGACAAGTTCACAAGCAGTCTCAACGACTTAGGCAATTCCGTTTTTGGAATATCCGGAAAAGGTTTGTAAATTTTGAAGTGTTTGCTATATTTAAAGTATCTTCCATTTATATTGCTAATAAAGCCCAAATCATTGCTAGTTATTAAATGTTTTTTTTTTTTTGTATAATTAGTATATAATAAGCAAACTATTTTTAGGATTCATGAAAGATTCCAGCACGAAGTTGCTTGAATCGGAAAAGTCACAATCATCGCCCCACAAGAAGAGTTCAGGGTAAGTTAAGTACATATAAATGAATAATGTCCTTTTTTAAATAAAAAGAATACATTTTTCCCAAATTGTATATAACACATCACGCCATGGTGCAATGCTAAACTAATACACGAAAAGTCACCGAAATCTTTCCACTCTATCCATACAGTACACCGTCTCTTTTTATTATTTTATTGTGAAACATTTTATATACAAAGTTACAAACTGAAATTCTTTATATAAGATTTTTAAAATTACTTGAAACAAGTGGAATTCAAATACCTTAAAATAAAGTGTTTGACAGTATTTACATAATACGACAAATTGGCAACTCACCTAAGAATTAAAAACAAATTGTCTTATATTATTAAAACTTGGTTTAAACCAGAGTTACCAAAACATTTTAAATTAAAAAAAATGAATATTTCGAACACAATGCCTGCTAACTCACGCACGCCTTACAGAATACCGAAACTCAAAAGGAGGAAATAAGCGAACGAGCGACGCCGAACCATCTATGGTACATAGTGTAGCTTTAGATATGTAACTATTTATTGTTATTGAACTATTGTTTCACGAGTACTTAAGTTTGGCACTCAGAGATATTAATTAATATTTGATTGCTACGAATATTTATTTGTAGCAATTTAATGTCAAGTAAAAGAAACTTATTGATGTGGCTGAGTGCGGGTGAATCCGATACCAACAGGATAAATTGTCAATATGATTATTATTAATATAATAATTGTTTTACGTTTTTAAAATGAAAATCAAAATATAAAAGAACATATTATGACAGTGCTCTGTGAAACAATAGTCTTATTTGTAGTTTGTGTAAGTTTCTCAGTGGATGTCTTTGTGATTTATTTGTAATCCATTTTGAAAATTTTAGAGATTATTCGCGTCACTCGATTTTACAATGGAAGTTGTTGGACGCTTGAAACTTAGAACTAGCTATTTTTCAACTACCTTATTTTCAGTTTTAAATTAAATTATATTCTTCATACATTTTTTGTCTTGATAACTTAAGTTCAGCTCTGTTTTGTCTAGCTTACAACACTTCCATTGTCAGTACAAACGAGTACAGTCACTATATGGCAAATATTGACGTTTCGATTTCAAAGAAATCAAGTCTTAGTGCTAGTAAATGGTATTAAAGCAGATTTATATAATGTTTTTTTTTATTATTAATAATTTATACAGATTTATGTAGGTTTTAAATCGTGTCTATATTCTTGCCTGTATCTTGATATCGCTTTTATTTCAATTCCAACGTTTTATACTTATATAATTATAATTAATTAATATATTTGACAATCGTCTTGTTGCAATTAAAGAATTTATGTGCTTACGTCCAAACTTGTGCGCTGTAGTACACATTTATTTATACCTGTTTTTTTAAAACATTTTGACAGTCAAATAATTGTTTTATTTTTAATATTTTTGTGACAACAGCCCACAAATACGGACGTAATAATGTGAATTTTATTTAAAATAATTTGCATTTTATATCTAATATTAAGTATTTATATAATTAGATGCAATATCGATGTTTTTTTTGTGTTGCATAATTTATTGTATTTTAAAAGTGTTTTCTTTACAAAGTCTACACAGCTTTTGTACAGTATTCGATGTATCATCGGTCCTAGCGATCGATGTATCCGGTTTCGTAGA